>OX384540.1:34455156-35055156 GCA_947538895.1 Neoitamus cyanurus
TACAAAAGCACATAAATTTAATATTAAGATAACTGAAAAAAATACTATTATAAAAATAACCTTTAATTAAGTCAAATGTACTAAAAAGTAAAAACTAAAATAATAATTACATATTCAATTACCTACCTACTTACGACATTTTTAAACATTTTGAAATATGCACAGAACTATCAGCATTTTTTCTAAATTGAATTTTTGTATCATTTGCGATTACCAGATATGAAAGCTAATTGCGATGTGGGACGAAAACTCAAACTACGTCGCAACAAGTTTTTATATAGAGTAGAAACTTTCATTTCCTTGTCTAAAGTGATGCGGGTGTGTTGCACTAATGTGTCTACCACAGAGGAACTAAGGGTTCAATTAAGAACCCAAACCCTTAGCAGTTCCCATATATGTATTTAAGAGTGAAGTTACTGATAAAAACGTGTGGTAGGCAGTTGAAATCAACACCATTTCTATAAATTGCTATAATCAACTCGGCTTAGTGGTATTCAATTCCAGATTGTTTTGTTTTTACCAATCCTTTATATATGTATATGGTAAAGGTCTTCATTCAAGCGGTGTACACAGTACTTCATAAAGCCGATTTGTCTGCTAAGATACAGTTGTATGCTGCTGCATATGAATGTATATTAGAGTTACCAACTGCATCAACTATATCATTTATACATAGACAAAATAATAATGGTCCCAAGATAGGGCCCTGAGGCACACCGCTTGCATAATATCTCAAACAAGAAACTGTTGGACAGATACGAGGCATTAGAAATTAAAAGAGAGAGATGGCTATTTTTAAGTCAATGACCAGTTAGACTTCAGGAAAAATATTATTGTAGAACATAATTATATATATGTTTATGGTATCATAAAAGTAGTGGATTGCTATTTTATATTTAGATTAACGGGAGAGCCCTGAAAAGATCCTAGCAAGACGAAACGCGTTCGCTTAACGTTCAATTAAAATTTTTGTTGTAGATTTGAAAACGAGTATTATACTTAGCATTAACAATATTTACCACCAAGGAGTTGTTCAAAAATTTACCTTAATTACATTTTTAGGTGTAGCTAGAATTACCAGGTTGTTATAGACAATTTTATAAGCACAGAATATTTTCAGTAAAAAAAAAAATATGAGGCATGTTCAATTGACCTTTGGTATAAGTACATACATCTACAACTACAAAATAACAAAATCTAATTTAAAGGTATCAAATAATTACCCTTTACCCCCTAGTATTTGATAAAGAAATTACTTGTGGTTTACTTCCCCCTCATATTGTCCACATTTGCGCCATAAATACTCACATAATGAATTTACCACAAGATCTGAAATACCCGAAAATCGCACGCCATCATCACTTCCTAACCCGCTTGGTATTCCTACAGTAGCCATGGTAAAATATGAGGCACTCCAGGGAGTCCTGATTCCCAAACGTTTGAGCGTTTATAATCTTCACATCTTGGGGCACGCGAAGGGGAGTATACTCTGGAACTTGTCAACAGACTTTGATATCTGCTGAGAGGGAAAAAATTAAGTTTCCCGAAAGCGGTAGCTTTTAATTAAACCAGTATTAGATATGTAGCAGTGCTTCCTTACATGTGGTATTTATTTCCTTTCTGCGGGCGAAGCAGGTCTAATTTAATTAAAATCGAAACCCTGATTTGAGGCTTTCTGCGGTGCTCATCCCCCTCAACATATTTCACCGTGGGTTATGGAAAACCTCCCGGGAGCAACAGCTGATATATAGCCAAAGCCTATTTTCATTAGGAATAATTCCTTAATCAAACAAGCAGCAATTCCATCCCTCTGTCCGGGAATACATTATAGTCTCAAGATCCTGTGAAAAAAGAAATCCGGCCGGGCGGCGCCGCGACATCGCCGCCTTTCTGGGGTGTTCAGTGGTTAAGAATTCGTTTTTCCTCGTTCTCTGGTTCCAAGGGGGTGTGGGGAGTACCTACCAAGGAAATGAAAACTTTTCCTTCAGAAGAATTTCAAAGGATTTGATCTCGGCACAGCTTCCAGCATTTCAAAGGCCCCGGGGACCGAAAGGCACAAGAATAGGAGCCGCACGCCGCGCGCCTTCAGCCAAATGTAAGGAAACCTAACGGGAGCCGCGTGCTTGCAATGCCCACCGACTTGTCGTCGTTTCAATTTGGATATTGCGTCGCTGAGCTGACTGTAAAGTCGCAGGACGGTCCCCGGGGAGCGCCCGATAATACTCCTCTTAATAAAGCTCTTCATCCGGCGGCGTCCTGCGAGGGCAGCCAGACGCCAGCTCTGAGCGGCATGTAGCCACTTCGTGTAATGCCTCTGCTAAATGAGTTCAATTAAAAAACTTTAAATGATTAATGGTAATTAAATGGCGCTCTGACGCGCACGCCCCGTCCACGTGACTGGGGAGAATAATTTAATCCTGCGATCGCATTATTTCTAAATTGGTTCAACAGGATATTAATCACCGGGAGCTGCCGGACATTAATAAGGAGCGCGGCAACGGAAGCCCACTGCAAACTTATCCGGCCGCTCCGCCAGTTGTGCACCCCCCGCCCATAGTACTGGTAAATTTTTAATTAATAACGCAACTTGATGTGGACGTCGTTTGAAATTATTGCCAGGATTATTTTGCAATTAAAGCGCAAGTTGTTTTGCTCACGAACTTGGGAAGCGCTGTGCTCTTTCTCGGTTGAGAGGGTCCTTCACTTCGGTCAAGGAAAACGGGTTTCTTGCTAGTATGGTGCCTTCTCAGGTGATGAACGAAACCTCTTGGGTTTTGCACAGCAGATGTCCTTTCACCTTGATGGATTAGATTCCTTAAGTAAAAGTTGTTGGACGTTTAATGCTTCCTTAATTGAAGTTTGCGTTCAAAATTTCAAGTAGCATAGGTGTGCTGGTTCAGTAAATATCAGGGAATAAAGAAAAATGTCAGCCATTGTACACCCCATCGCACAAAAAATCTGAAAAACATATTACGAAATTCTTAGACGAACTTAAGCCTCAAAGATAAAGTAAAGTTTTCAAATCTTCCCCAAGGTGACGAAGGCAGGCGTTTACACAGTCACACAAAATGAGGTATTTGCACAAGAAACTATCCAAATAAGTTCAAACATTTTGCATGATCCAATATCCTAGGAATCTTTGTGTGTATGTGGAGGATACTTCAATGCGTTCTATTATACCAAGTCGAATGGTGTGTCTCCAACCCTCTCACCAGATGCAAAGGCAGAAAGTAAGTTGGATAGTTGGAGCGGGGTGGGATGGGAGGTTCCTGCGCTATTTAAAATTTATTGAATATATGTTGGACATTGTGGTTTCAATGGCTACTTGGTTTTCAAGTCCCAAAAGTATAGACACCAGATGTTTGGTCCATTTTGGTTTTCTGATTTAAATTACCAAAGTGTCATAGAAACCTGCGACGTGGCATAAATAAAAGCTTAAAGGCCCGATCCCAATATATTCCCGCCGTTCCGATCCCCTGCACTATCAAAGTTAAAAATATATTGTTGCTGAACAACTTATATGAGAGTACGGAAAGGCAGTTCCCCTCGTCCTTCTTTGGCTCTTTTGTGGTAGTCTTCCTTCTAATTTGGATTCCAGGGTCGCCAGGCAGCTAGCAGGGTGAAGCAAGCAGGTATTTCTAGCTGTGGAACTCCGGAGAAGGCGAGCAGCTATTCCTAGCTTTTGGACGCAAAGAAGTTCAGATTGTCAATTTCGGTTTATTAATATTTTCAGCCTATTTATACAATTCTAAGCGGAGACCGTACCAGTGTCGACTTTTTTTTTCAAAAAGGCTTCCTTTACCTGTTACTCCCGACCAAAAATTATTTAGAGCTAATAGAAAATATCCCGACGGCTTGATATTTTCTTATGAGTAAAATAAAAAGCCCACTTGGCCTCTTATTTTATCACGCCAGAAATAACAAGTTTTGAAGATTATTAATTTTTTCTGACAAAAATAAATGGTTCAAAAATAATATTTTGTTGCAAGTTTCTTTATATGCAATCATGAGCAAAGATGAACAAATAATAATTGTGCACAAGCCAAGCAAGCTGACTTTTAATTTTACCTAGAAAAAAATATGAAGCTTAAATATGAACTAGTTTTCGTTGCTTCAAATTATAATGGGCTAGAAATAACAGGTTACACGTACCTTAGCAGCAGCAACATAACGACTCCTAGTTTAGAGAGAAAGTACTTTCAAAATCATCTACAGTATAATTTTTTAAACCGCTGGTTTAGAGTATATCCAATTTATTAAGATACAATTTAAATTAAATTAAAATTATGACGTCACGTGGAGAGGCGCGATGCCGTTACCATTACAATTCCGACCGAAAGGAAAGCTGTCGAGTGGTATACCTACCTTCCGAGTCAGTAAGCCTACCCCTACAGGCTCATTTGAAAAGGATCCCTGAGTTCTTTCGAATTTATATCGGCTTTGCCACATAATAGTGAAATGTAATTTGATTTCGTGCAGTTGTTGTGAATTTATTATTTTTTTTTATCGCAGGTATGCACAGGAAAGGGCAGTTTACCAGCTTTCCAAACAGCCCAAAACGAATACTATACGAGATTTGCATTGTTTCAGTCACCCAGACGTTTCCACGCAAACAACGACACGGTCCTTGATTGTGTCGCGCCCAATTTTTTACTTCCGCGTAAAATGAAAAAAAAAGACAATTGATACTTCACGTTACTCCGTCCTAAATTATTAAAATTGGGCAGCACTCCAAAAATCTTCTGTTTTGTATTTACAAAAATAAAATGGAAATTTAGTATTTTGGCTCCGTCATCTTGAATTCGTAAAATAGGTCGTTAGATTTGAGATAGGTGACCCTAAAAAGTATTGTGTTCCGGTTTTCTGAAAATCGAATGAACTTTAATTTTTTGAACCCACAATTTTTAAATTGAAAATTTAAATCTTTACTCCTCCATTAATTGTAAGAAACCTGCAACCTAGTGTATGCGAATAATTTTATAAACCCAACCGTTCTCGAGTAATCCCTATCTCTTGAATTTACGGCGGGCTTCCATTTCGCTACATCATTTCCGTTGCCTTCACTTCGAAACTATACTATGGCTATCGATGATAAGAATATGCGTGTATTTTTAATACGTATGTTTATTTAATTAAAAGAAGCATTAGTTACATACCAGTTCGGGCACGCCCCGAATGCATTTATTTACTTTTAGCAAAATATGGAAGATGTTACATTTGCAAAGGAATTTCGTCGCATTGCGGAATTTTTCCTGAATTTTATTATTATGAAATATTTCCCATAAAGGTCCCAGTGGAATATGGTCACCTGCAGCAGCAACTGCTGTAACCCCTCCGAGGCATTTGCAAAAATTAATATTGCCATCAATCGAGACGTAAATTATCCGATCCGTTTTATAGCCAATTGTAACTGAGTAAAAATGTTTTATTGAGCGAAATTCGATATTGCTGCAATCAAGTTGATGCCCAACCGCCATGAAAACCCCGACCCAAATCCCCTCCACCCAGGCCGAGCCATTTGCATAAGGATTATTAGTTGGCCATGTAGTCTAGGATGGGCGCTGGATTAATGATTCATGCAGAGCGGCAATCTCTTATGCAAACTCAATCAATTTGTTCTGTCATGAGACTAGGCACTTTGTTTGGCCAGATCTGGTGGGACCAATATGATTTCAAGAAGGATTACCATGAAATCAAAATTAGCATCGGGCCGCCCAAAGTTTAATGAATCGAGAGACACTGCCAAAGTAATTAAACTGCACATTCATTCCATAAATTAATGGGGTCTGAGAGCTGGGCTGCTTCCAAAGAGGGATGCAGTGAAAATGATTGAAACTTGTTTCCAAACCCCTAATGGGGCAATTGAGAGGGAAATTGTGACTAATTTCGAACTTTCCCGGACACGCCATGGTCGAGTTGTATTAGGTTTTGGCCTCTACACGGCCGGCCGAGCTTTTGAATACGAAATTAGTAAAGTTTTGCTGGTTTTTTCCTCCTAGTTTGCTCCGGAATTGGAATTAAGTGGCTCACGTTCGCCTGGTTATCTGGTCAGCTTTCGGGGCTTTTGTGTGTTTGCGTTCAGATAGTGAGATAGGCGAGTTTAAAAATGTGTTCCTAGGAACTTGATCGATACCATCTTTCCTTCCATTCAATCTTTATAAAGATGAAGAATATAATATGTAAGTTGAGTAACGTGGCGTTTGCGATGTGAATTCAGAGGATACTTGTTACCAACTATAAAATTGTAAAACCATCGCCCAACATTTCCTTCTGGTCGCTACTAAATTCCAATTGCCTCAGGCACAGCGACTTTATGAGGGTGCATTTTTGTGTCGTTTCCCCTTTTTCCTTAACGAACCGCGCAGCTCAAACCTGAGTGGCGGCAGCGTATTAGCCTTAACTATACTAGCCTTATGAGACCTTAAGGCAGCTTGAGAAATTGTACGATTATATGAAGTGCTATACTGACAACCATAATAGTCTTATCAAATCTTTCGTTAACTTTCGAAATCTTTCGGCAGGTACGATTCGGAGCGTACAAATCTTAAGGGGTTACATGGGTTTCACGATTTCAAAAAATGGAAATTTTTTCTTATTAAATTCTACAACATCTCTAGAATATTGTCCTGAATGTTCAAGTTGATCGGAGTAATAGTTTCGGAGATAGAGCCTTGGGAAGTTGCGCGCTCAAAGCCAGTTGCTCCCAGTTTTATTGTCACTCAAAACTTTAAACGCGTTTTTCTCGAAACTGTGTTTTCAAAGTCGGTTGTCAAGATTTCTCGAGAACTATTCAACCGATCTTGATGAAAATTCACACAGTTCTTTGAGATACAATTTACAAGTACCTGAACGAAGGATTTTTTTAAATTACAACTATTTAAAAAAAAAAAATGACGAGAAATTTTGAGCGAAATTTTAATTTCTTTGTAAAAACGTCCGCCAAAAATCCAATTTTAATTTTATTTTTTTTTCCTTCGTTCACCTGAACAAGTCTTAGCCAAAAGACGTATTTTTTTTCACTTTTAATGATCCTGCTAGGAGTTCTGCTGACAACGCGAACACACCTTCTTTCCGAGGGCTCGCCGGAAATGACGTCACAAAGGAGGAGTTTTAAAATTTTTTTTACAAACATTTCAGAAATCATTTATCTAATGTGTATCTTTCAAACAGTAAAAAGTTTGAATGAAAAATTTAATTTTTAATATGAAAAAAAAATTATTGAAAATAGGCCGTTTTTCCCAGAGGAAACCCATGTAACCCCTTAATGAAAAGGAAATCAAGGAAAACAAAGGAATTTGCTAAAAATTATATTAATTTAAAAAATCAATGTAAAAGAGCATATAAAAATGCTACTACTAGAGCTGTTCTAAATATAATAAAAGCTTGAAAAAAATGTTAAAAAATACACCAAAGCAAATAATGCATGAGCCTAATTGGCCACAAAAAACGTTTTCTGATCGATAGAAGAGAAGGAAGGGTGCCAGGGTGGGGAAGTGATTCTTAGAAACTGCGGATGTGGACACAAATGTCCACCAGTCAGCAACGCACAGAAGTTCGAGCGCATGTTACTCATAAGGGTCCATGCGTTGGGGTAAACCAATTCTGCGTCGTCGCCAAAGAGCAAAAATAAGCGCCCCTATCGTCATCAACAAAACAGGCATGAATCCATGAATTAAAATTCTCCGGACTTCCGACTCAGCGGAAAATGTGGTCAGGCATTCCAACGGAAGGAAGCCTTGTGGAAGCGAAGAAAACTTTTCACTGTCAATTCCAAGTTAATCGCGTGGAATCTAGACGTAAGTACGTTCATCAGTTCATGGTACGCTCGAATCCCAGATTTCGTTCCGCCGCAAGGCCGATAAAATGCTATTAGTCATTTCCGAGTCATAAAAAACTATTCGTGAAATTTATAACGGCTTTCTTTCTCATTTCATCGATTTTTGGATGTGTTTTTCGAAGAATGAAAAACAGACATTTTTTTGAACTACAACTTTAAACTCGTTTTCCCAAAATTCATGTTTTTAAAACGGTGTGACAAGTTGCGAAGAAACGGCTGCACCGATTTTCATGATTTTTCGCTGGTTACAAGATAATGCAATTCTCTTGTCCTTGACGAACGATTTTTTTGCAAAACCAGTGTTGTTTTCGCAAAAAAAATTCGCAAAACTGAAAAAAAACATGAAAAATCGATTTTTTTTAATTATAAAGAAAAAAAATTTTTTTTTAAAAAACCGAAAACGTCAAGGACAAGTAAATGGCACTCTTTTGTGCACGCTTCTCACAACAAGCCAAATGCAGATTTCGCAATAATTTTTTTTTTGTATTTTTAGATATACAACATACAACCTATGTACGAAATTTGATTTTTCTATCATTGATAGTTTGTTCCCAATCCACGCCGAAAATCAAGTGACCATTTCCTACATCTAATTGGTATTCCCCCCTTAAATCCTGTTTGTACGTTGAGGAGACCGCTGATTATGCAAGTCCTTATTCCTGTGCGTGCAAGTTCGTCTTAGGTTAATTGAGCTCCTTCAACCTAATTCAATAGGAGTAGGTTCCAAACCAATCCCATTTTGATTCCGAGCCAAGCATCCTTGGATGCTTCTGGGGTGGGGAAGCGGTACAGCATAGACTTTGATTCCAAATAGATTTCATGACGTGTAATGTTAAAATGAAATGAGCTGCCCAGCAAAGAGTCAAGCATCCATGCCTCCTAAAGGATAACTCCCGCTTGCATCTCGGATCGCTTCTCTTCCCGCTGGGGAGTGAAGGCATCAGAAATTTTTGGTCACACTTCCGATGCAAGAAGCGTCTGAATATGAACGTCTGCTTGTATTCATTGTACTACTACAGTTATAGGGTCCGCACGGAAGAACCCCTGAGCAAATTTTTCTGTTCAAGTTATTTGTTCCGCCTGCGAGTTCTTTACAGCTTTATATTCTTTGATGGGCCGTAACTTTTGTATTTTAAAGTTTAAGTTGCAACAAATAAAATACATAAATTTTGTTCAAAAACAGTCATTACTTCTTTTACTGCAAATAAAAATAAATGGGTCAATTTTTGCTGGACCACTCCTTATGTATAATGAAAACCATTGCAATATTCGGTGAATAAGGCAAGAAAGATTTTTTTTAACGAAACACTCAGTAGCACTTCAAAAGGCAAAGCCACAGTGTACCTCTCAAAAAGAGAAAATGTGATAATGTGGTAAGTACCAAATTATTTCCCAAAAGAGCATGTCTTGCAGCACTGCAGCTGCAGCAACAAAATTTCTGAATAATTTCCATCCCAAAAGGCACTGAAAACGTTCACTCACAATTCACAAAGCATCTACGCCTTGTGAAGGTAAAAGAAAAGTTGGGATCGTAAAAGTGTTTTAATAGTTCCCAGCAGTTGGATAACTCTAAACGTTCCTCAAGCTCACGTTCTGCGGAGCTTAACTTGACCAGTAATGTAGTTGGTCAGACTCGGACAGCCCTTGTAGGAGTTTCGAACTTCCGGGACTTTCCTCAAATGAGGGTAAGTTCAGAAATTCCTGAATGAAGAGCGGTGCACCCCGCCTGTCTGTGAAGCATTCCATTTAACTTCTTTAAATTTCGCAGCCAATTTATCAATTTTGCAGGCCAAGTGAGTGAGCCCAATTGAGGCGCCTTTGAAATTTCTGAAACTGAATTCATTGCATTTTCTGGGAACATAAGTTCCATAATTCTACATCGCCGAGAAATTGTTTTATGTCTGCCTTCAGTTCATCTACGAATTTTGGAAATAATTGTACAATTTCCTTGTAGTCTCTGGTTAATCCGCAACCAAGAATGTACTACACAGTCCTACTCGTACTTCGAGTGGGACGCCTATTCGGGCCACTGCAGGGAAGCTAAGCAGGCAGCACTAGCCACGATAAGGAATTTCCTGTAAATGGATTTGGATGTAATTCCTGTAAAATCCAACGATAAATTTTCCAATGCACGAAAAACCGGGAAAGGAAAAAGGAAGATGCGAAGGCGAATTTGCCAGTTTGTTGAGGTCAGAAAAGCACTCCGAGTGACCACATCACGTGCCGCTCGTTTGTTAAATCCTTAAAGTTTATCGGCGAAATGTAGCTAAAAGTAATAAATGGTCGAGTGCGATTTTCCCGCAGCGCCCATTTAGGAAAATATGAAGGGGGTGGGCGGGGGAGGGCGCGCAGGACGACGCTTTTATAGCACAAATGGTGCACTGGATTAGCAGGTCGAAGGCCCTTGCGAAGGCCCGGGCATGGTTTTTTGCTAAGCCTGTGCAGCTTACCCATAACCGCCTACTTTATTGCGGAAGTGACCCGTAAAGCACTTCATTAATTCAAGCCGGAAGGCAAACACCTTACCAGGCACGAACGCACATACAGACACGCTGCAATCGCTCCTTCCCAGAAATTGTAAACAAGCCCGTGTTCCTTCCCGGCAAGCCATCAACAACTTACGGCCTGTGCGAGGCGAACATGTCAATAAATTCGGGCCGTTCGGGAAGCGGTTAATGGACCAGCAAGATGTTAACAAACCACCGATAATATTCAAAGGGCTTTTCAATTAATTTTAATTAGAATTTGGTCTCACACAGCCCCGAAAGGGGAGGAATTTGTTTTTGGAGCAGGTCCTCTCCCCAGGCAAATGAGGACTTGTGTGTTTCTCAGGCCATTAAGAAATACGAGCTCCAAAGGAGCTACGCTTTGATCAGCCAACTCACCGGTGGGATTGCTTAGATTCGGAACTTACATATGTATGTACTCGTATGCTCTCGCAGCACATGGTGAAAATTTGAAAATTTATTTTTTAATCCCTTCGGGACATCTGGATCCTTCACCGGTCCAACGACTCTTTAAGGACCTCTATGTGAGTTAGAGACGTAAATTTAACTTAAGAAAACATTCCAGATTTAATGGAGGAGGGAAGATGTCGTTATTTCCAGAACAAGTTGTTTGTACATACATATGTGCGAACGAGCGAACTTCGCCTGGGACGACGGCGCCAATTTGAAAATGTGTGTTACCCAAGGCTTCCTGTAAGTAAACATCATTCACGGTGCTGTGTTAGCGCTAATATGATGCTTATCCGGTGCCGCAACAAATCCTTCTAGTAAAGCAAGGCCAGCACACATAAAATAAAGTTCAAGGAAACAGTTAACATTTTTGCACTCCCACGCTTAAATTATTGTTTTTATCTCGGGAAACAACAAATGATGTTCTCTAGTGCTTTCAAGCTAGACATCAAGACAGGTGCTTCGAGTTGGGTCGTGTGTGCTCATCTTTGACCTTGACGGAAGGAGGGAGCTCTTCACAAGTCGGTCGAGTGATGATCTTGTTACTTGTGGTGGTGATGCGGGTGCCAAGACGTTTGAGGTGTTCTGTATGCGACCGCAGGATTGGATTAGGTGTGAGTGAACTAGTGGTTAATGATGTAAATCAAGTCTTTACACAAGGCATTTGAATTTTGTCGGCATCGGACCTCAACAAGTGCCTCAATTATTTTGGCTTTACTAAAATCCTTCAAGTGCAAACCATTGTTGGATGTGTATACTAAGTCACGGAGGTTCTACTCAAAACTGCGGTTTAGCCGTAGTGGGCACACCTGCTATCGTTTGTTTGGTACTTACAGAAATGGGTGCACTCCGCATACGGTAAAACCACATTCTATCATTATCCGTTATTCAATTTTACCAAACCCGTCATTATAGAAAACCACCTGTTGTGGTCATTACACAGGGACATGGTGAAGACATTAAAGGAACAAGTTTTAAATACAAAAGGGACAAGATTAACCATATCAAGGTTAATGAGACATTCATTAAATCTGGGGAGGACGAGGAAGTCAATTCGAAGGGAATTCATTCATCGATCTATTTTTGATGGAACGTGTTGGACTACTTTTACTCTACAATATTCAGGGTGTTTCGTATAACGCATTCTGAAATGATAGGGGTAATACATATCACCTACCCAAACAAAAAATTGTATGGCAAGGAAGCATCTTAACTTAACCATTTTCGAGTTACAAGGTAATTCATAAATTCGGGATGCACATTATTATTTTATTTTTATCTTTTCATCTAATTAACGGACCGCCACTGGAGGTACAGTCACTTGCGAAAGTGAAAAAATTCGCTAAAATTTCCTAAAATTCAAGTTTCTCTAACATTTCCTCCGAAATTCATGTAATTAATACACCAATTTTTAATTTTTAATAAATTATGCATCTTGTTGCTTTTCAAAGAAGGTACAACACGTCCAGGTAGAGAATTGATATACAAATTTATACGTAGAAATCCTTCAGGGGCATTACTTCTGAAAACGAGACGATAAACAAAACGAGACGAAATAGTCAGACAAAACGGTATCGAATGGCTTACTTAGTTTTGAAAACGATTGTCAGTTGGTTATATTAATGCCGTAAGAATTCATAATTAATAATTTATTCTCACATTTTGCGCATAAAATATAATTTCCTTTCATCTCCCAAAAGTTTACCCTCAAAAACGTCACTCACTAACGTCTACACAAAAGACGATCACCAGAGAGCAATTGACTCTATAAACGTAAACGAGGCGATATTGTGTTGCAGAGTAGCATTTACATCGCGCTTCATCGTTTTCGATTCGTTTCGATTCGTTTCGTATTCAGGAGTAAGGGCCCTGACTTTAAAACCAAAAATTAAAATTAAACGTTCGTAACGCACTACCATGTAATAAATTTTTAATTTAAGAAAAGCATTTTGGGGTTCATTGAGTTACATTTTTTGTGAAATGCAGATTTTTTGAAATTCCACTCGACGCGACGCGCATCTCCGTTTTTTAACGAGATTGATTTTTTCAATCATTTATATTTCATAGACTAATAACTCGAGCTGAATTTTTGTAGTTATACTTCTAATGAGTGCCACAATAGCGCTTAGTACGAGAATATTCCCTCGCCTTGCATTATCGCCTTCATTCCACAAACTTTTTTGATTCCCTCTCACACGCTAATGATCATAACATGAAAACTATTAATCAATAAAGCATAAACAAAAGAACGTTTCAAACAGTGATTGACCTTACACTGACGTCATCGGCTGATGAAATGGCAGCGCAAGTTTGAGTTGCATAAATGTGCACAATGGAGCACTTAATTAAGTCTAACTGCGGCTTCCGAAATGTCATTAGGGTGTTTTAGGCATCATTTGTTTTGTCTTTTTGTGCTTAATAAAATGAGCTATAAACAAAACGTTTATATAAAATAATTTTGTAGTAATGCGTCGCGCTGCTAAGGTGCACAAGTGTCCGATACGAATGCGCCAAGCACTTCTACCGCTCAGTTCGGTGCAAATAGCATATTTGCTGATGACATAATTATTCCATTTTATTGACGTATTCTACGCCTTAAAACTAGCGGTCGCGTCCAGACACAGAGCCATTCCTTTTTTAAATAATATTATCCGCCAATTTCACGGCAACCAATATTTCCACTCCGCTTTTTTAAAAAAAAAAGTTCTTCCAATTAAGCAAAAAACGTAGCTCATCATCGTGTCGATTGTTGTTTAATTTTCGTGTAGTATAGGTTTGCAGTGGAAATAGGGTCTGCGAGACCCGGACCCATTTGGCAAAACTTTGATTTTGCATCGCGAAAATAAAAACACTAGATTACATCAAAAAGATTTAATTCAAAAACACATGGAATGCCTTGGAACTAATATTCAATACCGAAGGGATAGTATTTACTCTTTTTAGCGTGATCCATTGGTATAATCCTTTTACCATCGTTATACTTCTCCAGGGTTTTATGATCCTCCGCTTGTAATTCAAAATCGAAAATGTTAATATTCTCCTCGATTCGACTCTTAGTCACTGATTTAGGAATGGGCACAGCGCCACGCTCCACCTATTAAAATAAAAATTAAAATTGTTTTATTAAAACTCGCTCCAAGTATCTTTTGAAGGTATGTATTACCAAAAACCGAAGAACAACTTGTGCCGAACTCTTGTTGTACTTTTTGCCAATTGCTCTGACGGTCTCATCAAATAAATACTTTGGCGTCTTGGATGCGGCATTAGGCTTTCCGAGTGGACAATAGGCCGTAACAACAATGTCCTTGTCCTGACAGAACTTTATAAGCTTTTTCTGATTGAGCCCTGCATGGCATTCGATCTGAGAAACAAAACATAAAAGTATTAAAACTTCGCAAAATCTTATCAAGTTCAATTCTTACGATAAGTATAGCACGAAAGAATGTGCCTTAGATTTTTCTCACTTTTTGCCCGACTGCGCGTGCCAGAAGGGTTATGTTTTTTGAGTGTATTTGTGTATGTATGTATGGATGCATGTATGTATGTGGATTTCTTTGTCACGCTCTGTAGCCTAAACGGCTTGATGGATTTTAACTGGAGAGGTGTTGTTAAATTCGTCTTAATTGCGAGAGTGGAACTGGATATATCAAAATTATAAAAATTAAAATGGCCGATGATAGGCGCCATATTACATGTCTTCAACAATTATTTTCCCTCAAACCTATCGAGTGGGTTATCAACATAACGGGTTGTTTGGGCTTACAAAAAAATATACTAATTATATTTTTAAATGTGATTTGGAATGAGAAATACTAAAAAAGAAATTATTGAAAAAAACAAAAAAACCCGACTGCGTGAAAAATTGTAAACTTAAAATTTTCAAACTTACTTAATAAATGAACTGAAAAGATGAAAACAAAGTTAATTTAAAAAACCAAAAAAGCCGACTGGCTGTGAAAAAGAACTAAAAGGATGTAAACAAGACACATTCATAATTAAATCTATAAATAAATCAGTACTATTAAAATTGTACTTGCATCGTTCTAGTTGTATGCTGAAAGTGAGTGCACCTAAAGGTATATTATATTGCTAAGATAATTACTAATGTACCTAGGTATCTAACTGGTCAATAATATAATAAACTGACAAAGTATAAATAACTGGCAGTCGGAGGCTCCCTACATAGACTAACAAAATTATGCGTAGCCTCCGACCGCCAATTAGTTATACTTTGTCAGTTTATTACAAATATTGACCAGTTAGATCAATTTTAACAGTACTGATTTATTTATAGATTTAATTATGAATTTGTCTTGTTTACATCTTTTTAGTTCTTCTTTACAGTCAGTCGGGTTTTTGAAATACACTTTTTTTTGTTTCTTGAAAGCCATTCTGTTGTTTTTGCCTTGTTATTAATTTTTTAAGTAAATTCGAACTACCTTACCTACTACCTTACCTACTACCTTATCCTTTTCCCAACTGGTAATCGAAAGTTTCCAGATTACTTACCTGGTTGTGAACCGGCTTAATTTTTGCCACTGACAAAAGTCTTTCTAGCTGCTCTGAGTTAAAGTTGGAAACGCCGATGCTTTTGGCAAGACCCAATCCAATGAGCTTCTCCATTGCCTTCCAAGTGTCCACATAATCGACATCGCTATTTTAACGTTTAAAGGTTTATATAAATAAGGAAAAAATTTAATTAATCATTATAAAATCTACCTTAAAACAACATCACCCTGAGCATTTGTTGGAAACAGGACGTTATCTCCTTCATAGGCGTACCCATACGGCCAGTGCATAAGATAGCAATCGACGTACTCTAAGCCGAAATTCTCCAAAGATTTCCGACAAGCCCTTTCTACCCTTTCAGGATCGTGAAAATGACACCAAAGCTAAACAAGGAGGTACATTAGAACAGCTTCTAACCGTCAATTTGAAAGTATTGTTGCTTTTAGTGTGTGTGTAGTTGACTGTTTCTATAGGCACCTTTTTCTTTTCCAAACGATTGATAAATGAGTCTGATGACTTTTTTTCAGGCGATTAAAAATTCAAAAACGATTTACATTTTTAGTTTAAGTTTTTCGAGTGTGTAGCATGTTCCATAAATTTTGTACATTATGTATTTTATTTTATGACCCTGAAACTTCAAATTTTCGTTTTCTGGATTAACTTTTCAGTTGTTTGGGGACCAGTCGACCAGTGGTATTTCCATAAACTTGCAATTACTGTTACTTTGTTTACTTTAGGGAATATTGTCATGTTAAATTTCAAAATATTACACCTCCACGGCCTCCACTCTCACTATGGCACCTTATACCGAAACCTAGCTAAACAAAAAGCAAATTATTGTGTTTACCTTTGTTACGATGTAAACATCGTCTCTTTTGATAACACCCTCAGCAATTTTATCCTTGATAGCTTTGCCGATTTCATGCTCGTTTTCGTAGAAATATGCAGTATCGAAGTGGCGGTATCCAGCATCAATCGCTTCCTTCACGGCGCGCTCACATTCTCCTCCTAGAGACTAGAATTATTTGATAGTAGATAATGAAGGAATCAATTAAGTTAATATTTAATTTGAATAGCTGCTAAGCCTGTGGCTGTTATGGGTATCGTAATCGCAACAAAAGCAGCAGCAGCAGAGAATGAAGTCACACTAAACTGCAGGAACAACAAGAGCTCTATTCCGTAACGTTTCAGCATGCGTATTTCAGTTTCAGCCAAGTGGATTTCGCGCAAAAATTGTTAGTTTTTTTTAAAGAAAGGAAAAGATTTATAATTGTATTCCATGTTTGTTGAAATTGTCTTTTTAATTCGACTTCAAAAGAAGAAATTTTCATTTCGACTGAATATTCTTTTTTCTTTTATTAATTACACCGAAGAGTCAAGTTATAATTCAATGTAATGAGAAATGAAGGACTCAACGATTTCCCAGAACTTTTTAGAGCTACGGATTCAGTCGTTGCAATTTACAGAGCCTCTGCAAAAACATACTATATGTATATACTAGCTTGCCCGGACCCGGCGTTTCCCGGGATACTATAAAATTTGTATTCCTTAATTTTACAACGCCTCCCTACTGCACCACCGCCTCTCCTATGTGAACACAGCGTTTTCCTATTTACGTTTTGCACATGTTTTAGATATTTCCCACCAGTATTATTAAATATAGTTTTCTTCACTTTACACCACCTCCTTATTGCATCCCCTCTCCTATATCTCCCAGCGGGGTGGGGGTGTTCTCTTATTTGGAAATTTGAATAGCAGATTCGAAATTAGTGATCCCGAAAATTCCCTTGTGCGGATTTTCAGGGAAATCCCTTGAAGTTTAACTTTTCCGGTCGCCATATTGGATCCGACATCTTGAATTCCAAAATTTTGAACGCAAGCTCGAGATCTGCGATTCTGAAAACCTCCAATTGCCTTTTTCATAAAGATTCCTTGAAGTTGGAAAATTCGCTTCCTATACTATTTCGATTTTTTCGATTTTCCGGCTTTTCCTTTGGGGTTTCCTGATTTTTCTTTTTTTTCAAACCTCCCCTGTATTATAGCGAACAAAACAAAAGTAAAATGATCGAAATCGGTGAAGCCGTTTTTGAGTTTTAGCGAGACATACAGACAAACATTAATTTTTATATATATAGATAATTAAAATACATGTAGCTAAGAGAAAGAGAGCTATACGGCTAGCTTGAAAAATTTTTGTGCTCAGTTACAGCTGACTGGAAATTAGAGAAGTCGATAAAGCTCTTTAACTCGATGTCCAACATGACATCCGTGAATTTGTTTCATCTGACTTTTCATTGAAACTATAGAATTGAATTGGGGTAATTGCTCTTCCACTGAATTTGATAAAATGCAAGAAATCAAAACACAATTGGTCTGTTCGCATACTCAAAATTGAATAAAACTACCCCCAAAACGCGTACTTTGTGAACTGGGGACATTTTCTTTCCCCAGGAGACGAATTTCATAGTTTCCACCCAACAAATTTTCTGTGGGTACAATTGCGCTGTGAAATGCAAGAAATTGAAGTCATTTTTTAATTGGATTTAATAGAACAAAATATTCCGGTAGTGTTTTGCAAGGAGTTTTTCTAATTTTCAGTCAGTAAAGTGTGTATCAATCTTTAAAAAGAAGTTATACAAATTGGGAACAATTCTTTACATAACCGTGTTCGGTGATTTTGGAATATTTTTCCCCAGTCTTAATAAAGTTGGTAGCAGATAAATGTTTAGTCCCAAGTACCCGAACAGACCTAAAGTCATAGTGCAGATAACTAACTCAAGTACAACACTTTGACTCTCGATGCAACTGCTGTTGGAGTGCAATTTGCTATTGCCTGGGCCGTGGCTTCTTGCAGCTATGCCAAAAATGTACATCCGGAGCAATTGCGATATGCGGTAATCTCAAGGTCAAACGATTATAAGTAATCTGTCTTTAGAAAAATTGTACATTAAAGAGTACAGCTAAGGCTCGGAAAATCTTGACAAAGTTCTAGATCAACTACTTACTGTGTAAGTGCCAAGGCCAAAAGCCGGCATCTTCGTGCCATCGTTCAGAGTGATTATAGGTACTTGCACCATTTGGGTGTTCAAATCAACTTTTCTCAGAAGATAACGATTTCACAAAACACCTACCCCAATTGATAAACGATTGAGACCTGTTGATAGATTAGACAGCTCCTCAGTAGCAATGAACAGCCTCCTGCTGTCAAAACCAGACTAACAACTAAACAGTAAACAGCTGCTTGAGAAACTGAAGAGCTTACGAATGTTACATGTCTAATTGAATTCGTAGGTTTGAGATTAGTCAAGGGGATTTATTTAATCTCTGCACCGTGACCTAACAAATGTGTTCAACTATTAGCCAAGTCTCAAACCTAAAATAAGCAAATTACCCCACACAATTAAGAATATCCCATGGTGCCAGGGCGTAAGCGTGCATTTTCTATAATTTCTCAAATCAGGTGCATTGGCTTAGTACGTTCAATCGTTGAATACCCACTTCCGTTTCAGAATCTACTCTCGCTCCCTTCCTAACGTTCTTCCAATTTGGTCTCATTGGAGTAACGAATAATTTCGGTGGACGCTTCGAACTCGTTGGCTTTCCATTCAGATCTAACGGATGTAACGGAATGCGTTTTCCTCTCACTCTAGTTCTGAGTTAAATTATTTTCACCATTTGAGTGCTTCAGTCTATACCAGCAGACTCGTCTCGGCCTTGTCCGGACTTTTTCATATTTGTGATAAAACTGTTTCATGCGCGGAGACAGTTTTTAATTATTCCCGCGGGAAGTCAAAATATTCCCAGAATAAATTTCGATTGTAGATAGTAACCCCAAAAACCACTGTATGGATATTAATTTACATATACAGAAATCCGTTGGAAGTTGGAAATTGTTGGTCCCCAAATTGGTTCCACCATCCCTAATTCCCAAAGTTGAAGAGTTCCATTCTTCATGTCCAAGGGCCTTCGTCACATTTTGACCAAATTCTATGGGACCACTTTGACCGTATAAATGTCCAAATAAAAGGAGAATTATATATATGAGCATGTTATGAAATTTGTTTAGAAATATCGAAGATATGACCCCACCGGCTGTGGCGTTCTTCTCGCGGTCCATAATCGTATTAGTACATCCCAAATCTATCCCTCCGATTCGTCCCTGTTCGATTCGGTCTCTGTCAAAACCACTGTCAACCGTCATTCTCTCTTAATTATATGCTGCTGCATTCGTACAGGCACGTCGTTGAAGCAATTGATGCCCTGTCTGCTCTTGCCAGCCCCTTGACGACATTGTAGTCCTGGTAGATATAAATCTCCCCCGCTATTTTGGTCTTCTACCAATTCGATTCACCGCTCCACTAATGCGTCCTCTTTGACAAAGGATTATTTCGTCTATTTATTGATCACCTCTCCTACTCTGGCTTTTACCAAATCAGCGGTGTCAAAAACAACCTTGGCCACCTCCACCTTGGTACGACAAAGGGTTCCGTTTCCTTCGCAACGGCAGCCCTACCTCATTTATCGATCTTTTTATCTCTTCTCTTTTCACCAAACGTTGCAAATCTCGTTGCAATGAATATCTGGACCGCATGCAATAAAAACTCATCTCCGACCCTAAGCAATTCTACAATACCCATCGACCCTTAACCTTGGCTAGTCTTCTTCAGCTGACCCAACCAGCATCGCTAATCTTTTCGCTGATTTTTTCAGTCAATCGTTTATCGATCAAGTCCCAGATCATGATCCCCATTACTTTCGCTACATGCAAAACTGCTGACAAGCATCCTAATATACATTTACATTAATCCTTCTCATGTTGCCGCCAAAATCTTCATGCTCTCGGACGACTCTAACTCTGGCCCCGACGCTGTAGTGATCACGCAAAAGATCACATAAGAACCCAAACAAGTTGACCGAATTGTAAGCACTACGTCACACGGAATCCCCTGCTGCAACGAGACCCATCGAGTCGATCGCACCACACTTAAACAGACTGAATGTTATTTGGCTTCATTTTCTTGATGTAACAAATCGGCGTAAGAACGAGTTATTGAAAAATTGATTATATAATTGTTTACATTTGTGCAAGGCCATCGCAAAATCAAAGTATAAAAATGTGTGACTTTCCCTAAGATGTCAGTTAATTTTTTGTGCGGCTATAGTTTAAATCTGTGTTTAGAAGTGAAAATGGCAAGAACATGTGAGTCAAATGCAAGTTAATATTTCTACTAACTATAGTAAGGATTTCTTAAATTTCTCTACAGATGGGCTCTTCCTGTTATCCGCCTTTATCGCCTTTGGCTTGTCCAACGGCCAATTTAAAGTCAAGAATGATCAGTTCGATTGGGCTCTATTTAACAAAATAGCTGAAGAAAAAAGAAACGAAAACGTCATTGCTTCACCAATCTCAGTGAAGATGCTACTAAAGCTTCTAGATGTAGCAGCAAGTGGACACACCAAAGCTGAGATTTCCCAAGCCATTGGAGATGTGATACAACTAGGGCAAGCGTGACTAATAAATCAGAATTGGTTCAATGAGTGTTAGGAAATTTGTTGGTAACGTACGAGACATACGGGATAGGAGTAACGCAAAGTTCTATAGACGAAGCATGCATGTATAGATGTTTTATTTTTTAATTTTAATTAGTATTTAGGGCGCTGTAAAAATATGAAAATACACAATCCATTATCAGAACTAAACGCTGCCATACGGCGATTCTTTTAAAGCGCTGGACATTTTGGCGTATCTGCTTGTAGTGTCGACGACATTGATCAGCGCGCAAAGACTTTGGTGTGGCGCGCTAAACTAGAACTTCAAACTGGGTAAAACCTCTACTTACTTCATTCTGTCCATAAACGACGTTGAGCTGATAATTAAAAACTCTGAAATATTAATTTATGCTGATGATATGAAAATGCAAAAGTATTATATATCCAGTGCATCCGATCCCATATTCCTTCAAGAAGACTTCCTCAGCTTTTCACCACATCTCATACCAATCAATTACTTATTCCCGCAAACGCTTCCCCACTACTCCTCGGACTTATTTTCTCACTGTTGAACCCATTCCATCTATCAGTTCCTTACGCGATGTGGACATTATCTGTGATGGCGAACTCAATTTCCGCTCCCATATCGATCATATCGTTAACAAAGCCAACTTAGCTTTAGGCTTTGACAAACGCTGGTCTAAGGAATTCTTCAACCCATATGTCTACTTCTGCTTTGTTAAGCCCCTGCTGGAGTATGACTATCAGGTCTGGCCGCCTTTTCAGTCCACACTCATCAATAGGATGGAATCTGTCCAGCGTAGGTTCCTTTGCTTCGCGTTGTGCGGCTTTCCTTGGGTTAACAACTTTAATTTTCCTCTCTATGAGGAACGATTGAAATTGATTAACCTCCAGCTCCTAGCACTTTGTCGTGCTGTCGTCGATATTATCTTCGTCCACCAAGTCTTAACTGGTTCCATCGACTGTCCCGAATTTCTCCATAACAACTCTCTCAACACCAACCTCCGTAATGTAAGATCCTTTCCACTCCTCCGTCTTGACACCCATCGCACCAACTATGGGCACTTTGAACCTCTTACGAGAGGTTAGCTACGTAAAGCTAACAATACCGCCCCTTCCGATTTCCACATGGATAAAGGTAACCTCAGACACTCCCTTTGCCATCCAGTCCCGCCATCTTAATTTGCCTTCTCATATTGGATCCGCCATCCTGAACATACAAATTTCGATAGCAGATTCACGATCAGAGGCCCCGAAAACACAGAAAAGTCGAATTTCATTAAAATCGCACCAGAAACAACCAAATTATGCGAGTACGGCCGAGGGTATAAGCATACAGTTTCTTTCAAGATGTTCACATAACTAAATTTGAATTTATTGCGTACGCAGTTGAGCAAGGCGTAGTAATTGCAAATAGGCAGTAGCCCACTTTAACCCGTGGCGGTATCGCAAACGCAAGGTATGTATCAGCCTTACCTGGTAGCGGTAGGACTCAGCGCATACCTCCTGGGCTTATGTAATGGATATCCACGAGGACCTAAATATGCATAGGTAAAGTAGGAGCCTCACGTAGATATCATTTGTAAGGCTCTTTTGTTTCATCAAATTACCCAGTTTGTAACGACTTAGTCAGTGCACATAGGATTTGAAAAGAAAAGTTTACTATAGGATATCCCGTATATTTTTGGAGGAATTGACTAAATATGGGATTAAGTATTTGCTTCTTAAATTCGCACAGTTTACCGCTTGGTGTTGACATGAAATAAACCCTCACGATAAGTTCAAACTCTACAAATTCGAGTAATTGTTTTCCTTTTAAAAGCTTCACAACTGCCAGGTCAGGTACTGCCAGAGCCATTATTGTGTAAAACAGCGAATGAAATGTTCTATGTAGGCGCCCGTTTTTTATGGGAATTGAAAGATAGGCAGCAGCCGGTTAGGCACTAGGCGCTAGGCAGGCAACCATCAGTAGAGCAGTGAAGTTCAAACGATTGGGAAGTGATTCGAATTGAGCAAAATGGTGCAAGTGCCTATCATTACTCTGAACGATGGCACGAAGATGCCAGCTTTCGGCTTAGGTACTTATTCAGGCAGTAGTGGCTCCATCCACTCTGAATCTAGAACCCTGGTAAGTTTTTGCGATCAACATTTCTATATTCGTTGTATTTCTTTAACACGTCACTTTAGTCGTTTGGCCTTGGGGGGAACACATCTTTTATGCAATCGGCACCACATACAAGAAGTTTATTTCTATCTATGGTCCAGGTACATACATGATATGTTTTTGGCAAGAACGTGCTTAGAATCTACCGATCGGCAATTAGCCATACTGAAGTAAGTTTATCCGCGATATACGAGTACCTCTCGCAAGGCGGAAACGAATATTCTGTACTTTTTCCACGCTTCACTTTCAAATATAATCTTTATTGGCCTGTTTCATAATTAACTAATTAAAAAAAATATGTACAAGTCGATTTGTTAAAGAGAGGAGGCTTGTGGTACAGTATTAGAGTAATTCAAATAAAGATTTAAAGAGCCTTCTTTTCACCCATGAAATAACTGATTAAACTATAATTATACTCGTATATAAATATAACCGGAAGGGTTAAGCTTTGCACTTTTATAAGTTTATACGAATATTATAAAGAAGTACACAAAATTCTTTCATTGTTAGATAACTTATTTCTTCCCGATGCGACGTATCGTCATAATTTCTCCAGTAATGATAAAAATGAAAAACGTTGAAGGAAACCCGGCGTTTTGGAGCATTTGATTGCTTACCCTGTATATACCATGGCATTGTATATATGTATGTATGTATGTACACATAGTTAATGCAATAGTACCCAGCAGGAAATTGGAGATTGCGTGAAATTGTACATCGATGATTTCATGCATGACTAAGGTATGTATGCCAATTCTGAGGACATAGCCATGCTAACAGGAAGGCATAGGAGTTTGTTTGTTTCAAGTGAGCTGAAGTTTTATTGGGGTTTTGTTGTTTCATGCGCTTCTCAGTAATCCAAATCTTCTTCTTTTTGTATTTTTGTGATGACCCCATACATTCCGTGGTCATGCAGAAAGGCATGCATGAATTTCCAATGACATCGCCGTGAGAAATGTCATCGATGTTGGAATGAGTATACATGCCCTTTTATTGATGACTTCCTCGATGCCGTCATGTGTAAATTTCCTGCTGGGTATAGTTGCCAATCGTCACATAGGAATATGTTATATATGTGGCACAACGTTTTGCTATCAGACCACGTCGTCACACATGTGCGGTAGTAATGATCTTATATTACTTCTTTAGAATGTTCAAAACACAAAAGTATCATCCTATTTGTTTTTGTTATAATTTTCTATTTAAAATAAAAGAAACCGATATTTTTCTTTTTATTATTTTCATTTGGGCTTTCCAATTTTGTTCCTTTATGTGCTGAAGATGATATCGTTGGAATCGTGGCCACTGCCTTTGAGGCAAATTTGAGCTCTTTTATGGTATTTCATAGACTTGCTCCTTTCGCCTAATGTTGTCTTTGAGTACTGCAAGAGTCTGTGTTCACATAAACTAATAACTTCAAATATTTTCAAGAAATACGCCAAAAAACGCCAGATACTGTATCGGAACGCCTAATTGCAGGGCCTGTCGTCGTGGTGATCTATTCCACATCATGGATATTATCGGGTGTACAGTCACTATGTGACCTTCCACAGTGCCGGATTTACCTATGACGGGGCCCCAAGCAACCTCAGGTTTTTGGGGCCCTCATTCTAAAATTAACCCCCCCCCCCCCCCCTCATATTTTAAAATAATAAATAACCAGTTAATTTTGCAAAATCAATATATTATTCAGTTTACTTGTAATTTACTAACTAAATTACAACTTTTTCCTGCTTTTCTCAGCCGCAAATTGATGAATGATATCATCAAAGTCAGGTTTTTGAAGCTTGTTTTTTTCGATAAACAGTAAGCCTAAATCACTTACTTTTTCTTGGCACATTGATGAGTGTAAATAATTTTTGACGCGTTTCAATGCGCTGAACGATCTCTCCCCTGTACTATTAGTTATCGGTAGTGTAAGGAATAGCCTTAGCCTTAGGAATCACAGGCGCAATGGGCACCTGCCCAACTGCAGCCATCCAATTCCTTCTTAATCTTACACCATTACATCTTCAGGACCTGAACCTGAAGTTCAGGTTAAGAAGGAGGCTCTCCTGGGAGCACTTAGGCTGCAAAGAACCATGGTCTTCAAACCAGGAGACCTGGTGGGACATCTCGCGATAATCGAAGAAATTCGATTAGAGGAGATGACCAAAATATCTGACGTGACCACAACCAAGCTGGACTTCACAAGGCCATTTAGCGTGGTAATCGAAACCCGTCAACAATGGCAAGCCAGTGAGGCGTCCCCACCGAAGGGATCGATGGTGTGGTATACGGACGGATCAAAAACAGATAAAGGGGTAGGAATTGGCGTGTATGGTCCAAGGTGCCGCATTTCAAAGGCACTAGGTAAAACCCCTACCATATTTCAAGCTGAAATATTGGCCATACTAGAATGCGTCAATACCTGCATCAACAGAACCATCAATGGTTCTACTATCTTTATATTAACAGATAGTCAAGCCGCACTAAAGGCGCTCAAGTCCTTCAGTGTAGACTGAAAGCTGGTTTGGGAATGCCTGGAATCCCTGAAGCTTTTAGCAACCCACAACAGGGTTACTCTTATGTGGGTCCCAGGCCATGCAGGCTATACAGGGAATGAAATAGCCGATGGTTTGGCAAAACAAGGGGCGGAATCTGCCCTTACTGGTCCAGAACCTTTCTGTGGCGTGTCTAAATGCCACCTAAAGGGGGCCATAGAAAGTTGGGAGAAGAGGAGCCGACTCAGGTACTGGAATAACACCCCAGGATGCCGGCAATCAAAGACCTTCATGGGTGCACCGTATGAAAAGGTCGAGAAACTCCTCCACTTAAACAAACAGGAGCTCAGAACTATTACTGGGCTCTTCACTGGACATTGTTCCTTAAGGTACCACCTTAAAAAGATTAGGAAAGCTGACTCTGTGCGGAAGCCCCAGAGACAGCGGTGCACATCCTATGTCACTGTACAGCCCTAGCTAGGCTCCGACTAACTCAATTAGAGGATGCCTTTCCAACACCTGAACAGGTTTGGAAAATGACTCCCAATAAAATCCTAGGCCTCTATAAGAGGCTAAATTTGGGATAAAATATTGATGGGGATTCACAATAGATCCTAGTGGTCGCGGTGAACGATAGGCTTTTACAAGCCTGAACGCCCCCTTTCAAACTAAACTAAACTAAGGAATAGCCTGATGAGGCATTCTACATTTGGAAACGCTGACAACAATTGATGCTTGAAAATGATTTGGTACAATTCAACGAATATTTTACGAGGCATGTTTCCGTATTTCAGTCACAATGTTTTACATATTGTTTACATGAATTTTTTCATTTTGCATTTTTTACTTTTTTTTCAAATTTCCGAATGTGTTTTCAAAATTATTCAATTTTTGGGGCCCCTGTCCAAGCGGGGCCCCAAGCAATTGCTTCCTGGTAAATCCGCCACTGACCTTCCAGAGCTCACACAGACTCATGTGACGACTGCCTCCAAAAAGCGCGCGACCAGATATAGTTAGTATCGGACGTCGGGAAAATCTGCGCTTAAATGTACACTCTGTTGAAGTAATTGACGAAGTAATCTGCAAGAATATTGGCATATTAATTCCACATTATCGAGCAGTATTTTTAGATGTACAGGGTCATTTAATAACGACGCTCGACTTTTAAACGTCAATAACACGTTGTGTGTGAGATATGAAATGATTGAAAAGGATATCTTATGGCATTAAGTATGGAATATAACGCCGTTCATATGTCCGCCACGGCGATGACTTGGCGCACAAATATGGCTGGCGTTTGTTATGTTGAAGGCAGCAATTTTTTGCAGTTCATTCTATGGACCTGTTATTTACGATTTGTTTTATTATTATTAGCCCCAAAGGAAGAAGTCTAAAGGTGTTAAATCGCACGATCTCGGTGGCGAGTTTCAAATTGCTCCTGCAGAATTTCCATCGTGGCATGCGGTGTGTGGCACGTAACACCGTCCTGTTGGAACCACACGCTGTCGGTATCCATATCTTCCAGTTTGCCACGAGAAGTTGCTTATCATCGATTTGTAGTGCTCGCCGTTTTTGGCGAAATGTGAGTCAACTTGCAAATACGTCCCAACAAACAAAGCCGCGGCGGATGTTTGAACGACGTTCTATTCCATACTTAATGCCATAAAATATGTTTCAAATAAAATAAAAATTGAGTGGATATCTCAGACACAAGTTGTTTTATTTACATTTAAAAGTCGAGTACATTGTTTAATCTCGTGTATTTTCGTCTGTTTTCAGCATTTTTGTAAGTTTCACGCTAACAGGAGGCGCCATTTACAAAAGTTATGCCATCTTCCGATAGCGTGATTCTTTTTGGCTCACCTTGTATACGTATATGCAAGTTAGGTAGATAGAGTCTATGCCAGTTGGTGTCATATTATCTCAAAAAAGATTCTTCATTCTTCATGAACTTAACTCGTAGCACGTAGTAGTTGTGTTAGTAAAAAATTCCTAAGTGACTCCTAGCTTATAATTTCCGACCCAAGGGTAAAACACTTAATAATATATGAGCAGCCGGCGTCAAAATTCTTGGGTACTCTTTCGCCACTGCATAAGTTTGTACATGTATGTATGTGCAAGGTGATCTCCGAATCTGCTCAATTATGGTTCGGTTCCCACGAAAATTTTAAGCTATATTGGATTTATGGATTCAAAATAGCCTCTCCGATAAAAATACTAAAGTTTAGTCAAAATGTTTTTAAAATCTATAGAGCTGAAAATATCATACATGTATCTATACAAATTTGTGATTTTATCGAGGAGTTTTTCCACCAGTTCGTGAACTATGATTTATTAAATGAAAACCCAAGCAATTGAAAAAAATGTATTCCAAGTTTATGTTTTTTTTATATTTATAATTTACTTTTTGATTCTATATTTATCTTAAGAATTGTTTTAGTCCCAAGATGGAAAGTGTGAACGTGCTGTAAAGGAAGCGATTGATGCTGGTTACCGCCACTTCGATACTGCGTATTTCTACGAAAACGAGCATGAAGTGGGTAAAGCTATTAAGGACAAAATTGCTGAGAGAGTTATTCAGAGAGATGATGTGTATATTGTAACAAAGGTACGTAACTTTAACGTTCAATGCAAATATTCTATGCACATAAGGCATGACAGGAAGTGCATAACAGCTGAAAAATCTACTTAAAGATAAATTAAAAAAAGTTTTATCTCCTTACAAAAGAAATCCATCAGTTTCCGAAAGTTTTAATCCTAAAAACAGACTGGGGATTTATAAAAGCCTTATAATATTTTTTTAGCTTTGGTGTCATTTTCATGATCCCGAAAGAGTGGAAGCAGCTTGCCGGAAATCTCTGGACAATTTCGGACTGGCCTACATTGATTGCTATCTTATGCACTGGCCCTATGGGTATGTGTATGAAGCAGATAATGTTATGTTCCCACAAAATGCTAAAGGTGAAGTTGCCTTAAGGTATGGTTTTATTATTTAAGTATTAAAACAATTTCTCATTTATATAACCTCTACACCAATAGCGATGTCGACTATATCGACACTTGGAAAGCAATGGAGAAGCTGGTTGAATTGGGTCTTACCAAAAGCATCGGCGTTTCCAACTTCAACTCGGAGCAATTGGAGCGACTTTTGTCGGTAGCGAAAATTAAGCCGGTTCATAATCAGGTATGCAATACAGAAATCGCCTTTGATTCCAGCAAGCAAATCAGTAGGCCCCGTTCGTTGTGCGCGCGAAGCGAAGACAAGTAAATCTGGATGCATTCATAGTGCGAGTTATATGCGAAGTTAAGCCAAGCCCCGCTAACGAGCGAGTAGGTCAAACACGTGAAACTATATGGGGCTATTCACAGTCCAATCGAATCGAGGAGCTAACTCGCGAGCAAATTTCGGCGCGATGCGATGAAGACAAGCTGGTTTGTCTTGCTAGCGCCGCGGATGCTATTTCCTTTGGACTTTACTTGGAGATTGAGCTTGGCAAATACAGCAATAGTCTGTTTTTCATATGGATGTAGATCAGAATGAGCAAAATGAATAGTGTAAATTCATTTATTTATTGATTAATAATTCAGACAATGATAATCGAAAGTTTCTCCTCTTGTAGGTATAGGTACCTAAATATTCAAAAAAAAAAAATAAATAAAAAGATTTTGGGATTAGATTGCGATACAATTGATGAAACTTTTTCCGTTCCGCGTTAATTGAACCTTTTTCAAAATCCACCATATTCGACCGGGAGAATTTTATTGGAACGCGCAACACTCCTCAACTGTAATCATCTCAGCGGTTGAAACTGAAATAAACATGGACATAGCTCGCTTCGTTTCTCGCGCGTACTCGTATACCAACTCGCTTGGCTTGGCTTGGCTTGGCTTGTCTCCTATAGCGTGTACTATGAATGCAGCCTATCCATTTTGCTCATTCCGATCTGCATCGATGAAAAACAATCTACTGCTGTATTTGCCAAATTCATTTCGCGGCACTAGCAAGACAAATCAGCTTGTCTTCATCGCATCGAGCCGAAATTTGCTCACGAGTTAGTTTCTCGCTTCGCTTGCACTATGAATAACCACATATAGTTTCATGTGTTTGACCTGCTCGCTCGTTAGCTTGGCTTGGCTTAGCTTCGCATATAGCGCGTAGGTACTATGAATGCAGCCTAGATTCGTTTGACTTAGTTTCGTTTCCACACTATGAATGGGACCCAGTGGCGTAACTATAGGGTGGCAGGGCTGGCAAAATGCCACGGGCCCCCGACCCAAGAGGGCCCCGGCCCAAGAGGCCGCGCGTTCAGAAATAAATTTTTGACATTGTACTGCAGGTATTTTTAATATTTTTTAGGTATCTGCTTAAAATCCATTAAAGTGAGACAACTAAAGACCATAATACAATTTTAAGTTAATCGTTAAGCATTTCAACGCATCCTAAACAAAAAGATGCTGATAAATTTTAGAACGCATCCATTGGTTTCTACATTGTACCCGTACGTTGGCAGCACGGGTGAGCATTGACGTTCGGGGAATTCCCTCATTTACGGCGGGCTCTATTGACTGTCATTTGTATCTTTGATTTTTCGTATTTGTTGTTAGAAAGTTAGATATTACAATGTCTAGTTCCAGAAAATATTTAAGTGGAAGCGAAAAACGAAAGAGAAAGAGGGAGACTGAAGCAAAAAATAAAAAGTTTCCTAAAATTAGTCAGTACTTGAAGAATGACAATGATGACTTTAATAATGAAAACGCGAGTGAACAGTGCTCCAAAAGTGAAGAATTGGACCTTACTAAAAGTATGCCAGAATTAGCAGATGCAGCACTCGACACCAGTGTCCATCCAGATCCAGAACAACCACAACAAGGTACCAGCAAAAATCAAAGAGAATTATATTTTAGCGTCAACAATATTGTATCTTCGCCATATGTTACTGATAAGGGTAATTTTAAAGAGCTAACTGATCAAGTGAAGAGGTTCGTGATTGAAAACGGACATTGTAAGCCTAAGGGCTCTTTCTTAAAAGATAGTGACAATAGATCTTTTCTAGAAAAACATTACTTTATTGTTTCCAAGTCTGGCGTGAAACTTGAACGTACATGGCTATCCTATTCTTTAATACTTCAGAAGGCGTATTGTGAACCGTGTTGGCTATTCGCAAATCGGGCATCTAAAAAAATACAAAATGTTTGGATGGAGGGCTATGACGACTGGAAACATATTGTAGACGCTATAGAAAGACACGAGACATCGAAAATTCACCTGGATTCTTGTCTTACGTATCAACAGTGGCGGCTACATGGAACACTCGATGAAGAGCAAGAGTCCATGATCAAAAAAGAAAAATCTTTTTGGCGCCAAGTACTTTCTAGACTCCTTGATGTTACTCTGACACTTTCAACGTGTAATTTAGCCTTTCGTGGCCACAGAGAAAACGCAGATAGCAATGATCCAAGCTCCCAAGGCAACTTTTTGAGTATTGTTGAGTTATTAGGAAAATACGACCCGATTTTACAAGAATTGTTAAGTAAACCGAAGGGCCAGATAAAATACTTAAGTCCAAAAATACAAAATGAACTAATTTCTGTCCTCGTTCTAAAAGTAGAAAATGCTCTTATAAATGAAATAAATGCCGCACCATTCTACTCTATCATATTCGATACAACTCAAGATATTTCAAAAATTGATCAAATGTGTGAACTTTACCGTTATTGTATGATCGAAAAAGATAGTAATGGGATCCCAAAGGCACTCGTCATTAAAGAGACATTTTTAGGATTTCATGAAGTTAAGGATCAAACTGCCTTAGCAATGTCCAAGCTAATTATTAAATCCATAAATGACAAAAATATTCCTTTAAATAAGTGTCGAGGACAAGGATATGATGGTGCTAACGCAATGAAAGGGACTTATGGTGGAGTTCAAAAACTTATAAAAGATGTCGAGCCAAATGCCGTATATGTTCACTGTGCTGCTCATAACTTAAATCTAGTACTCAATGATGCAGTGACAGAGGTTATTGATATGCAAATTTTTTTTGATACAGTTCAACAAATCTATAATTTTTTTGGGCGTAGTATCAAGAGATGGAATATTTTATCAAGTTTTATATCTAATAAAGAAAGAGAGTCTTCAACTTCAATAACATTAAAAACATTAAACCCTACTAGATGGGCAGGACGTTATGATGCTGTTTTTGCTTTGAAAGTTCGGTTTGTTGAAGTCCAAAAAGCGCTAACGAAAATAATTCTGTTAAATTGCAAATCAGATGAAAGAAATGAAGCTGTTTCACTCAAGAAGAAGATCGAAAACTACAATTTTATTATGTTATTGGTTTTCCATGCAAAATTCTACAAACTACCGATGCAGCCTCTAAAGCACTTCAGTCTAAAGCCACCGATCTTTCAAATGCCTTAAAACGTTTGAAAATTTGTCTAGAAGAATTGGAAAGGTATCGACATGAATTTGTAAATTTAAAAATGGAAGCAAATAGTGTAGCAGAAAAATGGTCCATAACCCCTGAATTTTCTAAATCTCGTCAGAGAAAGGTAAAACGCCATTTTGACGAACTTTGTGAAGATGAGCGTCTCCAAGATCCGGAAAGTTTGTTCAAAGTGAACATATTTTATCGAGTATTGGACATCATTATTAATCAACTGAAATCGCGTTTCCTTCCGATGAATGAAATTGTTTCCAATTTCAGTGTTTTGCAGCCCTCAACTTTACAAATTTTAAATGACACAGATTTATTAAAAAAAGCTCTAGAATTTATTGATATATATAAAAAAGACATATCTGAATCATTTGCCAGGGAAATTCTCAGTTTTCGGTCCACTTTCAGAGACGAAATAGAAAAGTCTTCTGGTATTAGAGACCTTGCTGATTTATTATTAATAAAGAATCATTTTATGTCCTGCAGCTTTCCTGAAATATGCACTGCATTAATGTTATTTGTTACAATTCCTGTGACTACAGCTAGTGCTGAACGATCATTTTCAAAACTAAAATTAATAAAAACCTATTTAAGAAACTCTATGGGACAAGACAGGTTATCTAACTTGGCTATTCTGTCTATTGAAAATTCTATGGCCCGATCTTTAAACTTTGATGATGTTATAGACACTTTTGCGGAACAGAAAGCTCGAAGAAAAGATTTTTCTTAATAAATATCTTATTGAAATTAAATTGTTATTTCATTGTAAATCTATAAACCCATGCTCTTGAAAATAAAATTGTTATTAGTGTTGGATAACTACTTAAGTGGTTTATTAAAATTAAACTAAGTACAACGTGACGATTTTTACTGATAGGGCCCCATCAAAAGAATTTGCCGCGGGCCCCAGATGGTATAGTTACGCCACTGATGGGACCTTATGGGACCTTATGCTAGCTGTGATTCTGATTATATTATATTTAACATAAACGGTCCTGATGAAGAAAAACTAAGAGCAACGAAACTTTACGCGGTAATTACAAAAATCCGCCACATACAAATAATACATATTTGTAAATTGCCTGCTGTTGCTTACGTTAAAGATTTTAAAAAATCAATATAATTTAATTAATTTTTTTGAACCTTGTTATCAGATTGAATGCCATGCAGGGCTGAACCAGAAGAAGCTTATAAAGTTGTGCCAAGACAAGGACATTGTTGTTACAGCGTATTCTCCGCTGGGAAGACCTGATGTTGTATCCAAGACGCCGAAATATTTATTTGATAAGAGTCTCCAGGCCATTGCGGATAAGTACAAAAAAACTACGGCCCAAGTTGCTCTGAGATTTGTGGTAATATAAACCTTCAAGTGAGAATATTAAGCGATTTCCAGCGAAATTACTTTGAATTTAATAGGTTGAACTTGGCGCTGTGCCCATTCCTAAATCAGTGACCAAGAGTCGCATCGAGGAGAATATTGAAATTTTCGATTTTAAATTAGATGCCGAGGATCATAAAATTTTGGAGGAATATAATGATGGCAAAAGGCTCTTTCCAATGGACCATGCGATCAAAAGTAAATACTATCCCTTCCATATTAAATATTGACTAACGCCCGTTATGTTTTCCTGAAATAAATGGAGTTATGGAGGATTGATTTATTTTATTTTAGTTCAATTATTTCGTTCACTTCGGCATAGTGCTTTTACCTAGAAGTAATTATTTAAGAACGGTCTGTGATATTCAAATACAAGCTCTCTAGATGGTAGAAAAATGATGCAAGAACAAGCACCTGTCTGTCAATGTAGAAAAAAAACATCCGCACTAATCTTCACTAACAGGAGAAAGCTTGAAAGACTAGAATCTTCAGAAAACTGACAAAATTTGTTAAAAGCGTGAAATATATACCTACGGGTCACGCTTGATGACAAACTGAACTGAAAACTGAATCTAGGAAAAAAAATACAAAAGGCCAACTGTAGTAAAGCATGTAGATGTAGTTATAGGAAACCTGGATTTAAGTGCTATCAATTGTGTAATGGCAATTCATGCGAAAATAGACCAATTGTTCTTATCGACACCGAGAGCAAGATTGAAGATGATGAAAATTTATCTGCCGAGTTCTTAGGATTTGTCATTTTGTTTTGTTTCCTGCAATTGTTATTCATTACTAGCTTGAAAACCCGGCTTCGCATGGTACAAAAGGAAATAGGAGATTCAAAATCACTGACCGCAAAAACCCATACATACATATTCGTTTTTATGGAAATCCCTTGAAGTTGAGAACTCTCGCCATATTGGGTCCGCTATACCTTTAGTAATTTCGATAGTAGATTCAAGACCAGCGGCCTCGAAAACATAAAAGGATAATATTTCATCAGCAGTTGATAATTTTCCCCTCTTCGGGGCAAGTACCAGTCGTCTCCTACTTAAAACTTTTACGCTGAGATAAATGAGAGAATTGAACGGTTACACTGTAAATGTGTGACTCATCTGTTATGGGACTAATTTTATTCAATTTCAGTAATTTTTTGAAAGTAAATGTGGTGCGACAGTAAGATTAGTATTTGGTAAATAATATTTATAGTTATTAATAAAAGCTTCATTCAGCAAATATTTTTTCGCGTACATTAAAGCACTGACTATTGCCACACGGAGTGCTGTTAGGGTGCCTATGAGTGCCTTGAGTGTCTTTAGAGTGTAAAAAGATAAATTTCAGCCAGTAGATATTTTGTAAAAGGTAAATCAGTAATCAGTAAGAAAAGCAATTACAGTAATCTAAATACATACTTACGCTAACGGTACTCCGTGTGTGAATAGCCACTTTCGTACATTAATGACATTTTACAGTTACAAATGGAAATTTCACACTGGCAATCAAGCGTCTACCCCCTTAAAGGACCCAAAACGAGTTCGTTTCTTATCCACTATTATTATTCGTTTCTAACCCACTTTTATAATTTGTTTAAAATAATTTCAACTCGTTTACAGTGTGGTGTTTATGACATGCTCACACAGTTTATCATTGGTTGAGTGTTTTCTGTGTGTTGTTTTATTTATTGTGGACATGAATTTTAAAGAGAGGAATTCTTCACACTGCGAATTCAGTGAACACATTCGTGTATTACTACAAAAAAATTCCCTTTGCATCGAACTCTTTTTCCGTTCCGTTCACTGTTTTGTTAAAATTGTACAAAAGGTACAAGATTGTGAATACTGATTTTCAGTTGACGGTTACAATTAAGGCATTTAAGAGGGGCATGTTACAATACTGTTATCTAATTGAACAAAGAACACTGAGCAAGTAGGCGTTAAGCGAAGTGTACTTAAACGAAAACTTTTCTACGTAATAATCTAATGCGGGTAATGCAGATACACGGGGAGCTACACAAACTTACGTTACCCAAACTTTTGTGTTATGTCAGTTAGACGAACCAAACGAATAACGGCTCACGCAGGGCAACGAGATTAAAACAGATGGTGTTTTCCTTCCGAGGTATACATGTACAATGAACCACATGGTCTAAACGCTAAGTATCTCTGCCCGCCTCCTGAAATCAACATCTATATCAACATCGAACATTATAATTCAACATTGAGAATATCGGAACATTCCACTATATTTATTTTTCAAACCTTTAACATGATACTGCCACTTCTACTGATGCCCAATTTAACTTGGAAAAACTTAGCGTCTATACTTAAATTTTGTGCTTGGTTATTATGAGTCAAAGTATTGTCGGAAACTAAGTTCGTGGATAGTTAATTCCTGCTATAAGTTTTTCCACAATCTGTAAAGCCATAAGGAGCTGCATACACCAAGTGGTACTTATTTATTATTTTGTGAAGATTTTTCTGTTAATTTTTAGCCCAACGCTCCGTGTTCGTTGATCGTAGCGGGTGCAACGTAGATTTTTGTGGTTTGTACTTCGGGGCCTTCCTTGGCACTCTTGGCAGTGGCGTACTATGAAAATGTTTTGCCCGGGACGAAGAACAATCTGCCCGCGCACACCAGGATGATCCACTAGGAACTGGGAGCATACTTTGAGCAATCTCGGATGACTCTCAAAGGCGTTAAGCAGTGCTCCTTTTTGACTCATTTTGCGCTTTTTTCAATAGAAAGTAACACTGATGCAACTTTAGATTACGAGGACATCATTGATGAATTCGCAGAGACTAAAATAAGAAAAGTGATGTTTTCAAATACACAACAGAAACTGTATCATCTGATGAAAATTGAATAAAATGTTCGAGTTAATATTATTTGCAAAACTCAATGAATACAGAGGACCATTTTTCCGAATCCCGCATCTTTCGTTGTCGGATAAAAAGGAATACAGAAATAGTTTTGTGTAACTAAAATATTGAAATATGACTTACGTTATTTTATGTATTACCATTTAGTAAATCAAAATTAATAATTTCGGATGTTTTTTTTTACTAGTTTCTTTTTTCTGTGAATAATCGAATCTAAAAGTTCGAATGCGAGTTGCTCGTATGATATGTCTTATGGCCTCTTTTGCTTATATTGATGTCCTCTATCAGTCTATCTACATATTATATGTTTAATCGCAAAATTTTAGCCCATACACTGAACTCCTTCAACTTGTGTACATTGCTGTATAAAGCTACCATATCTCTCTCGAATTATTTTGTCAAATTCTCTCAAAGATTTGTTTTTAAATTTGCATGATAACGCCTGTTATCAGTAGTTGACAGGGAAACAAAACAGACTGTTACCTAAGCCGACTAAGTAGTTATACTTTTATAACGTGCCAAGAAATGTGTTGTACCCTAGCGTTTGGAGCCTCTAGAAGGCTAATGTTGTTTCAAAAGAAATCTTTTACGGATGTTTTGCGCGAAACAGGCAGTAATAAGCGATGTATTCACGCCGGATTCAGTTGTAAACAAAGGGGCATGCCCGATAAAGCCAACGACACGTGTGATATATTTCCAAAGCGATACTACGGTACCAGTGGGGGAAAGGCTCTCGCTACAAAAGTGAAATTGAACAATGGAATGCAAATGCCGGTTCTTGGACTTGGTACATACATGGTCAGTAAACTGCGATACGAGGTAGTCAAAAAAAGTCGTTAATTTTAGTATTGAGCAAGTAACTGTGAAAAGTATACGCCAGCAATTTTGTCAATTTTATTTTATTAAAAATAATTCCAGTCGTGATTTACTGCTTTCAAATTATTTCGATAATTTAAACTTTATATGTCATTTGTAATCCCAAATAAGATTAGCATATTCATTTATACTCTGAATTATGGTGTTAGTATTTAAGGATTTTCGTATAAAACTAAGAAGTGTAGTTCATGTGTAGTACAACTTCAAAATTACTGTGCTAAAATGTTTTAATTAATGTTCTAGGCAAAATCCGGCCAAGCTGAGGCTGCGGTGAAACATGCTATAGACATTGGGTACCGGCACATAGATACTGCTTATTCCTACCAAAACGAATCACAAGTCGGGAAGGCGATAGATGTTAAAATAAAGGAAGGAGTAGTTTCCCGTGAGGACCTGTTCGTAGTTACCAAGGTATTCTAAAATATGTGAAATACGAAAAACTCCAGATATTATTTTATTTTCTGTATCTATAAAAAGCTATCGAGCATTCATCATGCTAAGGACAAAGTGGAGCATGGCTGCAGAAAATCTCTGGAGAATCTCGGCTTAGACTATGTTGACTTGTATCTGATGCATTTCCCAGTTGGGCTAGCACACGTTAATGATAATACCCTTTTGCCTAAGGGCAAGGATGAGAAGCTTATACTTAGGTTAGTCCATTCTCGCATTAATCTTAAAACATTATCTTTATAACATCAAATATTTTGCTCAGCGATGATGACTATTTGGACACGTATAATGCTATGGAAGAACTTGTAAAATTAGGTTTGGTCAAAGCCATTGGTCTCTCAAACTTTAATAGCGAACAAATCGATCGAGTTCTGAATAATTGCACAATTAAGCCAGTCACCAATCAGGTATTATTATTTTAGCTCTTAGAACCTCATCGTATTCTAATGGTTTCATCATTTAACAGGTAGAATGCCATCCTGCACTAAATCAAGAGAAACTAAAGGAATTCTGTGAGCTTCGTGATATCCTAATAACGGCTTACTGCCCCTTAGGACGTCCCAATGTAAAAACTGAAAAGCCTGACTTCTTGTACTCTCATGAAACTTCAGCGATAGCGAAGAAACACAACAAAACTCCGGCGCAAGTTATTTTGCGATATTTAGTAAGACGTAGATGATTTACGTAATTCTCTGTGATATCATTTTATTTATTCAGGTTGATGTTGGAGTTATTCCCATTCCTAAGTCAGTTACTGCGAAGAGAATTGAAGAGAATTTCGACATTTTCGATTTTAATTTAGCAGAAGAAGACATCAAAGCGATTAGTGGTTTTGAAGCAGAAGACAGAATGGTGAAATTCCCATTAGTGGACAAAAATCATAAATATTATCCCTTTAATATTGAGTACTAACCCAATTCTAGAGTCACTGAATTAGTAATTCAAATAAAATATAAACAAAGCCGCCTTGTGAGTTTCTTCCTATTTCTATTATTAGGTATAATTGCATTGTTAATGCTTTGTGTAAACAGCACAGCGCAGAGCCAGGATTATTTCCTTTATTGAGAGATTTTCTGATTATTCGGCTTCTAAACCAATATTGCTATTTAACTCATATTTATGTAATAATGATTGTTTGTTGTCCGCACTGCCACACCTTTTGATTTCACATCTATAATACATACCTACATCTACACACCTACTTATTTTCTGTTTAAATAATTACCAAATTAAATATGCGTCAAGCATTGTTGTAAAAATTACGAATTATAAAATATGTGGTACTTCTAAAAGTATAATTTGGTATGACCACTATATCCGCCATAGCTAGTTGCACAACTAAAAACCTCAATGTATGTATGTACATACGTATGTACTCGTAATTATGAGTGGTTCTGGGTTTTAAACTTGAAATTCCGCTGCTTTGTTTTTGTGGGTACAGGTGCATATTTCGTTATTTTGTTTTCATCTTTTATGGTCTTACCCGCAATGCTAGTACCTCCGGCAGAAATTATCTAATGAATCTTTTTTCATGAGATTGCGTGTATAAGCGATTCAGTGCCCATGGAAAGATCAGTTTTTAATAATAAACTTTATTAAATGAAGTACATACTACAAATGGCATTTTTAATTCGCCTGGAAAATCCAGATCCATATCGGAGGTCTTAATAAGAGTTCTAAACTTAGCGAAAATTGGTTTACCCGCCACTTGAAGTTAGTTTCTTGAAAGAGCATGTTAGATAAACCATTATGTAATTATATTATCTAATGATGTTGCTTTTTTCCACAGATAACAAAGGCAAAAAAAATCTGTTTTTTAGTGAAATCCTATTATTATTTTGCCGTTTTAGAAATCGGTTGATATTGCAGCCAAGTAGCATCGACCGGAAGTAATCCGTATTATTATGGAAGTCGAGTTTGGTCGGCTCGACTAGCGAAGGATCCATTTTTCTTAGTATCTTAGCTTTGAAAATGTTAGTCGAGGCTACCAAACTCGGCTTCCGTATTAGGACGGAGAGAGGTGGAGATGCGACCGTAAGAAGTGGAGCCCATCGAGAGGAGCTCCGAAATTTTCAGGAAAGATTCCTTATGCTAGGAGAAACTTAACTAGCATAATTTGCTTCCTGATCCCCTCTTCTTTCTCGTTTCCGGCATCCTGATCATTTGAGCCCAATTTCGTGTGTCTAAACAAATTATTTTAAGTGTCCCCTTATTTTTTGTTTCTTTTTGGATTTTAAAAAACCGCTTCGATAATTAAGTATTGATTAAGGTTTATAGTCATAGCTTAAGATTTACTCTATCATTTGAACCATATATTTCTTGAACGCCTTGAACAAGTTTTATGGATTTATCCAAAAGCGAATTTGATCCCGATTTACTCAAAAACTTTCCGTTAATGCAACGTTTGTGTTTTCAGATTTGTAATCTGTAGACATAATTATATCGATATCACCTATCCCAGGTGTCCAGTTTTTTTAACCGTCTCTAGTACGAAAATGTAGAATCCCATTTACATAATTTGAAAATTGCCAAGTCGGGGAAATTTTATAAAAATGTTTAGCGACTAGTAGGGTTTTACAGTACAGTTGCTTTGTTATGCTTTTAGGCTCGCAATCGAGCAGGAGGTCGAACATCAAAATAGATCAAACCATCTAAATAAATAAATAAATCGGGATATTTTTCCAGCGGGAAATTTGGTCTGAAATCGGGACTGTTCCGGCAAATGGACGTTTGGTTACTTTAATCTTAATCAATTAGCGCTCACTTTCCTTTTGCTTCATTTAACTTTGTTTGCTACCAGTAACTAACTTCGTCAAAATCATCCTGCAATAATGTTTTCAGCTCGGATTGTCCGGCCGCGCCATCTAGAATTGAAATCTTCGCATGCATAAGAACTCTGTTGATGCCATTAATGTATATCATGTAAGCAGAACTTGAACGTTGTGCTGGACCTTGTGTTATGGTACTCCACTCCAATCTCTTCTCCTCCTTCGTCTATTTTCGGGTTTTTTTCTTCTCTCCACCACTCTCACTATCAGTCCATTCAATCGCATTCCTGAGTTTTTTAATAAACGCTCGGGGTTTCGTCGCAGTCAGCCAGAAATCGGTATTAGCGAAGAGTTGAACTACAAAATGAAATTATGTATGCAAAATGAAAGCCCCTATAACATTAAATTTCATTCCTGGAATAATATGAAACCCCAGTTTTACTTATTCGCTATGAAGGTTATTTCACAATCAATCCATTTGTATATCCCTGATTTCCAATTTACTTATTAATATCAAAATCAGCAGAGGTATTCCTAAGATTCAGAGGTAAATGTGCTCTCAACATACTCCTACGCGAACGTGTCGGGTGCACAATATAATATATAAACCCGACTAGCCGCAGCACAAGTGTTCCGGTATCGCTGGATTGAAGTAGAGCGTCAATCGAGGAAATAAATTCAAGGAAACTAGCCATCGATCGTCTGGCGATAAACTTATCCACCTCTGCCGTTCTCCTCGCCCTGCTGCTTCGGAAAATGAGCTTAGTTTCTTGTTTTGACAGTTCGCGACGGTTGGCGAGCTGTAAAGTGTCTTCCCTTTATGGGACTATTTTTAGTCTTTTTCTTCGTCAATCTGGCGATGGTCCTGTTCGATTTCGCGCTTCACCTAATCGTAGTAACTCGGGCTTTCCAGATAAGGTTGTGAAGTCAAGCGAATTGGATTGTGGCACTGTTACCAAGGGGACACAAGTTCACAGCGATAACAAAGTTCAGTTGCAGCATAGTCGGAAGTTCTTCACAAGATTTCTACGGAAGACAACCGCAATGGCTCTAGCTCCGAAAGTAAAACTGAACAATGGACTGGAGATGCCTATTCTTGGGCTGGGCACATTTCTGGTAGGTTTGCATCAAGAAAAGTTGCACCGAGTTGCTTTGGTGTTTTCTTTTGATAGTATCGGGCAAAAAGAATGACGCATAATATTAGGTTAGATTAGGGAAAGCCTTTTGTTAGGTTAGAGCTGTCACCGGTAGGCAGTTTAAACAAGGTGAAGTTTGTTGTGCTTTCAATAACAGTAATTTAACGGAGTTTGTTTTTTGAATTTCTTTGGCGAAAATAATACCTGGGGCTTTATTCTTTAAAGGGCTAACCCCATAGAACGCGTCGGCGCGTCGCTTTGCCGCGGAGCTTTCACCTTTTTAGCGCGGCAAGAGAGAGCCGAACCCATAGAATCCGTCGGCTTCAGGCGTCGCTTTCGCTATCGCTCAGCTGTTTATGACAATTCGAGACCAACCGCCAACTGGCGCAGTATGCTCCGAAGGTGAATTAACAAGAAATCTAGTAGCAATTCGTCAAGAAACTAGACTAATGAATTCGGGAAAAACTCGGCACTTTCCAGGAAATCCAAACGAAGAAACAGGAAACCGAATAATCACAAAATCACCAAAACAGTTCACAGATATCAAATTCAAAGCTTACTTGTCAAATAAACAGCTGATTCAACGAATCCCAACTGGCCAATCGCAACTTGTAGAACTCTCTCACCAAAGCTATTATACGGCGCGTCGCTTTTGCCGAAATATTAGAGTTTCCTCTAAAATTCTCTCACGCGACGCGCTGCCGCGGCGCCTGCTATGGGTTAGCTCCCATATGAATGCATGCATTCAATAGTTGCAAAAGCGACGCCTGAAGCCGACGGATTCTATGGGGGCCAGGCTTAACTCGATCGACAGTAGAAGAGGTTCTGCACGAGGTAACAAAATTTGGTTTAAGCTGTTATTGTTTGTACATACTTTTGGCCTTGAGCCATTTTCTGCTAAATTTGTTTATGATTATGTTTTGTTGTAATAGTACTACCATTTTTTGTAACTTAATCAAACATTGTTTCTTTGTATTGAAATGAAATTGAAACAATTCGAAATATGTAGATATAATAAAAATAATAAACTTTTTAGTTTTGCAATTTGCTGAGTAATCCCATTCAATTTTTTAACAGGCAAAAGACAATGAAGGTGAAATAGCAGTTAAACACGCTATTGATTGTGGCTACCGGCATTTCGACACAGCCTATTTCTATCAAAATGAGGCACAAGTTGGCAAGGCAATCAGAGATAAAATAGCGGAGGGTGTCATCACTCGGGAGGATGTTTTCGTTGTAACAAAGGTAAAGGTGCTGCAACTCGCATGCAGCCGTTTGTATTTTACTAATATCTTGTTTTAACGAAATCAATTAAAGCTGTGGAACATTCACCATGCCAAGGATAAGGTCGAATATGCGTGCAGGAAATCCCTACAAAATCTGGGACTGGACTATATTGATCTTTATTTGATGCACTTGCCGGTGGCTTATAAGTTTGTGGATGATGATACTCTTATGCCTAAAGATGAGAGTGGAACATTGATACTGAGGTAACATAACAACAAGACAAATTACATTTTAATTTTATTTGACATGTCAATAGTGATATTGATTACCTGGAAACATACAAAGCAATGGAGGAATTGGTTAAGTTGGGCTTAGTAAAAAGCATTGGCGTTTCCAACTTCAACAGCGAACAAATTGAAAGAGTAGTGAAAAACTGTGAAATTAAGCCGGTTACTAATCAGGTACCTTTTGGAAAGTTTTGTAATAGTATATTTAATATGACTGATTATCTGAAAACAGGTTGAATGCAATCCAGCTTTAAACCAAAAGAAATTGATCAAATTTTGTAAGGAACGCGATATTACATTGACTGCCTATTGCCCTTTATCCCGTCCAAATCCAGAAGAGAAGAAACCCGATTTTGTGTATTCCAACAAAACGAAAGCAATTGCAGAAAAATATAACAAGACCCCCGCACAAATCGTTTTACGCTATTTGGTAAAGTACAATTACATTCAGTTGATTCTTTATAAATCACATATCGCTTCAAACTCCAGGTGGATATTGGAACAATTCCGATTCCCAAGTCGTCCAACAAGGGTAGAATCGAGGAGAATTTCAACATTTTTGATTTTAAATTGTCTGCGGAGGAGATCGGCGTAATGGATTCTTTTAATACTGGCGAGAGATTGGTTCCATTTCTACTGATTAAGGGACAAAACCATAAATACTTTCCGTTCAATATCGAGTATTAATATTGTTTTACAACACTTTATATAATTTTGTGTATGTTTTGAATAAAGCTACAAGCTTTCATTATTAATTTATGTTTTGTTTATACTACTTACCTTCGTCCATAGGAAAAATTACTGGTGAACATTTTAATGTTTTTTCACTGCAAAAAATTAAGCATGATATTTCTAGCATTTTTTTCCATAGATTCCTGTAAAGAAAAAAATATCCACCACGTGAGACTTAAAAAAAAATGAATGATAAAAAGCCAAAATAACGTTTTCCGACCATTTGTCGATAGTTTTTTTTTAAAAAATAATCAAGTATCGTATATAGTATATGTTCCTATATAATATAAGTATAAAGTCCAGAAACTAGGATTATTCCTGTGTGCTATTTTCTTGCACAAAATGTGTAACTCTGAGAAGTAAAACTCATCCTAGTGTGTCAAGACGAGTTTTCTATAGCACTAGATGGATTTTTGACACACTAACAAGTAAGTGGGTTTTACTATAGCGTCCCATTCACGGGCGAGGATGTTTGTGCAAATCTATGTTTGCGCTAGCATGTTCACCTGTGGATGGTGATGTTTGTCGTTTGCGCAAGCAGTTCGCGTAAAAATCAACGCGCTCTTGATATTTTTTCGCTTTCGTTGGTGTTCGCGGTAAAATCTCTACGTGGATGGCACTGCTTGCGCAAATGACATTTGTACAGAAATCGCCATTAGTTAGTATAATTCGATAATAATCGCGGAACACGCGTCACTACTCATCATGTAGAAGTAGAAGCCTTTGAAAAATGATGCTCGACAAACAAATTTATAGTGGGTGGGCTAAGGCGAACAATTGCGCAAACATGGGTTTGTTTCAACATATTCGCCCGTGTATGGGCCGCTTATGAAGGGTTCCATAGAAGAAGAAATATTACGCTTCATTTGGCCCACATCTGCATTTAAAGACATGTCCTACTGAAAACTATGAAGGAGCTTTAAGATTTGTTATAAGTATTTAATAGTCATAGTTTAGGGTTTTCCCCATCATTTGAGCTAGATATTTTTCTCAAACGACTTAAACATTTTATTGATTTACGAAAATCCAGCTAAAACGGTTTCTTCACTTGTTGATCCCATTTTCCTCAAACATTTTACGCGCTGCAATGTTTTTGTTTTCAGATTCGTAATCTATAGAAAAAAGTTCCTATATCAAAGGCAACATTCTTGTCGACTAGTGTAATCTGCGTACATTAGATTCCATTTTGACTATAGCCGAAAAGCGTTATCAAAATTGCAGCCCTGTTATTTGTGATATCAACAGAAATTGAGTGCAATTACTGACTGTCTCTTCAGATGTTTTAAACTTAAACTCTTAAATTTTCATGCGTCGTGGGGCTGTGAGATTTTATTTGCATATTTATATATAGCTACATTAAAACGGTCCCTTCTATTGTTAGCTCTAATGAAAGCGAGGCCGCGTTCAAAATCCCGGTTTCTGCAGTCGATTGTGCTAACGTTACTGACTGAATATTTGCCTTTTACAAAATGTCTACTGACTAAATATTTTCCTTTTATAAAATATCCTCGCCGTGCCGATAACGACTAGTGTTTTAACCGACGCTAATTTTTAATAAGGTGCCCACTTTAGCAACTTCCAGATGCTGACTCTAACATAAGGTCTTTAAATAAAGACGATTGACTTTTCAATGTGAATAAAACAAGTTGTGTGTGTGATATCCACTCCATTTTTATTTCATTTGAAAGAATATTGTTTGGTATTAAGTATGGAATACACCGTCGTTCAAATGTTTGATGCGGCTCTGCTTGGTGGCAGGTAATCTAAAGATGACCAAAATTTCGCTAAAAACGACGAGCTATCGATGATAAGCAACTTATTGTAACATAAACTGAATCATTACGATACCGATGACATGTGGTTGCAACAGGACGACGCCACCCAACGCATGCCACGATGGACAAGTAGATCGTGGGTTTTTACGTCTTTAGACTTCTTCCTTTGGGGCTATCTGAAATCACTATGCGAATAAACCGCAATCAATTGATGCCCTCAAAGTAAACGTAACGAACGCCATCCAACAAATTCAGCCAGATTTACATATGTGACAAAGTCATCGAAAATTGGACCTCCCGAATACGAGAAAAGCTAACTGAAAAGAAAAAAAACAAGTTTAAAAACACTGCTAAATTAACAAGCAAGGTATATGTATAATTCCCCAGCTTGCGACGTTGTTCAGTGATAGGAATCGCAATAAATGTGTTATTTATTTAAGTAAGAAGAGAGATACCTATACTATGAGTATTGCGTTGCGAATTTCCGAATGGATGCATTGATTAGGATAAAACAAATTTTTTAGTATGTTGTACGGGTTAATTAGGGTACCATACTAATTTCTACAGATATGCCTACAACATATTTTGCCGCTGGCGCTGCTATGTTGAAAAAACCGCGTAATTTTCGAACTCTTTTCAGTCACTGTTAAATGTCTGATAAAAATGTTAGGTGTACATTTTATTTCTTAAAGTTAAAGTCAAATTGTAGCAAATTCTAGTTTAAATAAGAATATATATAACATTTTCGTCAGTCCTTTAGTTTGGCAGATATTTGTCAAAAACTATAATAACTCCGAAAATTTCGCGGTTTTATCAAAATGGCGGCATCAATGGCAAAATAGTTTGCTTTGTTTGAATATTTGCTATTTGCAACACCTTTTGTAATACAAATATATCATAAAACAGAGGAATATCCTATTATTTATTCCAGTTATTTATGACGAATTCTACTATTTTTAAGGCGAATCCTGCTGTACTGTTTTTTCCATGTACTAAAAAAACAACCTTAATTAACGCACCCTCTACTATTTGACTGGACTATAATGACTAATAGCTTTATTTTGATGCATGAGAGATTCAATAATAATATCAACAGTTGATAAAAGTCTTTCATAAACTTATCTTTAGTTAATAGTGACCGGATTTAGGTGGAAGTATTATTTTTGTTTTTATAAAATGAATTCTTCGAAAGCTTGTTTCTGGCAACTAGAATATGCAGTCAGATTTAAGACATCCAAATTAAATAGTGGAAAATAAATACTGCAACTTTGAGGAAAACACACTTTTTTAGAAAATTTTCGCGGGGCCAAATTGCAGTGGACAGTAGTCCATATTTATTTTGTTCAATAATTATTATGGCCTTCAGTTTCACGGCTAGGTGAATGTAGTTTATGTTGGCCAAATTGAAAGCAGTATTGAGATAGTAAATGCAATGAAACTATATTTGCAGTAATAGGTTCAAGGCCAATAATGGGTACCACAGTTACAAAGAGAAAGAAAGATGGGAAATTGTGTTTTTTGTAACGTTGCGAAAAGGTAACCATCACGATAACCTCTGAATTAATGAAATCTCATTGCTATTTCTTTCAACTGAAAGCGAAAATATAATTTGAAAACTATTAATTTTTTAAATAATTGGCTTAATGGCTATTTAGCTCCGAAATTTAATAAATTAATTTTAATGGTGTTATGCTATTACGCCAAAATGCAAAAGATTTTTTAATGGACTTCATACCCGTTCTATAAAGATACACTCGCATTTACTAGAGTAGAGCAATGACCAGGTTGCTGAGATCGCATCGTACACAAGCGATTGTGCGCAGCAGCTGCAATACGACCGTCAAACAACAAACCTCCACTTGGCTCAAAGAGGCGAAGCCAACGGCCTGTTGAAGCCTAGTAAGTTGGAGTGACTTACCTTCATACAATCATAGACTGCCCATATTTCCATTGAACTTATCCATGCACTCAAAAATGCTACCTATCGATAAACTGCGGGTCCATAGAACCAGTTTTCCGATTTTCTGCCACACTGCTTGAAAATGGAAAAACGAGTTCCTAGGCGTTTGGGAAACCGAAAGCGATAGTGGAAAATGTCTGCGCTCATTGTTTCTCACTGGGCTGCATTATAATGGATTGAGAAGATACAACCTGTCCAGCATGGCCGTTATGACTGTTGAGTGAAAATTTAAAAATTAGCAAATAAATCGCGTAAAAGTCGTCATGATCTACTTGCGTCTGAGATGACCGAAACGCTTTTTTGGGACGAATCTTAACACTTAGTAATTTTGAGATCAACTATCATTCCTCAATTTCTCCATGAAAAAGTGAAAAGGTTTTTCAGCAAATTAATTTACATTATTTTGTATTTCTTCATTCAGCCGGCCCGGCTCAGTGCACACATGTTCATGGCCTAGACTAGACGCTCAAAAATGGAGTGAACTACGTCGTCAAAAGTACTTGGGCTAGCTATAAAATCACCAGAAGCGCACGGAAGACTTTTTACCTTTTCAAGAAATCATTGACTTCTTGTCTTGACGCTTTAAAATATTCATGGAATTTCCATTTTGCACTAAACCTAATCGAGGGCAATGGTCCTTCAATAAAAAAAGCATTTTTAGGTGTTGCAATGACAAAGATTGATTTCTGTGCTCAGAAATTTGAGCAGTGCTTTTTTTCATCACTGAATAAATCACTGCCTACGAATTCTGCATATATTTAGTGCAGGAAGTAACCTTAAACTTGAGCTGGTTATGATGAACTCTTTCAAGCTGACAGTCTGAAATCGTTTTGTCATAGGAAGTGAATATAGACGGAAGTGAATATATAATAGTAAAACGTAATTTCTTCCGCTCCATATAAAATAGAAAAAAATATAATACATTTTATAATGTAATATATGTACATATATGCCACTTGGGTTGATACTTTTCTATAGTTTTAGTTAGCCAAATAAAATCATTTACTTTTCATGGTGTTAAAAAACAAACTTTTCTAATTATGCAATTTGAAGAAATAGGTACCTAAGTAGTGTTTAATCAAAATAAAAAATAAATTAATACACATGCCAACGCCTACATATGTATGTATGGTCGCATTTACCTTGCCGATTTGCCCCGGTCATTTTTCCCGAGTCCCTGTTTCCCCTTAGCCTTTTTTCCTATTTTCCCGATGGTTAAATTTGCCCCGGTCATTTGTACCTTTCTAATTTTCTGAGTAATAGACTGAAATGTATAATACTTTTTACAGAATATTTTATAGACTGAAATACAACAGGGAAAAAATGACCGGGGAAAATTTAACAGCCGGGGGAAAAATGACCGGGGAAATTTAATAGCCGGAGGAAAATCGGAAATCCTCACCCACCCTATTCTTGCCCTTACAAACCTTGTTCGTTTGCTATGATGTAAAACTCCCAACAACGGTACTTCTCCCATAATTTTATCAGTACCACTTAATTGCAACTTCATATACTAATACATATGCATATATTTACAAAATATGAATGAGTCAGAATGGAATCAGAGGTACCCAATAAATGCAAAAAAAACCTAAGGGAAATGTCAAAAACACCAATTTTGGTATTCTCACTTGTGGAATAATTGAGGGACATATATGTTTTTGGATTGTCCGTAAAAATTGGGCTATTGGACCAATTTCGGATTTTTTAATCGACGGGGAAATTCAAGCTCTTCAATTTGTCTCTTGGTAAGATTTTCGCATTCACGGATTCACCCTTTACGAATTATTGGCGAAAAACTGAACCAAGTCACCTATAAAGGCCCCCCCAACCCCAATTTTCGTATCCCTACCCACAAGACTTTTTATCCCTATATCCTGAGGTATCAAGGTATAACTGTGCGAATTTTTAAAACTCCGTTATTTCTTTCTTTCAAACGCCGTTATTTTTTCTAATTTGACTGGGCTAATAATTAAGAATGTATGCATGTGGCTTTCTATTGTATGAATATCCCAGTCGCGATATTGAATGCGAAGAACTTCCCCAGTAGCGATGCGAAGAACTTCCCCTAGAAGAGCGTAAGAAGTGCTTTGGTCTTATATATTTTTATCAGAATAGAGGAAAAATTGTAGCGAGAGGAGAAAAAATGGAAATAACTGTTAACGGGATAGAGAATGAAATTTTCAGTTGGGTACCTACTGAACTTTGTGCGCTGTATAGTGTAAATACAGGAAGTATTCACTAATACTATTATACCTTTAAAGCGGGACTAAAATACCGTTATGTAAAATATTTATGCACTCGGAATTAACTAATATTGAAAGACAAAGGTTGAATTTCCTTTTTTATTTAGTTCTAGCTCGAACCTTCTGAAAATGTTCTTTTCTATGGCTTTCTTAACTGATTAGATAATTTGCTTGTGTTGTATGTCATTAAGTCTACGTAATTTTTTCTCATGAATAGGTAAACCCTTTTAGTTGATTGCAACTATGTATTAAGTAACAACTACTTGTTTTAGATTAAATGCAAAGAAATCAGCATTAAAAGTACAATTACGTAAATGAACTTGCAAAACATTGAAAAGTAATTATTTTGATTTGTGATACATTTTGTGGTTTGTGACACGCTTATTACGTAATACTTAGTACTTTTGGTTGATGCTCTTTGCTTATTATTTTAATGAAAAGGGGCGGCCGTCAGGAGAATTAATATGTAAATATAACACATTTGCATCGAATTTATCAAAAAACATATAAATGATTAATTCCTTGATTTGACTTTTCACTTAACTCGTAATTATGTTGTTACTATTTTATTTATATTTATATTTGTAAAAAAAAAACAGTAGGAGTATAATTCGTTGAAGAACTGGCGACCGATTTTCTTTAGGTAGGTATTTCAAGAGTTCTTCGGAGTCACCAGTTTGATGAAATGATAAATACATGTCCACCTGTTCAAAGAAATAGGTATGTGCCGCTTCTTCATTACTTTTGCTTCCAAATTAGCTAATTATTATCTCAAATTGCAAAAAATTCCCAATAGTACCTCTTTCTTTAATCTTACGATGCTAATGACGCCCAATACTATCCTGATTCAACAACACGTTGTCTAGAACTATCACACACTATCTAGAAGTGTTTTTCTAGTTAGCCAAACTATAATATCAGATATAAGCTCCAGAAAGATGCGCTGCGGGGCTGCGTTTGCATTAACGATTGTATGCTAATTTCCTATCATGGACTACCATCATATAATAATATTAGTAATTTCATAAAACATTGCAAGTAATTATACAAACCATGAATTTAAAAAACAATTTCCCAAAAGAGTCAGCATCCTCGTACGCACTAGTTATTGGCGCCCTCGGATTATTTTGTTAAACGATTTTGCCAAATTTTTCGGCCCATGGCAGATAATCCAATAAGAATAATAATAATGTTTATTAGAATATCCAGCACACAAAAAACCAACATCGCAAAAGTAATCAAATCTGATAATCACTGGGTTTTAATATTTTGTATTTGATTGCTTTTGTGTTTATATGCACACATAAAATATATTTATTTAAATCGTAACCTCGTGGATCCGGTTTGCACGAAAAAATGAAAAATACTTTACGCACACTAAATATGCATTGGGCAATATTTACATATTGACTTATTAAGTTATGTTATGCCATTTCGGGGTTCATTTAAGTTGCATTTTTTGTAAAATGCAGATTTTTTAAAAATTCCACAAAAGCTTTTCTACGTATAAATTCGTATATCCTTTCTCTACCTGGACGTGTTGTACCTCTACAGAAAAGAAGCAAGATGGGTTATTCAATAGAAATAGAAAATAGGTGCTTTAATTACATGAATTGCGGAGAAAAATTGGGAAAAACGTAAAATTTAGGAAATTTTAGAGCTTTTTCCATTTTCGCAAATGACTGTACCTGCAGTGATAGAGGTAGGTCAATTGTCATAAAGACGGGTCATAAGGGCGCCCTCACGTTCCAGTTCGAATTTTAAGGTTTCAATCAAAAACCACTGAAACACCTAAAATCGTAAATTTCATTAATTCAAATATAATGAATCTGTCTGTGAGCGCCTTCCGTCTCTCGTGAAGATTTCATTCATTGAGTTGAGCAGAACACGCAAATAAGGGGATTCCTAGAAAAATCTGAAAAATACAAATGTGTCCTCTTACGTTTCACTATCAGCCCAGTCCCACAAGCAGAATCGTTTTCGCAGCACATAGGCCATGCGCTAGGATATAGAAGATACAAAATCTCGCAGCTCAGCTGGGCAGGAGCTCAAGCGAGAAAAGCGTTCCACTTCGTTGTTGAGGCTGTCGCATCTACGTATGAAATACTTCATTTATCTATGGTATCATCTATTCGCAATTCTAGAAGAAAGGAAAAAGTTCTCGCCATCTTATAAGTTGTTTTAATGTTCTTAAATTTGAGTCATTCTTTTACAAACCGCACGGATTTCAGAAAATAAAAATGTCACTTCTTAAAATGCGATGATAAATTGTATATTGCATGTTTGAACAAATTTAGTTTAGACATGTTTCAGGATTTTGGTGAAAAAATTCATTTCGGAAATATCCACATTTAAATTTACAATAATTTGATGGGTTTTCGGAAAACCCTTTGTGCTTGAAATTCATTACCTACCTCCAGTTTTCGATAGCTTTCGAATTGTATTAAAAATAATGTTTTCAATTCTCAACAAATGAAATATAATAACAATTTAGTTGTTTAAATAGCTTTTATATGCTCGCCCCCCAAGTGAAAATAATGTAAGAAAATACCATTTTGTTCTTCATACTATTATCTATAAAACCCAATTTACAAAAAAGTGGGGTGTCTATTAGATATTATTATATATATTATATTATATTATTACTTATTAAATATTTTTGAGTGCAACTCAACGACGACAACGACGCTCTGCGCGCGTCAGATATCTCAGACGATTGCACCTATTTTCCACTTGTAAGTGTTTACCACGTTGCATTACAGTTTGAAAATATTTGTTAATTACATTTATGGATAAAATTGAATGTACATAATCCAAAAAAGAACAAACAAGTGATTCCGGTTACTAAAGTAAATGTAAAAATGCCAACTTTACTCGAAACTTCAAAACTTAAGCGTTACAATGTTTTGAAACCTAAGGAAATGTAATAAATAGTATCGAATATTATGATGCAGAAGAATTAAAGTAATAAAATAAATTCAAAGTCTTTTGGTCTAGCTGCAGAGTGGCACTTTCTTTCCCACTTTCACAACAGGAACCGGAACAGGGTGTCATGCTAATAGATTACTGAAATTTCGAAGCACATTTTTGCTTTTACTAACTTTTAATGCGATCGTGATCTCGTTCTTGATTTTTAATATTTTATTGAAAACACTAAAATAAACCGATAAATAAAAAAAAGCGATGGGTATAATTTTTTTGATCAGAAAAGTCTCATTTCACTAGACCATGAGTTTTAATAGTTTAAAAGGGGGCTAAGTAATTACGCTGGGCTTACTACCCCGGGCTGTCCGGTTCGAGCCTGGATCGGATCATACTTGAGGTGCGCTTTTCCTTATAGCAATCGATGGTAGTCCCATCAGTCAGGATAGGTACTACGGGGCAAATCACCCAACACGGTGAACATAAACGATTAAAAAAACTGACGCAGTGCCTCGAAGTGGAGAGGCTTTGCGGAAGCCCTATGCTCCTAACTGGAATGAAAAGGAAATATTTAATAGTTTTAAAAAACAAGTCTGTGAATTTTGATTGATTTTGTGTTTATACAGAAATTCGCTTAAAATAAACTCGTTTCAAAATTTATTGCTTTGATTTTATTAAAAGGAATATCTTTTTGGATTGTCTAATCATTACAGTCGCTATATGATAATGGTCAGCGTTTGCCTTCTGGTTCTAAATTACTTTCATCATTAGAAGAGACTGTCTCCACATTAGCTTTGTTCTGTTATGATTGTTTATATGTTACAATACGAACGTCACAAAGATGTAATAGCGCATATTTATATGACCTTTTTTCCAATTTTGGATTCAGTTTTTTCATGACCCAAACGTTATTTTAAAAATCTTTGGCTACGTTTGTTCTTTAGACAATTCCGAAACTAATAAAAAAGGGAAGCATTACGATCCGATCGAAATTCATTTTTTCATGACAGCCGATTTTCTGTCAATTCTCGGTTTTACAATATAAATAAAAAAAAAAACGTTGGGTGCTCAAATGTGCAAAATTTGTGTACAGTTCGATATAGAATAACTTTTAGATTAATAAAAAATGATAAAAAATATCGATTTGTCAATCAGCAAGACGGTCACAGCTCCCTTAAATCGTCAAGAATCTGTGTTGACCAGTTCGAAACAAGTTTAAAGAAATTAATGCACACATACCTACTGCAAAGGCCTTTCGCAAATCTTAATTAAAAAATTTATGTTTTGGGACTATTAAAGATATGGATATGATTTATCTCCATTAGGTTATAGCTTCTAGCAGGTCTTCCTGGCAGTCTCTCCAGCTTAAAACACACAAATACGTAAAACCATAAAGCTACTAAAATTATGATTAAGAGAGGTTTTGAGTAGGTATTCCCGGAAGCTATCCGTCTAAACTGTATGTTGATGGATTACTGTAATATAAATGCTCATTGGACTTCTGCCTATCACCATACAACTTATATAACAACAGCCTACGCCGCGCCGCCGCCGTTGGAATGACAAAGATTTCTCGATTCATTGAATCGGCAATGTTCCGCTCGAAATAGTGAGCATTTGGCACTCAATTCACGTCTCGAATATTGCAAGTTGTATGCTTCCACCACACGTTGCAGAAAATTTTAATGATTTGCGGTAATTCTCCTCCAATCAGACTTGATCTAATGTTCGCTGCCAATTTCGCTTTTCGTCGAAAAATTTTCTTGCTTTCTAGCAATGCGCTCAAAATCTCATCCGATTCGCCCAATTTACCATTTGGCCGCTTTCGATTTCGACGGCACAAAAACAGTACCCCGTGCAAAGAAATTGAATGTTTTACACGGCTCACAAATGATTTCACATTGACAGTAGTGGTGATAAGTAATCGTTTCAAGGTTCTTGGTGCTCCACTTAACCTCTTGCTTGACTGGGGCGAACAAAACCAAGGCCTAAGGTTTTTGAACGTAATTTTCCAAAAGGCCTATGTCTTTGCGCCGTATTTTTTTTAATCTTGTTTTTCGTTTTGGTTTAAGTGACATGCTGTGTGCCATGCTTTTAACTTAATTAGCAGCAATTTACGAAACTAAAGCTACTAGCTTTTTGCGGATTTTGTCACTCTGATGCTTTGCGATAGTGCTTGCATCAAAATTGTATAAACATTACTACTGCGCAATATTTAAATGGAAAAATATTTATACATAGTTTCTTAAATATCTTACTGCGCAGCCTTTGCTTTTGCATGCATTTCCCTTAAGACAGCAAATCGCATCAAAACAGTTCGCTTGCTGGAGTCAAAGACCTTCGCAGCAGTGGAAACTCCTTTAGCTGCGATCAGTAGCAGCATGAGTCAGGGAATTCTCGCTTTCTCTTGGCCCACATTGAGTGTGTTCCCTGCCCCCCAACGCGGGGCTCGAGCATCACCACCGTAATAATGCGCTTATAACTGCATAGGTACAGGTAAGCTCAGGTACCATTAACTTTTTTCGTACAAATCCAGTTTGCTGAACACATTCAGCACTACCCTGCATCATTGCATCTCCATCCAAACCGCTTTTGGCGCTTCATTCTGTTTTACGTAATACTGCATCTCGCGGAGTCTGCAATGGTTGCTTGAGGAGAATCCGATCGTGGCCTCCTTAATCAGTGGCAAAGGGTGACAATTGGGTCAATTATTTCAAAAGTGAACTCAATCTTCGCTGAAGTGATCGTGGCTCGTGCAGCAAGAGTGTGTGTCTATCTATTTCCAGGGAATTTAATGCCGTCTTTCTTCCTTTCACCTGGATGAAATAGCCGCACAATATGTTTTCCCCGAAGAAAGTTGATTTGATCCCCTCGAATCGGTCTGTAGGCACCCTTTCTAAAATTCCACTAGAAACAATTAAGCCGGATAATTACAATGTTTTTTTCTTCTGTAAAACATCAACGTTTTAACAATTCTTTGTAGGGGTTAATGGGGACCGAAAAGCGTGAAACTAATTGATGTGCTGTTGACGCGCACGAATATGTGATTTCTGTTGGGCACCTGAGTACTTTAACTTTGTCTCGTGAAAAAAGCAATTTTTAATAACGTTAGTACCTGTGCATATTTACACAAGTTTGAAAGCTTAAACATAAGTTTACCACTTTCGAGAAAAAATTGAGTTGATAGATGGGAACATTACTAAAAGATGAGCCTAATTTGCATAAATGGTAACTTTGAAGGTTAAAGAAAAGCTGACATACGTAAATACGCTTTTCAAGTAAAAGAATTGAGTAATGCCTCTTTAAGCATTCGGTGAAGTGAAGTATGTACATATGTCTATATAGTTGCTGTGCAGAAAATAAGTGTAAAGCCGACCACGTTTCCCTAATTAACCCATCATCATTTTGCCTGGTATCACTGAACACAATTTTTTGTGTGAAAAAGATTGTATAATAGACTCAAATGTAAAGTTAAAAGTAAACTTGAGCAGATCGAGCTTGTATATTTTGGCGGAATAATCCACTATGCATGATATGGCCTCGGCAAATTTCGTGGAATATTCCTTCATTTGATGCAAACGGGTTAATGTAAACCTTCTTGCACGGAAGTTTTCTTGCATCTTACCTTAATGGATTTCCTTAGAATTGAATTGGTAAATATGTATGACGCGGACACACTGGATGTTTTAATATCTGAAAGTTTCAGAATAAAGAAACAATAAATTAAGTAAATCAAGGGCATTGGCAGTCTGAGAACAAACTTTTTGTTATTCCATAGGTCGATAGCATCAATATTTTTGAATATGCATGAATTGCAGAACCAGTCGGTGCACGAGGTAAGTCACTAGCTTTTGCGGATGGGTTCTTGAAAACTATTTACTTCAAATATTAACAGCTTTCCTTGCTACCTACGTTGAATGAACTTCGAATGTCGCTACTTACAAAAATGGGAAAAAATTATCTTAATGTGACAAATATGGCAACCAGTTTAATAATGTTGTTTTTTCAAAAAGTTTGTGCGACCTTGTTTAAGATTACCTACATTATGTATGCCATCTTTACTTTTTTTCAAAACTATGGAGCGTGAATATCTGGATTCAATTTGTAATGAAAATGTTACAGTCTCGATACAGTTCGCCCAGCGTCAAAATTTAGTTTCTACATAACTGGGCTTGTTCGTTGATTTCACTATTTCGGTTTATCGTAGTTATACGCTTTTGACACTGCACTGTAATGATGTTAATGATGAAAGATTAAATCGAACTTTTGTACAAGGTTATCCAATTCATACGTACTTCATTTGTTACCCGTCAAACGTTTCATGCGTATGTTTTGATATATTGTTATTTGAAAGTATGCAATTGGGCACTAAAGAACAGATTCGGAAATTCGGTAGAAATTATTACCCGAATGAACCCTGGGTAAGATTTTACTATACGGAACTGTGAATTTGCAATGAATATTTAAAATATGAACTTGTTTGCAGAATTTTAAAGTGAAATAGGTTAAAATAGATTAAACAGATTTATATTCAAAACATGAATAAGTCTGCATCAAAAATGATTCTCTTTGAAGGTCTTCACAAACCGTAGAATATCAGATGTGCACTCAAAGAAATTTATCTCTTAGAAATCAAACCTGGCTATCTGCAGATCAATGACTAGAGCCGTGGCCTTATGTTCCAGAGGACCCGAGTTCGAATCTCACATGATTCAGATTGGTTTCCTTTCTAAAGAGTCAGATTATAAGTGAAGCAGATTTAAAACGTCTAATGGAATAGTGGAAGAGTGTCCCGATTAGAAGCCCAGGCGACCCGAGTTCGAATCTCATCGGAAACCATACAAATACTTTATATAAGAAAAGAAGACAATTTCCGTTCGCGTATTCAATAGGAATCAAATATGAATGAATTAAACCAATGTTCATTTTATGAATTTACAGGAAAATATCAAACAGATTTATGTTTAAAACAAATATTATAGAAATCATTTTGGTGCTAAATTATATGTGTTTTAATTTGAATTAAATATGAATCTATTTAATTTTTTTCTCAGTGTATAGTAAAAGCCCCCCGAAGTCTGTATACGCAGCAGGTTCAAATATTTGTAGAGACTGGTAGTGGACACCTTCGTGCATATTCGTCCATCTCGTTCACGTGAATACATTACTGCTGTACGATGAATTATGGCTGAAGAGCAAAAAGTTTTGATTTTCCATAAAAACATTCACTTGCATACAGCAAATGAAAAAGATATGTGAATGAGAAAATCTTGAATATTTTGAAACTAAACATTTGTTTATAGTATATTTTTATTTGTTTGTTTTTATTCGAAGTTGTAAAATTATGTTGTTTTTTAAAACTGCGTGTTTGCAATTTGTAGCGCCATTGAGGCTCTTAATGAATTTCAATAAAATTCGGAGCCTCGTTTTGAGTAAATAATTCAAACTTTCCTAATTTCTTATACATATTTGAATAAAAACTGTTAATATAATTAAAAGAACGAAACAAAAATCTGTTTTCTTATTTGAAACATTTTGGCCCCAGAACGTTTTCAACTACTTTTTGAAAAGTTGTAAACAAGAAGTAGCTAGACCTCTATTGTGTATAATGAGAACTTAGAAAATCACCTCCTAAAGTTAATGAATTCATCATCTACAGTTACTACATTCAGTATTGTGATAAAATATTCTGGTATACGTAAACATCGTAGTCACACGTAATTAAAAAGTTTATCTTAATTGAGTAAAAATTGGGTTTAGAATAACGCCAAATATTGTATTCTGCTCGTGAAACCCTTTCACTTCATATCAATAGTATTTAGTAACATTTGTTTTTTATTGTCAGACATTTTGACTTATGGTGGGCGTCATTTTGCTTGTTTTGTAACATTATATAGCCTATGTTACGCGGAGGATTCATACAAATCCAACGACACCTCATTTGGCCAAACCTGATTAGTAGTTTAGGTGCTACGAAGGAACAGATGAACATCCAAACACACATACATACATAGCCTACCAAACTCATAACCCTCCTTTTTTGTGCTGTGGTCGTGTAAAACTTGAATGATAACTTAGGTGCAAGCAACATCCCTGTCATCCTGCCTTCTCAATTCGACAATTTTAAAGGACAGTAGGTATAAGAAAAAGTAGTTTTACATGTGCGCAATTTATTGTGTAACGTGGGATTGCGCAAAGAGCAAATTATCTTTTAATTTCCCAGCTCTTACCCATTTTGTAAGGTTTTAGTATGAACATATTTCTTATAATATATTGCATTGGAGCTTGCACCTCTCCGTCTAATTACTAAAGACCAAGTCAAATTCATTCCTTACAAACTTGGCAGCAATTAAATTTTATCTTCGCTACACAACCGGCACCAGTAAAAACCCACAGATATTGCGTAACATCTGCTTAAATAGAAGTGAAATGAAAGTGCAACGTTTTAGAAGTTTCATTAATTTGCATTTGTTGATCTTGAAATTGTCCCGGCGAAAGCAAAACCACCAAATAATGGTGAACTGCACACTGTGACCTTCAAATGGCCCCCATTTTATACCAAATCTCGGAAAGTGAGAAGATCGCACCAAAGTCAACGATTAACATCTGTGAATGCATACCACCGTGAGGTTCATGCAAAAATTTCACAAAAAACAGCTTTATTTTCGTTCCGCAGTTTTAATGGCATCGTGCAACAAATAAGCCAAGAATAAATGAAAAATAAGCGATACTAGGCGCCGAAGAGATTCCAAGGTGCTTCATGATCTTCATCATTTGAGCAACTTCTCCTCTGAGCTGCAGCAACGATGGATGGGGCTTGGAGCACAAACCTGGCGATACGTAGGCCTCCCACCTTCCTTCGATGCTCGTTTGTTTGTGCAACAAAGCGTGCGATCGGAAGTTACTCGGTTGGAGGAAAGCTCCACTGTCGGGTCGGGGTATCCCCACGAGGTGACAACTAAATGAACCAAAGTGAAATTTTTTCGATGGTATGGGGTCGAGCACAAACGCATTTGAGGTGTGCTGAAGGGTTTCTTATAGTGGGAACGGATTTAAAATAAATTTTGAGTTATCAAATGATTTTAGTTTGTTTCGATCCACCTCTAAATCAAGTCGTGCTTTTTCTTCCCAGTCGGAATTCCCTCTCAAGTGATACGCTCAAGGGATACTATCAAAAAGTGAGTGATGGTCTTTAATTGTTAAGTTGCAAACATTCTGTGGACGTATGATTTTTGTAAAATTCTGCTAAATATTTACGTTAAAAGTGCTAACAGTGTTAACCAAAAATAGTTACATCACACACAAGCGCGTTGGAAGCTTATTCAAAATGCTGGCAGTAAATCTGCTGTTGAATTGTCGCTTACATTATAATTAGCCACCTTCTGCGTGTTATTCGATGAATGAAGAAATGCTATTGGCACATAGTGAAAGTTAAATCAAATTATGAAAATGATTGCAAAAAGTCAACTGTTTGCCCATTTCACAGAGAGGAAACTTAGTACATACAATGCTTTTATTCAACCGAATGATCGTGAAATGTACATTTCAGTCTTCCGAGCGAGAGTTGAATATTAACTTATTTCTTGTAATTTAGAAAATCATTCCCTTAACGAGACTTGTGCGATTTTCAAGTCTTCTTTGGCGATCAATGTTAATTTTTCGAACCCATCTTTTCGAAAGAATGAATAATTTCATGTCTTTAAACATTTACTACATTGGCGGATTAACCCAGACGCGCTTCGCGTCCGTGGCATGCTTCATTGTTTACATAGCCAATTATGAAATCTTGAACGTATTCAATGTGATTTGTAGGAAAAATGGCATAACGTTTTATCACACTTCGGGAAGATGTAAAACTTATCTTTGGTTATCTTTTCGTGTAATGTGATTTCTTTTGCTCTCTTGTATGTAATATGTTGAGTACTTACATAAAAAAATACAAATTAGGTTCTGTAGATTTCACACATTTCAGTATTTTTTTTTAATAAGAAGTATGCCATAAACTTAGAAAAGAAGCAACATATGAACATTATTATAGTGGATTGTCGAATTGCTCTGAAGTTAATTCATTAAGAGAAAAGCATTGAGACAAAAGCTATTGTTAAAACACAAGTGGTAACGGCTCTAAGTGAATCTATAACGAAAAACTCGATCTTGTTTTTTGAACGTTAATATTCTTTAGGAAGCAAACTCAAAAAAGATTGCACATGATGGGGTTATCAATAAAGTGAACAAACAATAATTGTCATTATAAAGCATTGAAACATTTTTCTATTCTACAAGTATAGGGAAGAAATTTGTTGTTGTTAAAAATTCATGATTCTTTGGATCCGGGACCAAGCTCTGGTCTGGTTGGAATTCAAGCTCGAATTATTATGAAGTCAAATTTTATTTGTTCACTTCGGTATAAGCCCAATTTGGCACAAGAGACCAATTAGGTGATTTACACTGCTATCTAGATCTATTCCAATTTTCGAGATATGGCGACCTGAGTTTTTTAGTTTGAGGGATCATTCTATAAAATACTAGATGTAGAATAAGTCTTACAAGCATCTTCTGCTCCGCTCTCATCATATTTGTTTGATCGAATTTTCTGAGATTGTTTTGGGCAAAATTTTACAGCCAGAAGTTGGTATTAGCGAGGTTCAGTTTGATATCTTTATTTCACTTTTATTTATTTATTTATTCAAGCATTAATTAATTAATTAATTTATTTATTACATGCATGTTTCCTTCAAAAATAATAATAGCCATTCCAATCTACTAAAGCTGTTTTAAATAGTGTAACATTATTTTTTGAACAGTTGGGAGTTCTCTTCTCTATCTCATTTATTTCAACTTGTATAGAAATTGAATAAGAGTAGTCCAGTCAAGAGTACATCGAGGTTTGCATTAAATCGAAGTCCAGCGAAATTTTAATGGTCGGTAAGGAGCATCACCGGAACACTCCATGCTGGTGGCCATCCCATGCAGAATTTGATAGGAGAAACTTAGGTGGAGCGTTCCGGTGGCACCCCCTAAAATACATTTCGTTGGACTCCGATTTAACGCAAACCTAGCCCCTTTTTACCCAACGACGGAAGGGTTATGTGTATATCAGTCTATGTATGTTTGTAACATATGTTTGTCCGGTTGTTACGACTTAGAGCCCCACTGGATTAACCGATTTGCATAAACAAGGGGTCGTTAGGATCGTATTGATCCTCCGGGTGTCATAGGCTACATAACGTTACAAAATAAAGCAAAATGGTGGCCATCATAAATCAAAATGTCTGTCAATAACAAACAAATTTAACCACATATTATTATTATGGGTATCAAATGAAATCTTCCCATGAGCAAAGTACGATAAATTATGTGACGTCACTCTAAACCCAATATGGCGGATTACATATTTCTTTACAATTCCCTCGATATGGATATCAAATGAAACAGTTTGATAAGCAGAATACAACAAGATATTTTACGTCATTCTAAACCCAATATGACGTACGCCCCAAGATGGCGGACCACATTTTTTTCACAACTCCTTGACATGGATATCAAATAAAATGGTTTGACAAGCAGAATACGACAAGCTATATGACGTCATTCTGAACCAATATAGTGAACGCCCCAAGATGGTGGATTATATTTTTCTTCACAACCCCATGACACACATAGATACGGTGATGTTCAGAGTATAGCCGTGGTCACATGCCGCTTTGTGCTAAATACGCTATTATTGCGGCATACGACCACGTTTATTCTTTGGAATCGAACTATCACAACGAACCATAATGCCCAAAGGTTGATCCGAAACATAATTTTTCATCAAAATGGAATTGATGTTTGATATTTGGGAATCGGTTGGGAATTAGTTTAACATAAGTGTTTTTTTCGCTAGGTAGTCTTTCCATTATATTTTGTTATATACTGTAAAAAACGGCAAAAAAATGAACCAAAGAAAATAATAATAATGAATAAATGTAGATAATGCAAAAGTTGTAGCCTGTTATGTTTACTTTACTCTTTATTTTGTTGTGATGTAAAGTTTTTCATTAGTAATCGTCAGATAATTATTTAAACAATTTACTGTTTCGTTATTCGTCCAGCGTAGGCGATATGCATAATTCATGACTGTCATTTCTGGGCTGGTTTTTTAAGAGAGTGTAAGATACTTTGGAAAACATTATAATGGTTTTGTTTCAACTTTTTCAATATTTACATAAGACGAGTTTTGGAATGGAACACCACAATTATACTTGAATTGACTTTCTTTCTTGAGAAAGATATTTGTTTTTATAATTAGGTATGCTTGGAATTTTTAGTAAATTTTTAACTTTTATCATAGTTAATTTTTTATTTATACCATTAATGATTGACCATTTGAATTGCCACTTTATTGTTTTAGTCATGTTTACCGTTTTTATCTTGATTCGAAAATTTTTAAAATGTAAATGAAAATTCCGTAATTCCAAAAAAAGATCCGGCACTAACAATCAACAAAACATAATATACATATGCAAATTCGTTGCGAAACGTGCAATTGATTTTGAGTTCGAACTTTCACGTCACGTTGTTAACAAGGTGCTGAGGTAAATTGAGCTTTGTTATATAATATTTAAAATTAATAGGGGGTTTATTTACAAACGCTCTTTTAGGTTATTTTTGATAGCATCTATTTCCTTTTAATGAAGAAAAGGAAGGTTGGAAGTAGAGCACAAGTTCTTCTTCTTCAATGGAGTGAGGAAATAACGTTTAGGATTATAAGGCCTGGTTCGTCTTGATCGAAATACAACAAAATAATTTTTGTTGCTTGCTCTTCTGCAAGCTCAAGATCCTAAAAATTAATAATTAATTAAATTAATAGTTAATTTTCTCACTCCATTTTGGAAGAACAAGGGCTCGTAGTAAGCATCATGCTTGCTGTAGAAGTTGCAATTTTATATATTATCCTGCTTACAAGCAATATTTTACTTTTAAAAAGTCTACCAATTATTACAGCAGCAATAATATGACTCCCAAGTATAACAAGGCCAGAAAGATTTACATATGGAATTTTCAAACTAGAAAATACAGTTTGTAAAGTTGGTTTGAAAATGTCAATTCTTGAACCTTTAATTGCTGTGGTTTGCACTTTAAGAACTTGTTTATATTTAGCCTTGTTGAAATTCGACTGAAGCAGGATTTCAAGTAGAAGTTTTCTTAAAATAAATATTAATTATTCATCTAAGTTTGATGCCCTGACATTGGTTGCTTTTATTACTCAAAATAGAAAAAACACTGTGGCTGAGATGTAAGAAAGCCAAAATATCGTAAATATGAATAGTCGTCACCCAAGGCCGAATTCCAGCTTTTAATGTAATATGAATGGAGCTCTAGCCTTAGTATGAGTTAATTGATAGCTGTTTTACAAATAAACAATTCAACAAACTCACATTTCACGTTCACTATTTTACATTACACAATTTAAAATTAAGTTCATGAGTTTTTGCCACATTTTTTTCGTGCCATACTTTGTTATACAATGCAAAAAAAATTTCAAGGTGATATTACATTGGTTCATCCATCATTTGTATGAGTTACATAGTAGGCCTCTTTTCATCTTAACTGTTTTCTAAAGTCACTTTAGCTTTCTTTGAAAATGGCATACCTCATGGACAAGTGGTAAGCATTTAACCTATCACATTTTTAATGATGTGTACAATTAGGTCAATAATGTAATTCTCTCGAATATAACATACACAATTTTTCTTCGAACTGTGCTTGAAGAGAAAAACAAAACTGGCGTCTTTGAAGTTTAGTATGTACGTACTCATTCAATATAGTAAAATCAACGTCAAATTATATTATCTCTCGGCATCTCCTATTTTATTTTTTTACTTATTTTTTTCATTTTTTAACAAGCACGTAAATAAGAAAAATGTTTGTTTGACAAATTAATCTTAAATGGGATTGCTCATTCTAAAAATGTGGAGCAGCTTTTTTTGTGTTCGCAATAAGGTAAGGGAATGAACGGTATGTGAAAATACTAGTAAGATTAGATTAGTATACCATAACAGATCATTTCAACTTGACCTGAGGTGGAGTCATATAACGTGTTAGGTACTTGCAACTTATGACTATATACAGCTCTTTGGTATTCATCCATTGAAATTGACTGGGGTTATTGCCTGTTAATGAACGCAAGCTCAAAATCTACCCGATTTTCTAAAAGACCAGCCATACATAGGTCATCTGCACTAAATTTAAAGAAAACTTTGAGACATTGTCGAAAACTGGTTTTAAGGTTTTCTTTTAACAAGCTTATTCAAAATGTTTCTTTTGGGGATATTTTGAAGATAAGAGCGACAAACAAACGAAAGATCTGAATAATGTATTTAAAAACGACTTTTACGTAAAGTACAGTTGGACCTTGTATAACAGAAAAGGCAGAGCTCACAGCTCACAGTCACGTAAGACATGCAAGTGATATTTTTTAGCAGTAAATAAAGAAAGTGCGGCGATAGTGGCTGCAACAGGCATGTAGCAGGACAGAGCAGTTGATCTTTTTCTGCATACGTTGAGCGCTCGCTGGCTTATGTTGCCTAGACAACTTCTTATGGTGAAAGCGAAAGTTTTCTTGCAGGTATCGCGGAACGTAACAGCAATGAAAGCAAAAGTCGTTGAAATATTGCCATGGTACTCCGCTGCAAGTGATAGACGTGGTAAAGGAATTTACTTACTATATAATTGATCATGGCAGTGAAGTTCATGGAGTTAAGAAATGGAGGAACAAAAACAAGACGAGGAGCATAAAAATATGGATCCGATGGTTACCTAATTTTTTCACATCTTGGCCTTAATTGTGCAATGAGTAATTTGAAGGGACTTGGATTTTTTACCGTAACAACAAAAGACCAATCGCAAGCTAATTGCCCTTGTGTAATTGTACTTTCACCTCAACGTAAGCTTTCTTTCCTGAGATCTTCATTTTTGGTAGGTAAGATATTTAACGGAAGTCATTTTTATGACTTTCCGTGTGAATAGCTGGAGCGGACATTGATCATTTTGAAGATTGATAAGAAAATATTTCCTTACCTCCAGCTGGGGCATTATACCGCTCTTTAAATTTTAGTTATCTAAGCTTACGAGCTGGCGAGGTAGTAGTTCTAGCAAAAGTATGATCGTTAAAATCTCATTAGTAAAATGATCTAATCTTGTTAAAAAGTGAAAAAAATTCAATGCCGATCATTTGAAGATGTAAAAGACGTATCAAATTTCTTTATTTGTAAACAACCTCTGTTCCGCAAGCAAATATGTTCAAGTAATCAATTGCGTACGTGGTGTCTTCCGCTTTGACGATAACATTGAAATTTTCAGCTTTTCACCTTGACGAAAATTCGTTTGCCAGTGTACCTACCTTGAAACACAAGTGTTTTCTATTTAAACATTTTCTAATTATATGAAGATAACCTCTAACCATACAATTTAAGGAATATTGGTTTTCCAAAATTGTCAAAGAAAGCTCTTCTAGAGACGATAGTTATTTTTTATTGTCTTAATATTGTAAAGATTTTGTATTCACTTGGGTGCATGTCCTCAAAATTATTGTTATTACAATAACCAAAAAGCAATTCTACAGAATTGCTATTCATACCATTAATTTTACTTTGATTCTTCAATGTTCTGTTGGGAAAAATATTATAAGCCGTTGAGAGACATTGGTATGTACTACAATCTCGCACACCAAACGAATTTAATTTCGCATTAAAAAATGTCTCCACCTTCAGGCTTCATAGCGATGTGTCACGTACATAGTAAATGCATGCCTGCCTTAAAGTATTAAGAATTTCGTCAATTAAAAAAATGGTTAGGGTGAGAATACTAATTAGCTTCCTGCCCACTATCAATGACAACTTTGATAGAGCACTGTAGGTTAAACATTTATTGTTATGGGTGTCGTATATCGGTTATTCAGAGTTTAATTAACTTTAATTAAAAGTTTCCGTGTAGGAAAATTATTGGAAGTACTTATTTGCACCATTTGTTCCAGTGTTTCACCGTGTGCCACGCACTCGGGTACAAAATAATACGTAAAAGGAAAATTTGCCTTTTACAAAATGTCTACCGACTGAATATTTTCCTTTTACAAAATATCTATGGACTGAAATTTGCTCTTTTGTACAACTGAATGAAACATTAGCAATGATAGGTACCTCCAGAAAATCATCCCAAAATAAATTTGCTGAATATTTCTCTAACGTCTGTAGAGTAAAGTGTAAACAACAAAAATTCTATCAACGTATTAGGTATGAGAAAAAGTAAGTTGCAGTGGTATTATGATAAAACTGTGTGGAACAGTGCTTTCTACCGAAACAGAGATAACAGTAAAAAAGTAGTTTTTATAGAGTAAACGACTATAAAGAAAATTTCCTCCAGAAAATCAATGAACGATCGTGTTACATGCAAGAAATAATGTACAGCAATTTACGAGGACGACAAAAGCGCTACTCGCTCAGAAGTAAGAGGCAGAATCGAAGAAAAACTCATCAATATCAATGATAAAGCAGCAATGTCTACACTTTTATTTGATTTTTGATGACAAAAATAAGAGAAAAAAATAGTTGCAAACGATCGCCACACTAATTTGGAAAAATTTGGTGAAAATGTCATTTTGATCGCATTTTAAGAGAAAGTGTAATTATGTCCTTATAAACTACTTGGTGCTGAAAAGTAGCAGGATATTATATACTATTAACAATGTTAACTATAACCATAAGAATATGTAAAAACGAAAAAGCCTCATTTTTTCAAAAATTCCGCTGTAAGAAGAAAACGGTAAAATCTTCACATGTGCAGTAGATTTATCGATTTTATATTTTGTCACATAACGAATTTTATTTTTAGGATGACCTTCGCAAAAGTTCATTAATCGAGTTTCCAAATATAAACTGGCATCGAACTTTTAGAAGATTTAAACGGGAAGTCGTTAGTGCTTACCACGAAGTAGAAGTTCAATTTGTATTTTTAAACTGGACGAACTTTACTTATTTGAATGTGTCTAAAAGCTTAGATTCCGCGAGAAGGCAATGACCGATTATGCAAAACATTATACATATCAACTTACAATGTAGGCATTTTAATATATCATAGTTACCAAAATTGCTAAGGGATTATTTCTAAGCTAAGAAAATACATTATTTTAGAAATGCACACTGTCTTACTGTGGTGTATTAATTTTGTTTATGAAACACACCAATTTTTAAAACTGCAATACCCGAACATGCACTCGACAGAACGACCAAAAGTAGTAGGTGGTTTTAGTGAGTGAAACAAGGAAAAAAAAAAATCGTATGGGTGTCTCATTTAAACCGAAAATGCTGCTGGGGAGACTTATACTGGGTATAAGAATGGTTTGTGTTTTTTTTTATATACATTATACATATATATATAACTTTATCAAAATTAGGAATATAAAAAAATATTTCTTTAAAATTTCGGCTGTAAGTGAGGATGTAACTCAAAGTCATAGAACACACCGGATTGGTCTTTAGTGAATTTTCTCTGAAAAAGATTGTGCAGCGTTCAGCAGAAATCTCAAGATAGAGACGCATGAAAGACGTCGTTTGTTTGGCTACGTCAATAAATAGAATACTCGTTTTTGGGGCATTGCAAATCCTCATTAGATACACGAGTCACCGCTGCATGCGCAGAAAGTCACGGTATGATTTTTCATATGGGAAATATCTATAATTGGGCCAGACTTCGTGAAATACGAGTAACCGGAAATTCGGGCGATATTAATACCTAGGTACGCTACAGACTTTTTTGGCACTGAAAATTGAAAAGCTTGATGAAAATCACGTACGCTTTCAACAGGGCGGCGAAACTGGTCACACAGCGCGTACATTTGCGTGAATTTGCTAAAAATCATGTTTCTTCGGAGATGCATCTCAAGATGTGATGATATTGATTGGACTTTGCGCTAACCGGATTTGACAGCCCCCGAATTTATTTCTTCAAGTACTGAATGGTAAAGTGCACTAGTTAACGTGCCCACCACATTGGATTAATCCAAAAATAATATTCGTACCGTAAAAATGTGGTAAAGATCGTTATTGAAACGTTATCGCGTTGAGAGCTTTTTGCCAATATAACGTTTTTGCACTAATAAACATATTGCAAAATAAAGAAACGTAAAACTTTAGAAAGTATAAAAACCCGACTATTGGGGTCCAAATTCGAGGTTTCTAGCTATTACCATGGCTTCATAAACTGTAAAAAATGTAAAAGATCTTGGCAGATGATGACCCAATTTTGGGCCAAGTATGGCTTAAAACCTCTCGATATAGACGAGAAAATCGTATTAAAATTGGAACTTTCTCTGATGTACTACCATACCACACACAAACGCAGGAGTAAAACTGAAAACTCTCCTTCTTTTTTGCGTGGTGAATTCAAAAAGGATTATATTAATATTAATTTTCTTCGAAGCTATTATCTACGTAAATTTGTTCAGCATGTTCTAGTGAAGTTTATAGAAAAAAACAAAAGTAGGGAAACATTTTTAACATTTCTGGTAATTTCGTTGATCTAAATCTGTTCACCTTACGAAAATAATCATTTTTACGCTTGTGACGAAAAATATAAATAAAAATAACAAGTAATAATGATTGTCTTTTAAACGGAAGTAATCTTTGCATTCAATCTGCAAAATATTGCGAGAATACTCCTCTTATTGGCAGGCATATGGTGATATAATCAGTGGTCCATTTTATGAAAATTACGAAAATTTCCTAAAAATTACTTTCGGATGAGCACGTTACAAAATGATCGAAACGATCTTCAAAAAATCCAACTGATTACCATAAGCGCTGCAGACCTGAGGTTGCATAACCACGTGGGCAATTGAAACGAAAATATTACGCAGTCATAGTGACCACAATCCCTGAGGCGACAGGGAAACGGGTCTAAACTCTAAATACACCTTGGTATTGCGCATACACCGAAAATCCCATCTGACAGAATTAGTCACCTCACCATAGTCAGCGGCCTAATTTGAATCTGTAGCTTGTTGATAGTGAGCGAATGCCCGCCGCCGGCGGTTAATTGAGCGGTCACGAGGCGTAAATGATTTCGGTAGCTGATTGCCTATATTTTTTACTATTAGCGTTACTCTCATTCTCGATGAAGAAATAAATGCTGGCTAATTATAATTTTGCTGGCAGGCACAGGCACAACAGTAATAGACGTGGGTTCATGGCTTCAATCGAATTCCGCGTCTATACCTACCTGGTCACACGTCATTGTTGTTAGCGAAAGTAAGCAGTGGCTTTCCTACTGAGGCTTTTAGCATGAACCACTTTTAAAATTTATGCGCACCGCGGATGAATTTAATTTATTGATTTCGACAAAGGTGTCGTAAGACTAGAAGTCGTTTCTCGGCTGTGTCATAATTGATAAGCTGCCCTTGCCATTTGCACTTAAAATTAGGACAGTTTTTCTATTCGTACTGAAACAAATGCCTTTCTTTACAGTGTTGGAAACCGAAGCTATTCGTCACACCACTTTGACCTCAACCCCAGACGATTTTGACCCCTATGTGTGCAAGCTGAGTGCAAAACTAAAAAAGATCGCCAAAGACGAATTGCATGAAGATGACAATATTCGGAAGCAGGCGCTCAGTCAATTTCGAGAGTGGATTGCCAAACATCCACATATCAAAAAGTGCAGAACCGATGCCGTCTTCCTTCTGCGGTTCCTGCGAACGAAGAAATTCTCCGTTTCTGCTGCATGCGAGATGCTGGAGAAGTATCTTACCGTCCGCCAACTGTATCCAGACTGGTTTTGTCACTTGGACATTGAAGATCCAGTCATTAAGGAAATCTTCGAAAATGGTTACTTGATCCCCCTTCCACAGCGTGACGAGCTTGGAAGGCAAGTGATTATTTCAGTGGCGGGAAAATTTGACCCATACAAGTACACCTCAGTTCAAATGATCAGAGTCCACTCGCTGATTTGTGAGACACTTTTAGATGACGAGGAGTCACAAATTTCAGGGTATGTGCATATTAATGACGAGTCGGGGATGAATATGGGCTTCGTGAGCTTGTGGTCATTGACGGATTTGAGGATGGTGGTAAAGACAATTCAGGTACACATCATTTGGAATATAATTGAATTTTCGTTTGAGAGAAAATGTCGTTTCTTTTCAGAACTCGGCTCCCATGAGGCATAAGGAGACCCACTTCATCAATATCCCTACTTATGCTGGAAAAGTTATTGAACTAGGAATTTCCATGTTAAGCGACAAACTGAAAAAGAGAATATTGGTGAGTATTGAAAATTGTTTTACGATGCTTTAAAGTACGTCATACGCCATCGTGCATTCTAAAATGTGAACATATTTCAAAACGATGACCTTGAAACCAGGTTTAATTTTTAGTTTTCGGGTACTTGATCTGCTATCCCTAACATTTTGAAAATAGATGTGTATATTCAGACTTTTTTGAAACCATCATAGACTCATTCTAATTGATTGCAATCTATCGAAACATGTTGGTTTCCTCATAATAAAAATCACGTTAATATTTTAGGTCCATAAAAGTATGGACGAGCTCAGATCCAAAATCAATCCGGCCATCCTTCCTAAGGAATACGGTGGAACAATTCCAATCAGCGAAATGATCGCTATTTTCAAAGAGAAACTACTTCAAAGACGTGCGGCTATTCTAGCCCTGGACGATATGCAGATCGAAGTCACCAAGGAGGCCGCCAGCTTTATGAGCAACGGCGATGCTGACATCGATGCGGGAATCGTTGGAAGTTTTCGAAAGCTCGAAGTGGATTAAACAGCAGTATCCAGTGAACACTTTGTTATGTTAATTTCTAGGATATTTGTAAGTAAAGCTAGTATTAGGTGAAGTGACTGGTGATTTATACATTCTTTGCATTTTAGTTACACCAGGGAAGCGCTTTGATTATTCAGGCATTTAATTACACGTATATTCATAATTAAGAGTTAAAACCTTCGATAAAAGTAAAACTAAAACTAAAACTTATAGGGACTCCCAGACTTTGTTCAATGGTCTGAGGATTTGCAGGCATGTTGCAATATATTTTGATAGAATTTTCCACGGGTAAAGTTACATAATTTGTCTTGAACACTTCCGTAGGTATGCTTTTATTTGATTTTGTAAATTAGTGATATGAAGCAGGTGCTACTCCGTACTTTTTAGGATATAGTTCTAGCACCGTCCGTGTCTTATTTATCCTATTTAGCACAAGTGTTATAGTTTATAGTTGGACCAACCGTTTCTGTTTCTAGGCTCATTCGGTGCAAAAGAGGTAATCGCTGGGTTTTTGACAGAAGCTTGGTTAAAAATATTTGTGTTAACTTAATTATTTAGCAGGTAGAAGAGTAAAAAACAATGTATGCATTATTCAGTACTTTATTGCACATTAATGGATTTTGTGCAAGCCTAGGTGGAATAAGTTACCAAGTCTGTGATCCTGTTTTTCGATGGGATGTTAATTTTTAGTAAATTTCGCTTTAGCTCTAGCTTAGTTTTTTGCACAAATATCTCTGTGTTTTGTTTACACTTTCGTTTGTTAATAAAATTTATCATCACTTTAAGGAGTTTGGTTCATTTGAAACAAATTGCAAATTTTGAAACGTCTGAGACACTTCAGTGAGTGTGATCAACGCATATGTATTCGACGGGTGAAGAAGCTGAGTTACCCGCCTTCGCATGGCGCGGCGGCGCGTGATTTTAAATTAGCTATTTCAGCTATAAAAATTCAAGATCTGCGCTCTAAGAAACCATAAGTATAATTTTTCGTGGTGTTCTTTTGAAGTTTAAAATTTTGGGTTACTATTATGGGTCCGCCATTTTGAGTTTTGAAATTTTGATAGATTTCAAATCAGTGGCCCTAAAGTTTTGTTTGTATTCATTTCCATTCAAATTCCTCGGAGTTGATTTACCAAGACCCTAGCTTTGAATTTCATGGCAATCCGTTGAAGTTTAAGAACTTTGGTAGTCATTATGGGTCCGCTATCTTAAATTTCAGTAAGTTTGATATTCATATCTCCTTAGTATTCTTTATATTCATTTTCATTAACGTTGCTTAAAGTGGAGGAGTTCCGGTAGTCATGTTGGATCCATCATTTTGAATCTGGAAATTTTGATAGCAGGTTTGTAACCAACAACCTCAAGAATTCCTTGAAGTTTAGTTTTTAGTCACCATATTCGATCTGCCATTTTAAAATTGGAGATTTTTGTTGCAGATTCCGAATCAACAACCCCAAGAACCTTAGAATACAGAGAATTTAACTGATTTAATAACATAACTATCTGGTAGCCATCTTGGAGCCGCCATTTTGAAATTTTGAACTTTATAAAAATAACAAATAGTCTATATATATTAAGTTGGACTATGTACTACCTTCTGTCTAAAATGAAGTCTCTCGAAGCAACCATTTAGGCGTGATTGAGTAACAAACAAACAAACACACTTTCATTTTTATATATAACAGGCGGGCTGAAAAGTTCGTAGGCTAACACATAGATGGCGCTACTAGTATCAAATCCATATGATTTCTAGTTAGCCCTAACCTTCAATAAAATAATAATAAAATCAAATTCTATCAAAAAAATAATTTTTGCTATGCTAGCCTACGAACTCTCAATTCTTTGAAGTGTTCTGATTGTTCCTCCATCTCAAACTACTTCTTTGCCATTTTTCTTAACGGTGAAAATGTGTTGTCTTGGAAAGAAGTTGCACTAAAATTATTGCCGGTAATGACTCATTTGAAAGTAAATTATGCGGGACTCATATACTCAACAGTATATGATTGTTTACATCTGAATGTGTTGAATATATGAGTTTTGTATGATAAAAAATTGCATCCTTTAGCTCTAGAGGACGTTCAAAGATAATTTGTATTTATGTGGAATCATTGTTGAATTTGTTCGACATACCTGCCAGCTGTATAAATACAAGTATGCACCGTTGATATCATCGACCTGCGAAAGAGGCTTGCCAGATTGCTGTTGCTCCTTATAAGATATCTATTTATTGCCGGTACTATTTTACTAAGAAGCTCTAGCCGAGAAGTGATTGGACGAGTACCTTTATACCAATGCTCCCATAAATAAAACATGAATAAAAATCGAAAGGATTTCAATCAGGCGATTTCACTGGCCACAAAACTGTTCCCCCTCGATCAATCCATTAGGAATCAAAGTTTTTCGTCCAATCACTCCCTCCGGCATGGTGTCAGTGTCAGAACACTTAAAAAAATCGATTCACATACATATATGTATGTAGTGGCCCACATCTTCCATTATGAATATCGAGACTAGAGGATCATTTTCTTAAATTATTTGAATACTATAGGAAGGATTGCCAATTGTACTATACTTTGTAGTATTAACAAAATTTCAAAGCGGCAGTTTTCGGGGAAGAAAATGTTTGGAATTGTTCGCGACGGAATAATTCCGACAACGGAACAAGACAGTGGACCAGTCCAAGCGTTATACAGTTCGGCAGGGTTGATTTTTACCGATGGAGTTGAAAGCGATCGTAAGAAATTCGTGTGCAATTGTCTTCCGCACTTAAAAAGTGAATTCGGCTTGCGACAGTGACACCGTTATCGGAGGTGCAGCCGCAACACCCGAGCGGTGTTTAGCCCCTTTAGAGCCTGAGCTCTTGCCATTGCCAGCTTTAAGACTAACACTTACGAAAAAGACAAGATAGAAAGAAAGGATATCAACAAACGCATACTAAGTTATTTGTGGGAGACATACGTACGAGTATACCCTACTAATAAGTGACTGAGGAAAAATCACACTGAATTCAGGTATTTATTTTAATTGTTTTTAGGGTTTGTTATAAAGGTGTATTTTATTTTTTTTATAATTTTTTTCCTAAGTGTAAAATATAAAATAAAATTACCTATATACGCCCAGGGTTAACTTTGTTAAGAATATTGGAGTGCGCCTCCTTCTTTTAAATCATTATACATATCCATTCATATAAATTCAAAAATAATAAAGAAAACTTATTAGTCGGTGTACTTATTTTTACTTACTGGGGTTACATGTAAACGATAAGAATTTCAATCAAATTAATATGATCTCACGTGTAAGTAAGCTGATATGAACACCTCAAATGTTTTCTTATAGAGATGCTCCCCTTGTTTTATCAGTAAGTTGACCTCTCTACTAGCAATCATTGTGTTATCGTTAAATAAAAACTTTCAATTAAGCATCATAGGGGTGTTGAATCATTTCACATCAAAACAAGGCTTACGATTAGGTAGGTTGCATTGCTGTTACACCACATAATGAGACAAATGACCAGATGCCGCATTGATAACACCAAGTTCAACAGCACTGCTTTCCAACAAAGTCAATAGTCGGTAATGAACTGCTTCATAAGTGCAGTAATTAGAGCACAATGCAATAAAAATTGCGTTGTCCCTGGACGTTGCTTACACAATTTAGTTGGGCAGTAATGAGGATGCAAATGGATCAAGGGGTGGCTAGTAATTTCTTCAGTGCTGCAGTACAGTTCAAACGGCTCGCACGAAACCATGTCGAGAGTAAAAATGCAGAAACATTTCATAGTTTGGTGGCTTCTTATAAATTATATTCATCGAACGATTTCCGAAGACATTGAGGTCTACAAGAAGAAGCATCCTCTGCCGCGGCTTCTGGCAGACATTGAAAATTGTCCTATCAACGCCTGTGAGTCACTCAAACTTATCTCCCAATACTTCCTGATTACAAAGGCTGCAAAGTTGGAGCAGGACCAGTCGAAGCGAGCGTACCTTGGAAAGGCGGATCCATTAACGGTGGAGCTGGAGTTGGAGAAAAGAGTGCGCCAAGTGGAAAAAAGGCTGCGGTCGGTAGAGCAACCTGTGTGGAAGTTGAAACCAGGTAGTCACGAAGAGTGGAATCATTGTACCGCTGGAGTTTGCAGATGCCTTCCGGATACAAAGTCCTTTGCTTGTTGGAACACCAGGTTGAAGACTGTGCCTGCTTCCCAGGTTATTCCTATGAATATGGTTAATATGTGAGTGTGATTAAGGATATACAAAGTTTTTAATTTCGTGCATTATAATTAAATGATAATTTATGGAGTTACGCACTTTTGGTGAAATATATATGTACATAAAAATACTTCAAACCGACTACGTTATATTAATCACAACGACCTGCTTATATTTCGTGCGTGGTCCGATTTCAAATTTTTTATTTTTGTAACAGTTTAAATTTTACAAACTAGCTGACATTAACTAAACTTATTTTTCAAAAACTTATTAGTATGTATTTCAAGACAATGTAATAAATTTACATACTACTATTTTTACCAAAAATACAGAAAACATACGGTGATTCTACCTCAAATCGACAAATAGTTGACTCGACCATTTTAAATTTCAATGAAATTTGGCGTATTAATTGTGTTATATCAATCAGTGAAATTCCATTTAATTTTTTATCTTGAAACGGTTGAACATAAAATTGTTATTCTGGATTCATCTTAAAGAGGATACTTGCAGTTATCATATAACTCATGATTTTTTAAATTGTATGCAAAAATGTCAAACCTATAATGGCAAATTCTAAAAACTGGAACACCATGTTCTGGTACATATTTTTGACTTATTTTTTTCCCATAATTTACGCTTAATCAGTCTGAAAGTATCCCCAAAATATCAAGGGGTCAAAATGGCAATTTTCACAAAATTTGGTGTATGAGGGTCTTTGGTACGGTACACAATTTCACAAATTCAAAATGGTTGCTGAAAAATGGTGGACTTAAAATACTATACTTCTATATATTTGCACGAAGCTTAGTACATGGTGTTGTTAGGGGTTCGATGATTTAAAATAATAACTTCGATATACTGGGTAGAAATTACTAAACCTTTGGAGCTGGATATGGTATCCAATTTTACAAATTCTGGTAAGCTAAACAGTAAAATTTGTTGTGTCGCAGAATGATACTTTTTTAATTGAAATGAACGAATTCGGGTTTTAGTTGTTCGAATTTTATTGCATATGTTTAATAAATAATGTAACATGAATATCATCTGGATATTATTTCCTACGTATGAGGTTTGAAGAAGTTCGTGAGAGTATTGTATATTTGAAAAAAAAACATTTTTCTATTCATCAATCTCCTTAAAAATAATTCCAAAAAAATATAATGAATATATTCAAAATTGTTTCTTCAGTCTTCCAAACAAATTTCGCGGTGAGTGAGTTAGTGAGTTGGCAGCAGTTACTATCAGCTGATTTATGTAATTCTTATTTGTTTTGTGAAACGAAAAAGAAGCACACTTCGCTCCTTTCTACATATTATGGCCATAGAAGTCCATAGAATTCCAAAGCACTCTATTCTATTTAATTCAATCAAAATAGATGAAGAAATGCTGAAACTGCGGAAAAATTCGCATAGAGCTAAAATTTGGTGCATATCTTAAAATATACTATTGCAAATAAAATATCAAAAGTCCCCATTAATCCGACTTGAGCTAAAAATTTTATTCAAGGTCAAAGTTCAAATATATCGGTTTTTCGCATATTTCTCGTAAACGGTAAGTGTTATCGTAAAAATAGTTCATACAAGAGTTGAAGATCTTACAATTGTTTATAAAAATTGTTCATATACAGTCGGTAGTCGGAGGCTACGCATATTTTTGTTAGTCTGTGTAGGTAGCCTCCGACTGCCAATTAGTTATACTTTGTCAGTTTATTACAAATATAGACCAGTTTGATCAATTTTAATAGTACTAATTTATTTATAGATTTAATTGTGAATGTGTCTTGTTTACATTTTTTTAGTTCTTTTTTACAGTCAGTCGGGTTTTTGGGTATTTATTATAAATTAACTTTTTTATTTCATAACTGCAACAAAAAACTAAATTCTCTCAGGAACTTTAAATTGTAAGAAACATAAAATGCCCTGCGGAAAGTTATGAAGGACGGAATGCGATGGAAACACTTACAAATATGTGAAATACAAGATCTGAGAGCGAATCAAGGGCTTTCATTCTCATTTCACTTTCGCGCTTTTTAATATCAACGAATCAGAGATATAATTCCCATTGTTTTGTTGTAAGAAGCATGCTATTTGAGCAGTGGTGCTTGCAATTATTCTCAGTTTGATTGAAGATATTGGGGTTGCCTAATGTTTACCTAAAATTTCATATTGATCAATCATCATTCTTATGTGGGCGTTCATTGAGAATAAGTGAAATAAGTTAACAGCCGTTTTTTGGAAATGTGTTGTGGAAAATTGTAGATCGGTGAGTTCGGGGGCGAACATGTTTAAATTTCCGAAGTTTTTCAATACATATACGAAAGCATTAATCATCCTAATGTAAAAGTTTCTAAAACAAGAATATTTTTCCCTGGAAACCCTGATTTGTCTCTCAATTTGTGCAGAACTTTTTGTCTTTCTTAATCATCCAGATTTTACTGATGTGTGGTATACTAAACCTTTTTTTTGATATATGAAAAAGATAGACTAATTTACCTACATATGTTTCTTTCTCATACAAAACACAGATTTTACCACGTTTTGTTCCTGTGCTTCCTTACTTTATATTAGGTTAACTTTGCCGTGGAGGCGTATGAGTGCATATTAGTTTGAAGTCGATGTTTGAAATCGCAATATCTCAAGAATGGTGAGTCTTAAAATAAAGGGTATGAACCATTTTCATAAACAATTGCAAGATCAACAACTTTTGTATGAAGTAGTTGTACGATAACATTCACCGTTTCCGAGAAATATTCGAAAAACCGATATTGTTGATCATTCAACATCCTAGTTGAAATAAGAAATATAATGGGTCCCGCCTGCTTTAAAGTTTAAATAAAATTCCTAGTTTCCTACCTAATTAATCACAATATGAAAATTACCTCGGGATTGTAGTCGGATTTTTTGTTAATTTTTTAATAAAATATTCCCCCACTACAAAGATATATCTGATAACGCTTACGTACGTATAGTTCGGCAAATTGGAATATTGTGCAAACAATAAAGAAGATGGATTTTGAACCGTGACAAAAACAAGAACTTTGAGATTGAATTAATTAATAGCCAAATTATTATAATCTACAAAAACCTTTCAATTGTAGTGACCTATCACGGAATATGTTGGCGACATTACATAAGGACTGCTTTCGAGGACTTACATTACTAGTGGAATTGGACTTGTCTAATAACAAATTAGATTTCTTGCCTTTCGACATTTTCCAGGACCTGGATAGCCTTGTTCAGTTGTAAGTGATAATAAAATAAAATTCGTAAAATTGTCTGAATACGCAACGACCTTATAAACCTGTCCTATTAGTTACTATCCAATAGTGCTTTTCGTAATTATAAACAAACCTCCAATTGGGCATGTTTACAGAGATGCATTATATAAAAGTTGTTATAAATTATAACTTTGTGTTTACCCACAGGCGCCTCCAAAAGAATCAATTAGAAGACTTAGACTACAGAATATTTCAAACATTGAGAAATTTGCACTTGTTGGATATTAGTAAAAATCTCCTTGGAGAAATTCCTGAGACAATATTTCATCAAGTTCATAAACTTACCGTTATAAATTTATCGGATAACAAAATTAAGGCTCTGCCGCCAGATTTACTGAGAGAGGAAACCCAACTAGAAGAATTTGATTTTTCCCGGAATGAAATTGAAGAGATAAGAGGTGGATGCTTCAAGTACTTGTCGAAATTGAAAATGTTGGACTTGTCGAAAAATTCAATTGGTACAAGTTAATTCAGTTTCTATTTCGTGTTTGTAATTTCGATGTTTTTTCTTTTTAGCAAACATATCAGAAGATGCTTTTTCAGATTTGAAGAATTTGAAATCTCTTATTCTACACAGCAATAGAATTACAAGTATTGGAGCTAATTTGTTTGAAAATATGACTGATTTGGTTACACTGGACTTAACAATGAATAGGGTTGTTAAAGTAAGTGATCTTAAACTTTCTTTTTTACAGAATGAAATGTTTGCCTATAAAAAATGGTAGGTAAATAAAAGCCACAAATATTTATTTGTTAGACCATAACGACAATATAATTTGAACGTCGAATACAAACAGACACTTTTAATAAATTGGAAAAGATATCGAGATCTAAGATCAAAAATCTCTTCTAAAAAGCTCCAGTTTATTCTCTTTTGTCAAGCCTGAGCAATTTAACTGAAAAAGACCATTGGGAAAATTCCATACTAAGAGCTTTTTATTGGGAACAGTGGAGAGATTTTGTATGGGGAGAGTAATGGCAAGTTCTATATAGAACATTCAAAAATGCAGCCTATGTTGGTATCGCAAAGGAGATTTGACTATGAATTTGTGACCCTTCGGAATACAAAACTATTACTCTTTAAAAGTTATAAAAATGTCGCGAAAATACAATTACAAAATGTGGAGTCTATCGAGCTGGGCAACGACATTTTCAAGAAACATTCCTTAAGCTCGGACAAACCTATCTAGCATGGGTTGCCCCATTGGTTTTTCTATAAATAGAGAAGTTCAACTTTCCGTTGAGCATAATTTCATGTTTCTGTTCGAAGTGTTTGCTTATAAATCTAAATAAAAAGACCCAGTTTGTTTTATGTTACAATTAATATCGTAGAACAAAATTATCAGGTGGTTTTTTTGTATGTAGGGCAAAGGTACGAAGAGTGGAACGCTTTTCTCTTAAACTGGTACTAGTTTTGTACTATCGAGTAGATGTTGCTGTTAGTAAGCTTATTTGATAAAAGAACATAGAACATTGCTTTGCGATTGATTTAGAAAATATTGCAAAGGCTTAACAAATAATGAATTTATGCCTTCAGAAATGTAAGGTGTCCAAACATCTCACTGTTTACCAACAGTGTGCACGGTGAGACATAGGCGATCAATAAACACACACACAGTATAGGACTTCTTTAAAAATTGGTTTAATTTAATAAACAAATCAAAGTATTATAAGAAAATAAATATATTAATTTCACACTAAAAACAATAAAGAAATATTAAAACGTAATGTAGATGTAATATGTTCAATTTGCATTCCATTTTCTTAATGCTATTTAATAACGAAAAATAAAGATTTATTTTAAAGTTGCTAGTAGTTGCGAAAATCTATAATACATTTCTGTTTCCATTATCTGATCAAAACAAATTTTCATATATTAAAATTAAAACAAAAAGCCAACAGTGAGAGATGTCTATATATACCAATACGATGAAACGTTAGAGAATGGAACAAAATTATCCCTGCATGAAACACTATGTCCTAACTAACTGGGCTGCGAAGATATTCGATTTGTCCCAACTGTTTGCACTGTCTCACTGTACGCACCTTTCCCCTACTAATAATAATAATCAGCTTCTTATAATTGGGAAATTGATGTTTTTTATAATGATATAACAAAATAAAACAATTAAACTTAATATAATATTCATGTGTATACATGCCTACTACTGTGACCAAAAAATAAGGTGAATTTGTTTTAAAGAATGAAAAATGTTTTTTTTTGTTCCAAATCAATTTCCCTTGTGTTCTTTTAATATTCCATATAGAACTTGCCGCCACTCTTCCCATACAAAAAAGCTTTTTATCGGAAACAGTGGAGAGATTTTGTATGGGAGACACAGTGAAAATCGATAAACTCACTTTCGTATATTTACAAAAACACAAGTAACTCTGCAGCAATTGAATATATTGACTTAAAACTCTGCACAGATATCAAGGACAGACAGTGCTACTAATTTATAACAAACAAAAATATTGTGTGCTTCCATAATACCCGCGAATTTTAAAGAAGTAATTCACCTTATTTTTTTAACATAGTAGTGTGTACTACTTACGTAAAACCATACATGCAACATGGGCATAAATACTTATATGTATAGAACTATGCTGAACAATTTAATATAATTTAATTTTAAAATAGGGGTGCTTTGGAAATAATATTTGTTGCTTCAATTTGCTATCTAATCATTGTCGTAAATTATGAGTATATCACACAAATTCTCAGCAGGTGCTTGTCGTGTCACGACATGCCCAACCTAAATAACAAATTACAGTCTTGTCATGGACACAACAATCAACAGTGCGTCTCCCAATGAAATAATTTCAATAATGACCAGTTATCACATTCCTGTCTACTTGGCCATGGTCTATGACATTATACTTTCACATAATATACTTTTCTAGCTACGTGTCTTCTTTGAATTCCACCTCTTAAAAGCCATTTTTCCTGTAATACGTTGCATTATATATCTCTATATACGTCAATATCATACTGCCTAGTGGCTCTGACTTGTTCGCCATAAATATGAACAATTTTATATTTCCGAAAGAAATTAAGGTAAGATCATTGTAATTGGGAAGTCATTGACATTGTTGTCATTAACGGTTAGATGATCAAATTGAGCACGACTTCTATTTCAATTGTTCGTAATTACAAAGTCAGCTAAGGAGTCTCTATTCACGTTCTGATTAATTATGTTTACTATAATATGAGCTTTATTTCTGTCTACTAATACTCGATGAAAAGAAGTACTTTTAGAGCGAAATATAATAATAATATATAATAGTACAACGTTTTCGTATAGAATAAGAGAGTAATTTTACAATATTGATGACATACAACAAAGGCGTATACCTATAGTACAGATGTGAACTCAAACTCATACTCAGACCAATCAAATTTATTACTTTTGGAGAAAAATTTCTTTACAAAGTTCGGACATAACGTTTAACGGTTAATTATCAACTCCGAACCTAAATGTGCACTCTGTAGTAATCAAATGCATAGTGTTAAAATATACTAGTACTTTCACAATTTTTTTTTACAGTGTTCCTTCTAGATTTATTGCATACGTGTAGGAGCTTATTTTAAAACTCTAAAGAGATGATCGCAATTAATGTGATTTATTTAACTAAAGTTGAGCACTTGTGCTAACAAAAAATATTTATGTACAATCGAACTCAAGCTTTCTTATTTCTTTTTATTACTATACATGACCAAATGGCCTTCATTTGCATAAATAAAGACAAAGTTCATATTGCAATTATCTTGCAGAGTGAAAGCTTGCCACCTTGGTCCTCTGCTCTTTACCTTAATAACCTTTTTCCACTCATGGAAAATTCTAGCATCCTTGCTTATGTACGTATTGATGATATAAAAATGTTTAAATCGATTGTCAACGAGCATGATTTGCTAACTCTTCAATCGGACCTAAAATTATTCTCTAAGTGGATCATCACATTCAGCAGAAAAACACATAATTTGCCATGTGACTACATATATAATCGATGGAGTTTACTAGTCTCGTTGCGAAATATTTTCTGACTTCTGGCATTGTTCTGGACTGCACTTAGAAAATATAATTAACCGTGCCAATTCATCTCTTCGTCCCATAATGGAGTATTCATCTGTTATTTGGTCACCTCACCATTTGCTTCACATCTCACGTGTGCAAACTGTTCAGAAGCGATTTCTTCGACTTCCTTTGTTCGACCTACCTTCCGATAGAATGAAGCTTTTGAACATGACCCCCGTATCTAGGTGTAGGGAGACACTCGGTGTCGTATTTTTCCACGATATTGTATCTGGAATATAGAATCTCCTTCACTCTTGAGTGTCATCAATATTAATACTCGTCCTCGCTTAACAAGGGCTCTCTCCTTTATTTATGTTAGCAGTCATAGAACGCTGTATGGGTTTCATGAACCACTTTCGAATTTTGCGAGGAACTATTATACAAAAATTGTTTTTCTCTTGTTGATTTTAATCTATCAAAGGATTCAATCAGACGTGCAATTAAAAATAAATAATTGTTTATTTTCGTTCATTTTTATATACTTATGTACTGCTTTATTCTGTTCTATTGATTATTTGTAATGTTAGATTGTTTATAATTATTGTATAAGGAATTTTGTGCATTTGGGACACTGAGAGGGGCTTAAGGCGCATGCAAAAAATCAGCGAGGTAGGTGGGTTTGTCATAATAATTTACCTGCCTGGACTAACAGTTTTTCCATGCACAAGGTTGAGCTTGGGTTGAGTTTTCATTGAGTTTCATGCAGAAAAACTCCTGAAATTTGGAGAGCTATAATGAAAAAAAAAATATGTTTCTAATTTTTTATCACAAGTTCCTTACACAAATGAGAGGAAAATTAATTTGCATGGAACTGATGAATGCAGATTTGCATGACGGTATACAAATAAAACATCTTGCCAAAAAATACTTACCTACCTTACCTTGAGCTGGGGGAGGCGGTTTCAATTGGCAATATATTATAAATACTAAAAACTTCGTAAATTGGGTCGCCCGGAAAATTATTTGTCTTTCCAAGTCATTGCCAGAAGTTATAAATTATGTAAAAATATTAATGCATTTCGGTTTGAAATATTTTAGATCGAAAGTGCAGCATTTTCAAAACTCCTGAGTTTAAACGAGCTGTTCTTGGGTCAAAACGCTCTACCTTTCATACCAGACGAACTGTTCATTCACCTAATAAACCTGCAGCGATTGATGTTGTTTTCAAACAATCTGACAACACTCCAAAGTGGAAACTTCCTAGGACTACGAAATTTGAGGATACTCACCCTCAACAACAACATTATAAAAACATTCGACGCGGGTTCGTTTCAGCCTTTACAAAAACTGGAAAAACTGTAAAATTGTTTTGAATTTCCATTGCAATAATATTGACATTCAAACCGCTTCAGACGAATCGATTCAAACAAACTACAGTACCTTCCCCGCGGATCATTGGACAATCTGCCAAATTTAGTTGCAGTAAAACTCGACAAAAACCCCTGGCACTGTGACTGCCGTGCCCTGTATTTAGCTCGTTGGATAAGAGCCTCAAGGACGAAATTGTGGGACGGTCAACCGATGTGCAGAGGTCCTGGTGATCTAGGGGGTGGAGAAGTGGGCCTTCTGCGATACGATGACCTTTGTGAAGGTCAATGGGCCAGCATGCTGTCGCTTTCCCCACGCCTTCCCGTGCGGAGAAACGAACTTTCAAAACCGAAAAACTTTTCCGATTATGCCCAGATGTATGGGACCAACGAAGATACCAACCAGACGACAGAGCAAGCGATTGCGGAAACAACAACTCCAAAATTCGTGGCAGAATCGTGAAATACATACCATACAATCGATGAAGGAACAACTGATTAGTTTTTATCAACTCTAGTGGAAGTAATTAATTAAAGCGCTCTTGTTGGCCGGACCGCTTATCAGTTTACAACTTCTGCGGACACCTGGTGCGGAGAGCGATTGAGAAAATTTTCGTGGCTTTGTTTATTCCTTACAATCTACTCGCTCGCCTTTAACAATAAAACTCAAATATGTACATGTGTTCTTGTTATTGATCCCTCTCCCTTCGGCAATTCGAGCAGTATTCCTCTATAACTATTTTCAGCTTGATAAGACGAAGCCAATTGCATTTCACGGAGAAAGCGAACACCTTGTTAGTCTTATCAGATTTCGCGACTGTGCGGGAAGACGTTTTGCTAGACGAACATTTTGTGAACTCCCCCGACTCGAGTAGCTTTCGATGGGTGAAATTAAATACTGAACACGTTGTGAAATGTTTCGAAAAAGACTAAAATGGAAAGATTTTGTGAATTTAGCAATGATAAGACTGTTAGCGATTCCTTTGATTGTGCTCTACCTGTCCAACTTGATTACAGCTGAGTGTGAGTTCACCGTTTAAACATAAGTTTCCCAAATTTGTTTCGGCATTCAATTACACTTTTGGAAGTGTCGTTGAACCTTCTTGCATGACAGTCCACTAGACCGACGATATCGAATACCGCTTACTAGTAACTATTTTCACAGACTGACTAAAAGATAATTAAAAGCTTTTTTATATTTTATCCTGCTTACATATTGTACAACACTACCACGCTAGGTGAGTGTTATTAATCTGTTGAGTATATTTTCAAATTTATCGATGACGGTCACACGGCCCGACGCAAGTCATCGCGATGTGGAAAATATGCGAGTCCAGGAAGGTTAGACGCAGCAAACGCTGTGATCCAGAAGCTTTAATTATTATTACATTTCGTAGGCTGTAGATGTTCATATTTTTTAAATTAAACAAACAATTAAACTTTACAAAATTTACGTAGCGCAGACATTTATTAATCAAAAATCAGTGCATTATGTTAAATAAAAAAAAATTAAAAATGCAGTTCTCATAAACATAATACACAAACCGCTGCTATTCATGTATGTAGGTTATGTGGGTGCTACCAGGAAGGCCATGATTTACTTCAACTGCAAACCATTACTATCAACTAGAATCGATCATCGTAATGCACATAGCATTTTGCATTATAGGAGCGCTAAAATGGTAAAAAGTATTTGAGATATCATATTCATATCAGTCTCAAGTATATTTAATGTCATAAATAATAGAACACAATATCGGTCAAGTGCCCACCACGGCCACGTTTGCAGAATTGGATCCATTGTACCCAATTTACCATGTTTTTTTAAACAACTAAGTAGTATCGAATATCACGAATGGTGGCTTCAATTTTGTTGGATTATTGATATGAACCAAACGTGGGCGCCAGAGAAAAAATTGAAAGGCCTTAATTTATACGAAAGAAGAAGTCAATTGATTTATGTTTTTATTGGTCTATATTTCTTGTTATAATCTTTTCACCGAGCTTTCACTTCAATAAATAGATTATTGGCATCGCAGTATGACTGTCTTTGTTCGTACTATTTGTCAAATATATTCTTTCCAAAAACCAAGTAACATTGAATTCAATTCAATACAATCTGTATTTCGGGGTATTGTACAGCAAGACACATAAAATCTTATCTTAGTACATACAACATTTTTGGAAATTAAAGGGAATTCATAAAAGTTAATCACAAATATGTATAGTGAAAATTAAAACTTGATGGCGAGAATGTATCAGCTTGTGCTAACTTAAGCATCCTCTTGGTTAAATACATCTTAATAGGAAAACCCAACAAAGACGTTATGTAAGAACTAGTATGAATATAGCGAGGAAGCCTGTAAGTTGAGTTCAGCTCAATATACAGATTCTTTACAGAACGTAAATATTGAAGTGTCGAATTATTAAGCGTAATCGGTGGTAGCTGGTCCAGTGCAAGGTCATCCTTGTATACGGCTATGCAGTTGAATTTGGAAGGATTAAGTAATAGACCATTTTGGACCGACCAATTAAATATTCTCTGCATATCGTCATTAAGGCGGCTGATGCAATCCAATCCAGGCCAATTGGGTGAATTGGGTGACTAAGGCAAATCTGCACATTGTCTGCATATACATGGAGCGACGCATTTTGCACAACTTCCGCAAGGTTATTTATAAAAAGTGAGAACAGGATAGGGCCCAGTATTGAGCCTTGAGGGATCCAACAGGAAAGGAAGGCTGAACTACATGGACTATTGTTAGTTTAAACAAACTGACAGCGTCCATTTAAATAACTTTCCATTAAGTTAACTGCAGAGGAAGAGAAGACGAACCGCTGCAAGAGTTTTTCCAAGAGCGTTGTGTAGTTAATTTAGTCGAAAGTCTTACTGAAGTCAAGTAGAGTAAGTACAGTCGTCAGATCATAATTTAGGAACCCTCGTATATCGGTTATGATTTCCAACAACAGAAGTTTGTTGCTAGATATATGCGCCATGAATTGTTTGTTTGTAACATGGCCCTTGATAATAATCGCACTTACAGCAGCGGTATTCTCTTTATTCTTTTTTCGTTACAACAGGTAGAAGTCGGCCCATTACGTACTGAATTCGTATAACATTTTATGTCTCTAAAAATGGACGAACGGACAATTGTGTAAGTGTGCAGTTGATTCCGATTTCGTAATATAGAATAATATTGAATGTTCCACTTTATCCGATCTCCACATTACGATTTATGGAGAACACACTCGCAAAGATAATTTTTTTATTTTAGTTAATATATACTCAAACTCTACATAGAACGTAAAGTGTTTTATATTTTACATTTAGGTATATATCCACCTTGCAACATAACAGAAATTCAAGACTACAACAGTTGTCCTAACCTTATCACTGTAAACAGTTCTCTTCTTATAAAGCATCTTGATGAGGGCGTCGAGCACAAAAATATTTTGAATGTGGAATATGGACCCTGTGAGCTGTCAATAGTAATGCAAGACCCTGACGACATGGGTAAAGGAGCTTAATCTATTTTTATACTACATAAACAAACAAATTGTGTATATTTTCAGAATACGTAAAAATCGATCATAAGACAAATATGCTTACTTCTATTGCATTAGACCGGGAAAGTAAGACCTTTTCGGCTATGTTGGTTCCCCAAATTCAAGTTCATCTGGAACTTGATTGCAAAGATGGCAACCGAAATGCTGCCACAAATTATTTTGAAACAATTGACGATTTGATTCCCGACCACGGAATGCGGCGGACCCATCCCACAAAATATGATAATAGGTCTTATGTTCTCACAGGCGATATTGGGTTTTCACCAGGCAAAGTAATGTTGTCCATCATCATTGAAGATATCAACGACAACAGGCCCCACTTCATGTATCCACCAAGTACTAATTTCCAAATCGGGTATCCAGATCCGGCCATTTCTGAAGAAATATTTTCGGAATATTTACTGAAAGTTGTCGCAAAGGACAATGATGCTGGACGAAATGCCCTGATTCGTTTTAAAATGCACCCCGAAGAAGACTTCCGTATAGATCCAGTGACGGGTGAAATTTTTCCTACCACAACCGCTATGCAGTATACCGACAAATTATCCCTAACGGTTACAGCAACTGATCGAGATGGGGCAGAGGATGGGAAACAGTCCACGATTGACATTATAGTAAAGAAAGTATCAGCTAAACACATTGTGCTACTTACAGTGGAAAGAGAAACACCAGCAAAAGTTTACAGGGCAATTAAAGGTCTCCGAAAGTCCAGTGGCGTAGATTTTAGAATTCTTAGAAAAGGCTTTGTGTCTAGCACACCTTCAAAGTCTGCGAATGAAACCACCAACATTAAAGCAACCGTCACGATGAAGGCTTGGATTTTTGCTATAGATGAAAAAAAAGATCTCCTTAACAGCACACTCATTGTAGAGTCAGTACATTTCAATTTTGGTGACGTGAGTTCTGTTTCACAACAACCTTTTTTCCTACAGAAAATTGACAGGAAAAGATAATGGAATGTTACTCATTGCTTATAAAGGCGTCAAGAAGAGCAGTGAAGACCACACCAATGGCACAAAGCAGGACGACAGCTATTTTATAATTATAGTGGTAACAGTAGGCTTATCGTCGGCTATTGCAGTAGTTATTGTCGGTAAGCTGCAGACTAAAGTTACTATCTTTTTCCAAATGTTTTTATTAATTATTAACTTTTTCAGTCGGTATCATATACTGGTTCCTTAACCGCCGAAATAAATATAGGCGGATGTCCACGCCGTCTGTCACGGATACTACAATTTCTACGATCAGCGGAGATATGGATCCTCACCACAAGCATATCTACCAAAAGAGGGAGAGCTTTTCGCATAAGAAAAGCTCCATCTTGAAACGATCATCGCTGCCGGAATCAACAGAAGATCTGGAGAGATTTGCTCGCAAGATGCATCATATTTTGGGTGACATCTCAGAAGGATGTGCTTACACACCTGATATGGATTTTGTGAGGCCATCGGAAAAGAGAAAATCTAGTGTGACATTCAATGACGAGGTGAAATGTATTAACATTGATGAGAACAACCAGGTTGAGGAAACCATTACGGTTAGGTTGTAGTGCCTAATTTCTTTATTTCTGTAGTCGAGTATGGCTGTGCGAAAATTCTTCTGCGCTTATTAATTCAAGACAGAAAAATGATGTAATCGGACTTGATATTTTATTGGCAACAAGTGACTTATGCAAATGAGATTATTCCTGTAGACCTAAGAATGAGGCCAGTGGCCATTTATTTTGTAACCTTATTACACTTTTATTAAACTATTGATATTTTACAGTTTAAATCTTTTTATTAAATCAGTCATAATGGGGGCTATTATCGAATTCGCCGGGTTCATATTTAGTTATTTTATTTAAGTATGAACTGTAAACAAATAGAAATATTTCTTATGAGTATGTGCAGGGAAACTCTAAAGAAAAAGATAATAATAATATTTATTGGGTATAAAGTACAAAGATAAACAATTTTTTGAGTACAAAATTCAATAGAGAAAAGAGAGGAAAAATAAAAATTTTACTAATATTAGAATAAAATAAAGTACTACATCTCAATGAATTTAAAATAAGATACAACGAAAAATAAAAAATAAAAATCAACAAAAAATATGCGAAATCTGCAAAAATTATAAAAACGAGAAGAACAAAGTGAAAAAAATAGTAAAAATAACTTCGAACTGTGCATAAGTTGGCTATACATTGAATTTATATTACTTCACATTGCTGAAGTAGCCGACAGCCGATAGAATGATCCGTTGGACGTCATCCGCTGAATATGTGACGGCAACTGATTACAGACACGCACACACTGGACAAAGAACGAGCGCTCTCCAAAACGAAAGTGACATTGTGGCAAAAGAATTTTAAAAGATTGTAAAAACCTCAATCTGCCGCCGTGTAGATAGGATGGCCGTTGAGTGTATACTACATATTCGATGCAATGATTTTAGTTATGCTGGGGGATTTCAATCTACCACTCCTTAACTGGGAATACTTCGAAGATGATAACTATTTGATGGCAACCAATGTGAGGCGTGTTGTGGAGCAGGAGTTTTGGACAGCGTAGGCAACCTTGGCCTTTATCAGTTTAGTGGCGTACCTAATTCTCATCAACGATTTCTCAACTTGGTACTTTCTTCCGACAGCTCTACGCAGGTTGACATACGAGTATACATGGACCATATATTCAACGCAGTTCCAAACCAGCCCGTTTTACTGATTTCTTTGTTGGTTTTTATCCCACCATCTGACAATAGAGTAAATGAATACTCTTCTAATTTTAGAAAGACTGACTTTGATTTCCTTAATAATTTTTTGCATAACAGCGACTGGTTATCGGTAAGTAAATTTTATGAATTAGTTTCGATGGGTGTTTCTCGTCTTGTTCCTCTAGTAAAGAAAAACGACATTTTACATAGTCCACCTTGGTATGATAAAGAATTAAGACTGCTGAGAAATCGTAGAAATAGTGCTTGGCGCCTATTTCAGAGTTTTCATTCAGATGACGATTACCTGAGCTATTCTAACTTGCGAAGACAATACAACATTCTACACACAATCTAACATTAAAACTAACCCGAAAGAATTTTGGAATTTTGTAAATAGTAAACGGAAGACCAACAACTATCCTGCCCTTTTAGCTCTTGACAACGAGACAGGTTATGATTCAGCCACTATTTCTAACCTCTTTGCTGAACATTTTAGCAATGCTTATAGTGACAATACCTGTGATTAGATTTAGAATATTTTAACAACTTGTTATGTCTTCCGATGCAATCTCCAAATATAGTCTTAAACGCTTGCACTGTTTTATAATACATGAGGAAGATTGACGAAGACTTTTCGAATCCTCCTGATAATGTCCCTGGAGTTGTTCTGCGTAAATGTGGTGTTCCAATCGTTGAGCATATTACTTTTCTGTTTAATTTATCTCTACGTTGTTGTGTATTTCCTGGTATTTGGAAGCTTTTTTATGTGATCCCTATAGTTAAAAAGGGTAAGGAGGACTTAATTGAGAATTATTGGCCAATTGCTAAGCTTTTGCCTATTCCTAATCTTTTTCAAGCTATTGTGAAGGACCACTTGTCATTTTACTGTAGTTCTTTTTTATCTACAAAACAACATTTCTTTGTGAAAGCTAGATCGACGGTCACAAATCTGGTGGAATTCTCTAATTTGTGTAACTGAACTAGAAAAACATAAACAAGTCGATTCTGTGTATACTGATTTTAGTAAGGCATTTGACAAACTTTCCCCTAAAGTGCTAATTTTTAAACTGCTTCGACTAGGCTTTTCAAAGTCTCACCTTACGTGTCGTGCGTTCAAAGTTAAATTTTCCCAATACTTTTTCTGATTCCATTTCGGTCTTATCTGGCGTCCCGCAAGGTAGCGATCTTGGACCTTTGCTGTTCACGCTCTTTATCAATGACTTATTACCTCTTATTCTTAATTCGCATGTGTTAGCCTACGCCGATGATTTAAAAATCTTTAGATCAATCGAGACTCTACAACATGCACATTGGCTCCAAGATGATCTTGCCAGTTTTGAACTGTGGTGTTTGAAAAATCATACGCAGTTAAATGTCAGCAAATGTACCGCTAATGCTCCCCTTTGGAGTACTCTTATAAAATCCTCGACAAGACTTTGTCTAGACAAGATAGTGTTGTTGGCCTTGGCTTGACCATTGACAACAAATTTAATTTTGGACGCTATATTTATAATATAATTAATCGAGCGAATTCAGATTGAAGTTATTATGTTTGAACGCCGCTTTCGAAGCGTAGAGAGGTTACTAGAGCTATAGACTCTCCCACTCTCTCTTCTCTTAAATCTCGTGAATATTAATTCACGCCCCCGAGTGACTAGAGGACGAGACTTTTTATATTCTTCCTGCCACCTGGCATTTTTGAACGATGTCAAGATATTACAATAATTATTTTAATTGCTGGGATATTAATAATTCTAAACTTACACTAAAGGAAGCGATATTTCAATACGTAGCAGTCTAATTTTATTTTAATTCTATTATATTGTTTACATGTTTCATACATTTATAGTATTTTTTATTATTTCCGTTTTTGTAAACTATATTGCATGGTTATTTAATAATCAATTTTTTTTACTTATTGTTAGTGTCAGATGGTCAACTAATTGTACCTGTTGATGTATAAATAAATAGAAAACGGTGTACCAGGTATGGTATATATCAAGTGGAAATCCAAAGAGTGAACTATGTAGTATTCTGTGACACATGACTATATCTAACCAGTTTACGGACTAAACGACTTCATCAATAAATGCGACAAATAATTTTCTCGTACATGCAGCACCAAGGGATGGAAAAACAACACTTCCAAAGGTAAAGTGCGACATGATGAGAGCTTTCACCTCATGGAAAGTTTTTGGAAATTTATCTACACTATTATTAATTTTCTTCTTCTTTATCTTAATTAAATTACTTATTAACGAATGTAGGCTAGGGCGAAACAATGTTTGCCTGGCCCTGCTTGTTGATAATAAAAGAAAACAAAATTTAAAAAATGGGGTAACATCATACTAAAATATAGTGATAGAGTAAAAGAGAAATTCTAAACTGGTGATTACATTTAATGTACCTCCTGAATTCTAACAAAAAAAAAAGAATTTTTGACGACTTCAAACTGTATGTGACGCTTTTTATGTTATTCCAAAATGCTATAAAATTGCTCAGAATTCTTATTTCTCGGGTCAATTGAAAATTGTATGATTACCACTTTTATAATTTTATTTAAAAACAAAAAATCTACCAATATCTTAGCTAGCAGTAGCACAAAGTCACCCATATGTATTAAACAATTGATGTGCCGATTGATGTTGGCCAAGCAATTTTTAATTTCTTTGATAAAGAAATATCAGTGGGTGATCAACCCAAAGATAAATTTCGAACACTATGTTATGTATAAAACTGTATTTCTTGATTGTAGTTAATAAAATTTGATGGCGCTTCGTTATGTACCTTCATTGTGTATTTATGTGAAGTATAAGTAGCGGATTTCTATACAAAGGTTATTTTTAATTTTAACTTTAGCTTGCCATGCCTCTCTGATTGCAAACGTCTATAAGGCTCTACTGTTATCAGCGTTTTTATCAAAATAAATTACGTGAGGCAACTGAAGTGCTTTCTTGAAAACAAGACTAAGTTCGAATGTGACTCATCTCAAATATTATTTTCGCACGAAGTGTGATTACATTAATTTCATTTCCATACAGCGCAATAATTGCAGAAGGCACAGCTGCAGGAGCGCAAGAATGTTAAAGGCTACAATTAGTCTGAAATGCATGCAGATTGTGTAAAAACAAATTGTATGCACAAAAATTCTCCCTCAGCCACATCTCCCTGCTTGTTTGCATTGTGCAAGTGCAGTGCAACGTTACTCACGAAAAGGAATCACCGTCTAATCAAATATTGCTCCAAGAAAGCCGCTATTATCTTATCAATGAGCTCACCCGATGATAACTTTGAGTGTGTCTCTCGTTTTTGCCTAGTGGGGACTGGGACAATTGGAGCTTCCCTTGTTCTTCTTGGCTAAATTTCGTGCTTCAGTAGACAGACATCTGCCTTGATCTGCCCAAGTCACCGTCGCGTGCTGTGATTGGGAATTTCGTAACTATTTTATTTTACGATTTCTGTCAGTTTTGCGATAACTCGTTATTAATCAGTGGTTAGTAGTGTGATGTGCTAAGCCTGTGCGGATCTTCAGCGGAGAGAGATTGAGACGTTAGTCAGTGTGATCAGTTGCGTCTTCGTTTAGCGGTCGAGCGCTAAATCTTGGCTCGTTGAATTAAATTACCACGAATGTTTGCCGTGTGCCCCCGATGAGATATGACTTGAGGAAATATAAAGTTTTTCAGGGCTGAGTGAATGAATTGTATGCGATCATAAAAGTTTGATACGGTTCAACGTGTGCAAGCCGGTCTTATTCAAGAAATACGAATTTTCGGTGTGTGAACGGATTTCTAAAGATTATTATGTCCCTACTTTTAATATTGCTGACTTCCTGCCGGTTTTGCGCAGGCCTAAGTGGATGTGGATTTATTGCAAGTGAAAATTCTTTCCTTTTATGCAAACGTGTTGGTGGGTATATTCTTTACTTCTCGCATGGCCACGGTTTAATTTTTGAAGAGGTGACACACCCTTCCGGGGTTTAATCAATTAGAAAAATCGTGACTGCAAGATGGTGCAAATTCTGAATGTCCTTCATAGCTCTTTTTAACCGACTTAAAAAAACAAGAGGAAGAGGTTCACAATTCGACTGTATGTTCTTTTTTGTGTGTATGTTACGCGAAGTCTTCGCCGATTGTGAACCTATTTTAATGATTGATCGAGGGTGATCCCATTAAAATTTGAAGAAAATATTCTGCCCAGGAAAACAGTCGGCATTTCAGATCATAGGCTAATTGTTCACATTTTAAGAGGAATACTATACCTTAATATCTCATAATAGAGTAATCCGAGGATATGTACCAATTAAAGAGGAATTTGAGCTGGCAAAAGGATATCTAAGTGTGACCTAAAGATATGGAAAAACACGCTGTTGTTGAGACGATAACAAACCGAATTTAGTCGGTGCGGACGGAACATGTTGGGCTCGACATATTGTAAATTCTGCTGTTGACCCTTGATATAAGAACAAATTTTGTGAATTTCGGGAGAGACTAAGTCATGTTCTGGGGCTACTTTTTTCGAATGGCGTTGGCCCCATTTGCAGAATTAATTAAAGAATGGACTAGCAACATTATTTCCAAATTTTAAAAGAAGTGTATGCCGAGCAACATTTGTTCGTCCTTTGGAAATTCCAACAGGACAATGATCCGAGCCACACAGCACGACTAGTCAAACAATAGTTGAGAACAAAAACTACATTATAACGGAAGTGGAGCGGCCGGCGAGCCCTGATCTGAACCCCAACGAAATTTCTCTTTGCAGAATGAACTTTACCAAGTACTATAGTAGAAGATTGTTACAATATCCCACAATGGGGGTGCCAGCATTTAGTCGAGTCTATTCCTGGGACAATGTTGCAGGTCATAAATGGTAAAGGGCACCCAACAAAATATTGGTGATAGTTTCCCAGATACCTAATGGAAATCCAGTTACTTCTTATTAAACTTACTATTTCTAATTATCATCATATATATTATTTCCCACAGGAATTTTTTTTGTAGTACGCCATATCTCTATATTGAAGATTACTTTCCCCGCTAATGACGAAAAATATATAAATAATTTAAAATTAATGCTTTCATTAAAAAACTTTATATTAAAAACTTCGATTTAACTAACATGTACGCCAGCTGTTCCACCAGCCATTGTTCACATTTTTTAAAGATTGTAGAAGGCGCTATCCATAGACAATCTCTTTAACTACATAACATGCATGGCAGCTGTTAATCCGAGTTGTTTACATCCTACATATACACAAGTGTAAGTAAAGTAAACAACTCCAACGACAACTGCTGTACATGTTTGTTAAACCGATTGTCAATAGATGGATTATTCTTTTTCTATGCAAATACGGTTTTAAAAATGGTTTTTGAAATAACATTTTTTTAACGAAGAAATTAATTTTAAACTATTTGTTTATTTTTCGTCATTAGCGGGGAACGTGATCTTCAAAATGATATCTCGGGGGGATTCTTATATCCCTGGCCCCGATTTTTGGGAACGGGGTTATCCCTGGCCCCGATTTTTGGGAACGGGGTTATCCCTGGCCCCGATTTTTGGGAACGGGGTACGAAACATTTTGCTGTGCTAATTAACGGAAAAATAATGAAAAAATTCTATCTCGACCCGTTTATAGATATAGGGCCAAATAGTTAATACTTGACGAGCCAATCTTCCTTTTACAAACTACCGGTGGAGTTAATTTTCCTTTTACAAACTACCGGTGGAGTTAATTTTCCTTTTACAAAGGAATGCAAAGCACAGCAAAATGTTTCGAACCCCGTTCCCAAAAATCGGGACCCCTGGTATACAAGAATCGTGCCGATATCTCAATCATTGATTTGGAGGTATTCCTGTTATTCTTCCTGCGACTTATATAGACAGCCCTCGAAATATGTTTCAAAACAGTAAAGAATCCTGAAAAAGAAAATCACATCTCACAAAGGCAATATCTATACTTTTTAAATGTAAAGGAGAATGGGCAACCTTGTATGGGCTTTGTCACGAACAACGAGACACGTGCAGGGAAAGAAGTGAATTATTTTATTTGCCATTTAAATAAAATTTAATTTTAGTTCATAAATATATATTTTTTATATTATTACTTTATTACCAACCGTACTGTGCGGCTACCTGTCGCTCCTCCACCGCCGTCAGCGTACTACAAGGAATATCATTACTTTTTAAATAAATGTTATTATTAGTTTATGAAGTTGTTCATACCTACGCGTATCTGGATATTTTTAAGATAAGAGTACACAGGTGCCTTCTAGGTGAGTAGGTGAGCGTGTATAATCTTCGTCCACATCTACGCTATATTGTGAACAAACGCATGTTGTTCTAGCTAAAAAATTCAATAAAAAGGCCAATATAATGCAGGTCGAAAGAAAATGGTCATATGTAACACAATGCTTCACACGTTCCTGACAAGTACTAGACTCAGGGCCTAAAATATAAAAGATATATAAAAAATTAACTGCATACGCTAATAATAATATTTATTTAATTATAAAATTAAATAATTCATAGTTCTTTCCCTGCACGGGTCTCGTTCTTGGTGTCATACAATTAAATAAAGTTTTTGTTACGATATTCCAAAATGAACGCATATCACAACTTGGTACACTACTGGGGACGAAGTCGCCCATTCTCCTTTGAACTATTAAATTTGCCAAGGTCATTTATACCTTTCTAAGTTTCTGACTAATAGACTGAAATGTGCCTTTTACAAATTCTTTTATACACTATTTTATATACTGTACAAAATATCTTAGAGACTAAAATACAAAAGGAAAAAAATGACCGGTGGTAAATCAGTAGGACAAACCTCAATCTATTTAACGCCATATGCACTTTAAGATTCACTAAAGGGACTCTCAAAAGTTTAAACTTGACATATAGTATGTACTATCATTATTTTTTTTGCATGCAGTACTAGCCGTATTGACAACTACTATTTGGTAATTTTAGTTCCTTCACCATAAAATAGAATTTGCGTCATTTGCACATGAAAAATGAAAACCTGCCATCCAAAAGCTTCTCTCTATTGTCTTCAGAAGGTTTTGTAACAGAATCTGAACAGCGTTAATGAGAGCCCAAGGTTGCACGATCTCATTTAATACGTCTCCTTACATAACGGCAAGCTCAGTTTTATTTTACTCTGAATATCATCGCAACCTAAAACGGTCCCCGTCCCGCACGTTCATCCCATATATCATATTAAGTTGCATCGTGCCCACCAAAGTGCTCCAAACAATATCACTCAGCTCCCCCCTATAGTGCTCTTCCAGCTTTTCTTGTTTCCGGGCTAACCGAATCTTGCAAGATTCTTGGCGCAGTATGTAAACAAAACCGATCGACGTCTTGTTCTTGGCACAGTGCCGTCGAATGAAGACGCTCTGCTCATAGCTGGAAACCCATTACTCATGCGGGCAGACGATCCGGCTAAATACGATGAATCGAACGAATGATGTCAAGTCAATCGCTAAACCGTGCGCGACTGATCGAATTGCTGAGCTGCAAGATCACACTGTCTTAGCGGGCATTCCGCGCGGCTATTAAATAATTGCTAGCGCCCGTCTCGTTGTTCTGAACTCCGCCAGACCAAAGCGTCCAGCTGACTCCATTGGAATGACCCAGTCGTTTCCAGATACCGTTTTTGTGCAGGACTGAGCATGATATGCACCGGAACGGTGACGGACTAGATAGTTCCCTAGGAGTGCAAGTGATACCGTGACGTGAGCAACCCGTGAGTGCGGTGATAACGACCAAATTTGTCCAGTCGCGATCGGTGCAATGTCGTTTTCACTCAGCAAGCTACGATCATTCTTACCGGGCCACAGCTCTTCCGATGAGACGCGGAAAAGGCACTCCGTCAGTCTGGAGCCAGAAGTGGGTTTCCAACTGACCCTTGAACCGCAGTCCACTGCCGGAGGAGCCAGCGCCAATGGCTCCGAGCGCAGCGGTGTGCCTGAGCTAAATGTGCAACTGATCGCCGCTAGACACCTACCGTCAACTTTTGGATTTAAGAGTGTCCAGGGTTATGTTGTTAAGGTGGGTAACTCATTTTTTTTGTTTTTAGTTTGAAATAAAATTCTTGTGTTTAGGTTAAATTATTTCCCGGTTCAGCGAAGTTTGATAGTACAATTCAGACGTGCTCCTGGCCCAAGTTTAATGAGAATTTTAAATTTCCATTGGGATCAGAACTGAAGTGAGTATTTTCTCAGATAAAAATTAAATAACTTGTTTTTGTTTATAAATTCAGTACCTTCGAAATAACAACCTTATAAAGACTGATTCAGAAACACATATATCTCGAATTGGAAAAGAAAAACGGCTTTTTGAATGAAGTAGTAAATACTTATTAACTTGCACTATTAACATACTTTATATCTTGTGATTTTGATTGTTAGTCAACATCTTCTCGTACAGAAGCACCCAGAATCCTGCTTAGTGCCTAGTGGTGGCTACTGGATGCTGTTAACTTACAATCAAAATCACAAGTTATAAACTATAAAGGCGCAAACAATTTGTAACTTTTTATTTATATCTGGTCACAGATTTTGCAGAATAGGGCTCAATACCTCGATTTGGTAGGGTGTCAAATTTACCTTGCCGATTTTCCTCCGGTCACTTTTCCCCGAGTTGTTGTTGTGGTTACATTTGTTCCGGTCGTTTTTCCCCCGGTCATTTTTCCCTTTCTAAGTTTCTGACTAATAGATAGATAACTTCTAAAAGGCAGACAAATAATTTTTTATTTTACACACTATTTTATAGACTGAAATGTGCCCTTTACAATATATTTAATAGACTGAAATACAACAAGGGAAAATTTAATATCCGGGGAAAATCGGCAGGGTAAACTTGACCCCCAATCCCTTGATTTGCATCGTTTTATCAATTTACCAGTCACTCACAGTGTGGAACCGATTAAGACATGCGTCTCATATTTTATTCACTTTAACGTGGGTATACCCATTCAAAAAAAACCCCCGAACTAGTCCCACATTGTTAGAATTACTAGAAGTATGGAATATTAACGTATGCGTATGATATCTGGGACGCAACAATTATAACCACAAAAGAAAACCAATGGTCATCAGAGCAGTCATGTAAACAATTAAAAACTTACCTTTTGTGTCTGAAAGCGTTTGAAAGTGTGTAGTGGGAGAAACTGAATGACCACATTGGACAAGTATAGTGTACGATGCCGAAAACAGACCGCTTTAAAAGTAATATTTAAATGAATTGCTCTTTCAATATATATTTTTACTTGTATAATAACTAGATTAAGTGTAGTAGATTTTCAGCAAATAACTTTGTTAAAACTTTCAGATCATCCATAAAGAAATATTCCAAGGATAAAAGTTCCTATGAAACCCTGCCAGAAAAATGTTTCTCCGGTCATTTTGTTGTGTTTACAGTTTATGCTCTGTTGGAACTTCCTCCAGGGGTAAGTAAATCATTTAGTATATTTGACTAGATACATATTTGTAAAACAAAGTTTATCTCATTGTGGAGTTGCAAAAACGCTTTCTTTGTCCCACATAAATAAAGCCTTAAATTTTTCTTGTTTAAAATATTTACTAGATATCTGAAAGTTCAAGTTCATTCACCACTAAGTAAACCACTTGGTTTTATTCCGTCCAGTCACCTTGTATAAATCACATAATTCCCCTAAAGCTAAAAATGTGCGTAGATATTGGGATAGTCATTCCGGTTTAAATTTTTGTAAGGATAAAAGGTCACATAATTTTTTGTGAATATTTCTTAAATTATTAGCTTTCCGGGAATGAGAATTATAAGTTGTAGGCTACATCTTTTGCACTGGATAAGTCGTCAGCAACATGGGTTTTGTTCCGGAAGTAGTTCAGTAGTTTCACTATGAAATCTATGGAAGATGGGGCACAGATGGATTCGATTTACACAGATATTTCTAAAACTTTTGATAGAGTTAAAATCGCATTGCTTAAAAAATAAGCTTAAACCACTAATATGCATTATACACTGTATAGTAGATACGGTGGTGGGGGGTGTTCCGAATATAAACATTTTCGCTGGGCTCTTTCAAAGACTGTCGGTAAATTAGGAAAGTTTTGGTAAAGTAGTAATGCCCATAGAGACCCCTATTAATAAAATGTTGAATACAATACTAAAGATTCGAGGAGCTAACTGAATATTTTCCTTTCGCCAAGAATTGCAAGTTTTTGGTTACTAAACTCCTAAATTTATCAATGGTTGTGAACTTCACTGGCTTCCCTGGTCAATAGTCAGGATAATGAAGTTCCCGGTGCAACGGCTTCAATACGGCACACGGCGGTTTAGGAAGCAGGTTTATCCACTATCCAGTAAACGTATATTGTATATATCAGTGGCTTGCAGGAATTGACTTCCACTCTAGCATATTAAAGTGGATATCGTAATTTTTCTACGATCGTAGGCAATATGTTAGATTACATAATGTTCTATCTAACGTCAGTCTAGTCAATTTAGGTGTTCCTTAGGGAAGTCATTTGGGTTCTTTTTTTCTATTTAATGTTTACAGACGATTTAAAAATATTAATGCTATTTTATTGAATACTTTTAAATGTAAGGTTATGTCCTTTTACCAGAATGCATGTCCTATAAAATGTGATTACAGAATTCAAATTGTCACTATTTCTAGAGTGTCAACAATCAAGGATTTAGGTGTTTTGTTTGATACTAAATTATCTTTCATTCAACATATCGAATACATAACCTCTTCAGGCTTTTTATATCACTTTCGGAGAGAAACGCCATGTTATTGTATTCTACAAAACTTTATTTGAGTGAGTCGCGTCGCGTTTGGCCTTAAGAGGGCGACAGAACACCAAAAATTACCGAACTGAAATTCTCACTACTTATATGTATACAAATATTATTATAAAATTACATTGTCAGAAGCGGACTGTTGTACAAAAAAACTTTCTGAGCCCTTTGTCTTGCGTATGTAAAAAGCACTGCAATCACTGCAACCAATACTATTTATAAATTCTTTTTTTTTTTTCTATTTCATCAATTTTTGCTTTTAATTTATTGTTCAATAAAAGTTGGTACACGATTTTTTTAATATTAAAAGCTGGCGACACTTTGTGATTTTTAAATATATTTTTCATTTTTTGTATGCTTTTCTAATATATGGAACTTCTTTCCAATTGGGCGTGGATAAACAAGGCGCAGAGCATACTTTCTGGTTTTTGCTTTAAGCATTTTGTGAACAGAATTTCTAGGATACCCGTTGTTAGAAGCGATTTTTACTATTGTGTCTAGATCATTATTAAAGTTTAATTTATTCATAAGAACTGTAAGCAATTTTTCCAACATAGAGTGGAAGGCAGAACTAATTATAGACTCAGGATTTTGTGAATCTTTAGGGAATACAACATCTGTTGAAGTAGACTTGCTAAATACTGAAAGTTCAAATTTATTTTTGTTAATTTTTATATTAAGGTAAAGGAAAATTTTGTTATTTTTTCCAAACTCTAAAGTAAATTTTAAAATTTAGTATATAGTGTTTAAAACTTTGTTTAAAAAGTATTTAATTGTCGTTCAGAGCCCGTCCATACACAAAAAATATCATTGACATAACTGTACCAGCAATAAAACATTATTAACTAAATCACAGTTGCATTGTACTGCGCAATTGTTAGGTCTATTTTGGGATATTCGTCTGTTGTTTGATGTCCCGTCCCATGTATTAGACTTAGATTGACCGTTTAAAAAAAACACAAAAATTGTTTACTAGATTTGCTCTTGCGATAAATTCATATTGGCGTGGAATTTTGTTGTGAATTGCTAGGACTATTGACATTTAATTTTAGAAGAAAGGATGGGGCACTATGTTTATAAGTGGCGTTTTATGGTACAGAGTTAAATCCATGGAACAATTAGCATTTATGTACCAGACCCCGGCCAATTTTTGATGTGTAGTCACATAGAACCAACTATGGTTATCACGAGCCAGTTACAAGTTTTCCTCATTCGCTGATATACCTATGCCGCGGGAAATCTTTAGAAGTGCAATATTTAGCCGAAGTTACTTTAGACGGTGAAACGCATGGTACAAATAATGGTGTTATTAGGCACTGTCATATTTATTTTGGGAGTACATAGTCGAAAGTGTTTTTTTTATCACAACCTTAGGTTTAAGTCTGTAAGAAATTAATGTCTCTAGGTAGACTCATGAGTCATACAAACCTATAAATTTTCCAAGAAAAAACGCGGATCCCATTTTCACTCCACACCTCAGGGAGAGTTTTTGCTTCACTTTTTTTATATCCGTAAAAGACCTAAAGACCTATTAAAGCACGATTGTCAACGACAATTGTCACAAACTGCTGAATATGGTAAACTTATCTTGCTAGAACCACAATAAAAGTTGTATCATTTTCAGCAGTTACAGAAAATAGTGTGAAGATTGTGTAGGTGGTAAATCAGAATCCAATCCCAATTTTTAGACTGAAGTTCGAGCTCGACTCATTTTTGAACTTGATAATGCACAATGGTGTTGATTGGACCTGTGCAGATATGTATGCCACACCCCGCAAATTAACCTCCAATATTTTATTATTATAAAGTTGATAAATCAGGCAGAATTAAAGCGCCATAGTTATTAAATTAAAACTTTAGTAGGAGAAGAACAATAATAAGAAGATAAGGAAGAATACTAGAAAATGAATTCTCATATTTAATTTGTATTTGTTTGTGCTTATGGCTAGGCGGTTGCTTTCTGTTACTTTATTAATAAAAGATTTTGTTTTAAATAGAGTTTTGATCGATTTAAGGGAACGTACCGATCCCTACGAGATAAAGGAGCATCCCTACTAAAAGCTAAAGCAGAGGCAAACAAAAAAGGCACAGATCAAAGTAAGGACAAATCGGACGAGATGGGTGTTAAACTTACAAAAAGTGAAACGAAGAGAAACATTGGTAACTTGCTGCAAATTTTGCGATTTTATTGTAATAAAAGAGAAATTTTTAAATATTTTATTTTCTTTAGGGTCGGTGACATGCTACCTAGAACCAAAGATTTTTAAGAAAAGTACAAAAGGACCACAGTTTGTAACGGATGAAATTTGGCTGCCTATAAAAGACATCACTGTAACCCAATCAAAAAATTATGGCGTAAGTTCAAATTTTCATTCATTAACTGAAGAAGAGGCAGACCTCCTTCCATACATCCTTATATACATACATATAGCCAAGGCCGTGCGCACATTTAAACCACCCCTTTGGAACTTTTTGAACTCTTGAAACGAGGTTTTCGTTCAGCCTACGAATTTCAGGGCTGAGAAGCCAATCGGAAATCACTAGGAAAAGACCAGAAAACACCTTGAATTTTATGCAAAACAACGCATCTTACCTTTTTGGTCAATGATAGGACGATGCAAGAGCTGTAAGCGGAGAATTGCATGGAGCTCAAGCTTACATTCAAGCAGAATACGTATTAGCACTGTATTCACATAGTGCAACTTACAGTTTTAATTAGGTCATTAGTGATCCATGGAAAGTTGTCCCGATTAGAAATTGCCTTGGAACTATTCAAACTCTGTATATTTGTTTAAATATCGAAAACGACAACTTGCACTTTAAGATAAAATCGATAAGGACGACAACCATCGAATAATTCGAATATTCGAATTCCATTTACAAACCTAATTTAATCCCTCAAAACTAATCAATATAAATAAAAAAAAGTTAATTTAAAAAACCAAACACACGACTGACTGTAAAAAAGAACTAAAAAGATGTGAACAAGACACATTCATAATTAAATCTATAAATAAATCAGTACTATTAAAATTGATCTAACTAGTCAATATTTGTAATAAACTGACAAAGTATACCTAATTGGCAATCGGAGGCTACCTATACAGACTAACAAAATTATGCGTAGCCTCCGACCGCCAATTAGATAAACTTTGTCAGTTTATCACAAATATTGATCAGTAAAATACCTAGGTACAAAGGTACTTATGTTAGCAATAAAATATACCCTTAGGTTGGTACTCACTATCAACATACAACTAGAACGACGCAAGTACAATTTATATTAAGTAAGTTTGAAAATGTTAAGGTCGCAATTTTTAACGCTGTCGGGTTTTTTGTTTTTTTTTTCAATAATTTTTTTAACATTTTTCACACCAAATTACATTTAAACATATAATTTGTAAATATTTTTGTAAGCCATTTAAAAAACCCATTATGTTGATAACCCACTTGATAGGTTTTGAGGGAAAAAAAATGTTTGAAGACATAGTATGGCGCCATAAATCGGCCATTTTAATTTTTACAATTTTGATATATCTAGTGTCACTCTAGCAATTAAGACGAATCTAACGACACCTCTCAAGTTAAAATCCATCAAGCCGTTCAAGCTTAGGAGCGTAACAAAGAAATATACATACATGCATACAACATACATACACACACTCGAAAAACAACCCTCCTTCTGGCGCAGTCGGGTAATAACAAAAAAATCGCAAAAATTCCAATGATGCAATTTTGTGAAGCTTACAATTTTATTAAGGGAGAGTGGGGGAAAAATTAGCATATATATTTAGTTGAAATTTTCATATGACTAATATTTAAAGAGACTTCAAGAACATTTTACAGAATGCATACAGTTTAACGGCGATGGTGATCCATCAGCGGATATCAAGTACATAATCAACGAATTAGAATATCGATATCTTCTAATGACGATTACCATATAATAGATAAGAAGTTGCTCTTGTTACTAGCTAATATCAATTCATTATGACTTTTATTGTGGGATATCAGTGGAAACAATTAGTCTGCACCTCTTTAGGAAAATCCTATATGACGAAAGCTGATACGGTAAAAAAGCCGATAAATCATCCAGTAATTTATTAATTGTTCAGTCCTTACCAGAAGATATATACATATGAATGTGTACATATGAATAGGAGTGGCCTAAAAAACAAATTGGAAGAATTACGGATTTCCAAAAATGTACATATATCTGCTTCGCGCTCAACGGTGCTTATAAAGTGTTAATTCCTCTCTAAAAAGTGTCTGTCCTATCCTAAGGGAACACTCGTATAGGTTTGATAAAGAAAGTGAAGAGCTGATGGAAATGAATTGTCCGGTGTGAAACTTTACACTTGACCTCTGAAGGGATAGATCATGTCGGATGCACGCTCACTAGTCACTGCCACTAAATAGAATGTTTTGACCAGTTGTGAGCCTTTTAATTGCCAGTTCCCACTGAGGCTGCTAATTACTGTGGAACGGACTCCCCCCAGCTTAAATTTCTTTTTCCTGCTTTTTGTGCGTAGCCGGCGGTTTAATGATCGTAATGAGATTGTCGCACTAAACTCATTCAAATGTGAAGAATCCCAGGCGGTTTTTTTGACTCTGCGGCTTGTGTTTTTGGCGTTCAGTGAAATTTACGACGTGCTGCATGAATGGAAAGTTGTAAAAATGGCTTATTGAGGGATCTTGTGCATTAGTAGAAAGGAAATACACAGTTTTTTAAACTTCCGGTTGGGTTTTCAGTTAACAAATTGCATGTACATGGTCACATAGAAATAGTCAGAAAGCGTGAAAATTAGGAGTGGAAGTGTAAATTTTTGGAAATCTAATGTATGGGATGTTACCGTGAAATTAAGTTAGCAATAATGAAATACGTAGAACATCGAATAGAGCATCTCCATGGAATTTTTGCTTGAATTTGCGGCTTTTTCAAACAACATAAGTTCATCTTTGGAAGAATAAGACATAGACAGCCATTTATAAATGCGGCAATATGATCTTATGGGCCTATAATCCGAGAGCATTGTCAGCACAGACTATATTCGTACCCCGCTACCAGTATACCCACTACCCAGTATGTAGCGATTTGCTACCCTAAGGTTCGTTGCAGAAGATGTTCGAAGGTCAATCGAACTTTAACAGTTCCCGACCGAGGATCCTTCTCCTTAACCGTGCACACGATCATCACACACTATGTGCGACGCAGTTTCGTCGTCCTCAAAATAGACGATATTCCGTCTCATTAGACAGGCCTATCTTATTTAAGTGATATCATAGCCAAAGGTGGCTAAAGACAGCCTACCAGTGGAAGTGCTTATTCGTCAGGTCCGTGTTCCCGTGCCGATTCGTGCGCCTCCGTGTGTCTGTGTCAAATGCCCCGAAATCCATCGCACATTGGCACAAAATAACTCGTACATGGAAAATGTTCCTTTTACAAAATGTCTAATGACTGAATATTTGCCTTTTACAAAATATCCACGGACTGAAATTTGCCTTTTTCTGCCGATGACACACATACACACACACACACACACACACGGACCACGGCCGTCCCTGACTGTAAATAACGATTTCCTATCACTAGTATGCGATCCACTCTATTTAATGAGTAATTTCAGAGTATGTGCAAGGGCTGACCACCTCTTTAGCTTGAAGGAGCCCAGAAGTATTTCTCCAGTATAGAGACTGTTGCCCCTTAGATCTTAGACCAATACTCTTTCACAGTTTTGGTCGAGGACCAATTAATGCTGCAATAAGGGTTCCGGACTAAAGTACCGGGACGACGAACTATTTCATTACATAACCTCAATACCGGAATGTTCGGTTATTACACCAAGTTAGTATCATATTAAAAATTATACCAAGGTTATTAATTGAAATACGAAGAAAGATGAAGAAGCCTTAATATGGTCTTTATACAGGCAAATTGCTTAAGTATTCGAAGTCCAATTGGAAATATTAGAGAGGTCTTTCTTTTATTTTATAAAAAGTCGGGGTGATGTATAAATGGGCACATCGTCAGCGTATATGCATATGATATTGACAATTACTAATTACCGCGGGCAAATTATTTATAAAGTGAAAATAAGAATGGACCAAGAATAGAACTCTGTGCTACACCTGATGCTATGTTTATGTTGTTGGGAAGGCGATTGCTACTAAAAACTTTTTGATAACGGTGCTCAAGATAAGATGTAATCAAATTACAGGCAGTGCTAGAGAATTTATATAATATTGATATCCTTTTCTAAAGCCGTTGATGATCTACTTTATCAAATGCATTTGAACATTTGAAGAGTCAAGGAGCACTATAATGGTCATTTATTTTATCGGAGTCAATTATACGCACTGCATTTTTCTTTATTTAACAGAATATTTCCAAAGAAGAGAAATAGTCTAACATTTATGAAAAATATGTATCAAACTGCTGCAATAATTCTAAATTTTAAAATACATACCATAATATATGTTTTATGGTGGAGAGTGTCTTCGTGGAATTAAGCTTTTTACAAGCTTTTGTATTTAACTTGCTTTCCTGTCTGTGGGGGACAAATATGGGGATCGAATTTTCGACCACTTTTCGATGTTCGATCATGCTGAGTTGTAGACAATACAATATAGTGTATCCAACTTTGTACATCTAATATGGCGGCCACCACAAAATAGTGGATAACCTTTTCCTTTACAACTCTCCCGACATGGGTATCAAATGAAAGAGCATGACTAGTAGAATACAATGAACGATGGTATGTCGTTTTAAATACAATATAGCGGACAGCACAGGATGGGGAGTTAATATTATCTTTACATCCCCCTTGGTGTGGTTGATACCCACATGAAAGGGGTATGAGAATAATACGACGGGATACCTAAGTGCAATATGGCGGATGCGACAAGAAAGCGGATCACCATAGTGATTACAACTCCCATGAGCAGAACATGGCTAGCTATATATTTTACATCGATCGCATATCAACTTCCTAGACTTGGGTATCAAATTAGGAGGTTGAATAAGACATCTAATAGTCTTAAAACTAAAAAATAATAATAATTAAAAAAAATTTTAAATTCAAGCTTTTAATACATGAAATGAAATGCCTTTATCACATGAACTAAAAGTATGAAATAAATTTTTTCTCTGAGCCACCTGAATGTGACTATAAGTAAAAGCTTGGAGCACTCAGGTTGTCCAGATTTATAAACGAGTGAAACCTGAGCGCTGTAAGGTTTTATAGTCTTCTAGACTTATAGTCACATACAGGTGGCTCAGAGAAAATAATTATTTCCTACTTTTTTGTTCAACTATTTCGTTTCGTTTAAGAAAATCTTGATTGTAAATTTTTTTTTATTTTTTTTTTTTATATTTGAAGGTTATGTACACTTTGTGAAACAGTAATAATTCTATCGTTAAGAGTTTATTGATATACATACTTACCTTTATCGGATTTATTTGGTGTTTTCCCACTGAAAGTCGTTTCAAAATCCATTTATTTTATTAGAGGTAAACTTTTTACAATAAACAGCGACATACTTTCGAAAGTCAGCCAGTTCTTTTTGAGATGACACTAAAAGTAAGATAAGTAAAGGTAAGAGCCCATCTCTTATGCTGTGAAATGGCTAAAGAAGTAACAAAACTGAAAATATCTGGTGTGTTTTGAAATTACTTAACCGAAATTCCCTACGGTATAGTGTGAGAAGGCAGCGCGCAAAGGATGGTTTATTTTAAGTGCATTTATGAAATTTTGAATTTTCAAATTGAAAATATCTTGGGACTTGTGGTTACATGAAAGAGCCGCAAAGTGGCTTGAATCAGTGCCACCGTTTTCAGCTTCACTATTCCCTAAGGCAGCCACCACGGGCAGATAGCTGGGCCATAAAACTTTCCGTTTCATTTAGCACCGCCCGACTGTTTTGATACCAACTTCATAATTTTATGACCACTTAGTGAAGTTAAATTTATCATGGAGGCCCTGCCGAAAATACTTTCGATTTTAATGCTTTCCGTGCAAATTATGCCATTACGCACTTTCTTCGCTACACATCAGTTGGTGCCTGGCCGAGGCCTGCTCGCAGCATCCATGGTGGTCAGAGGGGTTCTTATGGTTGCATAATGTTCTTTTTGCAAGACGTCTGCTAGCGTCAATTAATCCATTTGTGTCCGGATAAAGTGAAATAGGAATTTCCCTTCGGGAGCCCTGCTTCCATGAGTTCCGTTGAACCACTTGCATCGGTGAACTATTTTTAGAAGTGACAACTGTTTGTTGTGCTCCAAGATCTGCAGGCGGACAATGCAGACTTCACGAAAGTTCTATTTCTAGGAGATTTCGTATTTGTTTAGCTTCAGACTCCTCTGCGTCTTTTTAGCTTCTCAAAAGCGGAACGGGCGGCTGCTTGGGTTTAAGAGGGAAATGCCCGAACAAACATTTTGTGGTTTTACAATTTGTTTATACTACCGAAATGTGTGGACTTCATGAATCAGTTAAAATTGATATAATCTCTTGTTTAAACAATTATTCACTTCTGTCAAAGTCTAGAGAATTATTCAGTTAATCTTCCAGTCTTACTTTGGTCGTGCCATGGTCCTCCAGCGGGGAACATCTATAGTAGTAGATAACTGTGCTCTACTGAAATTCATGCATTGAATGCAATGCGATTTTGCATGCAAACGAAATATATGTTTTGTATAGGGCGTCTTGTATGTACCTACTTAAAGGCAAAATTTTTTGTTGTTTACCTTTTTCGACATATTTGCGACGTAACTTTTGATCTGCGTTATTAATAACACTAACGGCGTTTATCGCCTAGTAACTCCTTATTGAAAAAAAGCGGGGGGTTTGGAAGAATATTAGGAGAAACAAAGTAATAGGTACTTGTTATTCATTATAACGTTTTATTAACAAACAAATGAACAAACAATCATAAATAAATTTATTCCTAAGGACTACAAAATGTAAAAAATTAGCATTGCGTCGACTGAACAAACTACTATATACTACTTACTTTATTTAATTTTGTTTTTGCCAAAATCTGGTCTTCATGCTTCTTTTATTAGGGATTAATGGGAACCATAGAAAATCCAACAAATGCAACTATACCTACTGAATCAAATATGTTAGCATGAAAATCAAATCGGTTCTGTACTGGTATTATTGAAATTCGTCACCAAAGCGAAAGATTCATTTGATGACACTGGAAAATTGGAGATTGTGACAAAAAAATTATTCTGGAATCTTCCTTCAAAGAATTCAAATGAAATGGTAGCCACATTGCCTATCTCTTATAATGGAAACCTAAAATCTAATAAAGTTTAGATTTCATGATCCCACTTAGGTTCATATCGTCACTTAAGTTCTAACATCACGTAAGTCAAAATCAGCAGCTTTACAGGAGAGCGAAAAACTGCATAGATTTACATAGATACCATTAAAATACCATTTTTTACTTTGTATGTACTCAAAATTAGTTCCATTATTTCTTGTTTCTGATTGGCGGAACGACGCGACGCACAGTGGAGTATTTTTATGAAAAAACCGGACAAAATTGTTTAAGTTGTTTTTCTGTAATATGATTCAATGAAATACATTGTTTGATCAAAATTAAGTGTCATTTTAAAAAAAAAATACTGATAAAATTCATTTCGCAAAAAAAGTTATTCAAGACCAAGGATCACAAAATCCAGTTTTTCTGGAATATATCGTAATCTGTTGGTTTTACGATAATTTCAGTTATTGTCAAAAATGTCGATTATAAAATTCTGCATCAAAAAGGATATATACAAAATTCACGTACGATTAATAGTTTTCGAAATATAGGCAAATAAAAAGCACAAGCTGGCTTTTATATTCATTTTCTTGGAAGCAAAGTCGTGGGCGGAAGAGTTTACTGTGAACTATAATTGATCTGAATTACATGTCTATACAAAAATTGTATCTCGATCCCCCGGTATTCCAAACAAAAGAAAATAAATAATTTTATAGGACTTGTAAACATTTGTCGTAATTATACATAGCAAACACCGCAAATTAAAATGAATGTTTTAAATTAAAGCATACCTACCTTCTCGTGCCATGTTCATACTTTTTTCTACCTGAACTAAACTACTCGTCAAAACAAAATCAGTTTAATATTAAATAATTGCCATAAACAAATTGCCGAGAACCAAGGTTAGCGATTTACACAATGTCTAGGTTCTGACAGATAGTTGGGAAAGGGGTGAGGGCTGGGGGCAGTTTTATAACCGACATTTGGTGTAGTAGTTCCCAACCGTGAAGAAAAAACGTTTGGCGAAATTTTTGAATAACTTTTGTCTTTTACTTTTGTCCGGTTTTATCATGCAAATACTCCACTATGCGACGTGTCTTTCGATGCTCAATTATTTATTATGCGAATGGCATCAAAATGTCAAAACCACCAAAAATGACTAACGTGGTGTTAGAATTTAAGCGACGATATGCAAATCTGAAAGTTGTAGTTCGTTGCAATAATTCACAATTTTGCGAAAGTCATTTGAGTAGTAGCATAAAAAAATAAATATAAAGATAACCCACTTCGAACAAAGCAAACGAGACCAAAATTTCTGAGAGTTCTTCAGCGTTGTCAGCGACGGCAACCGGCGAGCTCGACGCAGGAGATGTCGCCGTCGACGCGCCCTAACATTCGTGTGGGCATGTGCAGGACGAATTCAGAGAAAAGAGAAACAAGACCAGAAAACAAGGCAACTGAGGGTTCGCTTCGTGCGATCGCTGCGCTAATCTTCTTCCTTGCTTGAGTATGGGTAAAGGAGGGATACCTGTGTGAATTAATTTGAATAATCTCATGTTCGTGAAATATTTTGTTTGCTGGTCGTTGGCTCATAATCTAAAACAGGTGATTTTCGCACCGACCCTAATTTAGATTTTCTACTATTTAGAGTTAGTGCTCGAAATCTGGAAAACAATTGATTACACCTTGAATCCGTCCTTGCATGCCGCTTGCGGCGATTTTATTGTTCTAAACCTCAATCAGTCGTATCGATCTTTTCACCTCGGCATTTTCCTATTGAGTACAAATTTTTGGCACACATGCAAAGTTAGGAGAAAATGTAATGTCAGCAATCTAAAGCCTGTTGCGTTAAATGCGTTTATTTTGTTTTTTTTTTCATATGAGTAAAATATTCAGTTTGTTTAACAAAATGTTTATAATATGAATAAAGCAAGTATGAAATTTTTCCAGGTAAATACTTCCCCAAAGGGCCAAATCGAACTTGTGTTAGAAGTGTACGATAGCAGCAAAGAAGAGTTAAACCCAGAGGAGATCCCCACTAATGGCCATCCACATGCACCGAAACGGCAGTGGAGTTTAACGGAAGTGAAAAAGAAAATTAAAAGTAGAAAATCTTCAAAGTCTGGAAAAGACTACTGCCTAAAGGTCTCCACAACAAAAATGAGATGCTCAATAAAAGTGAAGGATGAGTTTGAAGCAACTGCGGGGATGATGTACGTGAAAACATCTATTCTCGAACACGATGTGCTACTCAACTCCTGGAAAACAGAATCCTTTCTGCCCACACTATCCACCCGCTGGGATCCGGAAATGTCGACAATCGAAATCCCCCTAGAGGATGACGCAACCCTGCAAAATATCACAATACGAACGACGGTGGCAACGAAGAACAAAATGGGTAAAAAGATCGTGCTGGGAACAGTCTTGGTAGGCTCGCGAGCAACAGGACTCGCCCTGGAGCACTGGAAGTCAGCGACATCTACTCGAAACGAGCCCGTCGCAATGTACCACAACTTCATATAAATTATCGCCCCATTTCCGTCTTCGAAATAAATTTTGCTGCAAAGAGCGTGTTTTAAGATGTTGTGACAAGGTAGCCCGTCAAAGTGTAAGCCCTAATCCTCGCCCTTTCCGCTTATAAATGATCGACACGACACTCCTTTGCCCAATTGCGTCTTTTTTTGGATATTTTTAGACGCCCAGCCAACGGAAGGTGGCGAGGAGCGAGTGGTTGAAAGGGATCAGGCCCTTAAGTGACGACGTTTTGATCCCTCTTAATCTCCCGCGGTTTAGGGTTTCATATCGCCAGACATTAAGACGATGTTATTTTCGTCTAGACTTCATTAAATGCTGCAATTGATCGAAGTCATCATCTGACGGATGATCACAATTTTAAGAGGATTTTTTGTTGACAAATACCAGCTCCAGAATAGGCTTAAGTAGATCGTTAGCTGTTCGCATCGATTTCAGGACCGCTTCGGAAGATTCACGGCATAATTGCTTCGGTGTGGCTTTTGACCTTGAGGTTATTTTGGTTCTCGAGCAGAAACCCTTCAGCGTCACTGCTCGTTGAAATGTACTTCATCTGGAGAACCTCTCCATAAAAGGTGATCTTTTTTGCAGAAGAACAAAACAGTTCTCACCAGCCACCATGTGCAGCATTAATGCTCCAGAGGGCAAGCAGGCTCCTTTTCAAAGTGGTACGCCCCGCAGTTAGAGTTGAATAACCACAGGAAGGTGAGGTATGAAATTGCATCCATATGCAGTTTCAGCATTCCCGCAAAAGCCTGTCATTATGACATCCCGACGAGGGGAAACCTGGCAGGAGGTCCACTGAAACCGGGAGAAATCCGTACCAGCTTCCCTTAGCTGGGCTGGCAGCACGCCGGCAAATTGATTTTTTGGATGCTTTCTTTGCTGATTAATTGTTCCGAGCGTGTGCACCCGCTCTTGTTCGCTGGCTTGCGCGCCTTTTCATTAATTTTAATTAATGACTGGTTCGCTGCCAAAAATTGTTTATTTCAGTTCTCAATTAAAATTACACAGCCTGAAGAAGATCTACAACTGATACGAGGGAGAGTTATGGAGAGGACTATCTGAAGGCGAATAATTTAAAAGTTGCAGTGCAGTGCAAATGATTTAAGATATTCTGCGATTTTCACAGGGCCTTAAATTCACCCGGAGGTAAATATAACAGTAGCATGTTCAAAGATTTTTCTTCATCTTCCAAAGCTATTATTCCTTTACCTTTAAATGATATGGACCTATACGTCCTACCTAACGAGTACTCACTACATATGTACATATGTATGAAGAGCTGAAAAAACCGATTTTGTTTGTTCGTGTTTTATGCATTTCTAAACTGTTCATCAAATTGTGATGAAACTTTGGTGAGCTGTTGTGAGCTCACCCGCGAAGGTTTGTGACACAAGAAAATGTATCTAGAATTCTAGACGGCGCGCCGGATCTAATATGGCTGCGAATTTTCCAAATTCAAGGAATTTTATGAAAAAAGCACTCGGGGATTTTCGGGGTCACTGATTTCGAATCTGCATTCAACATTTTAGAAGTTTAGATGGCGGATCCAATATGGCGACCGAAAAATCCGCACTACGGGTTTTTTTGGGTCACTGATTTCAAATCTGCCATCGTGATTTTCAAATATGAGACCACCCCCTCCACTGTATAAAATGAAGAAAAGCAAATTTATTAATACTGTTGAAATATATCTCAAAACACGTGACAAATACGGGTACAAAAATATTTGGAGAAAGTTAAGTAAAATATTTACCCGTGAAAATGAGGTAAAGAAGGGAATGGATTTTTTAGAGATTGAGGAGAAAAATTATAATACATCGGTAATTAATAGTCGTAGTGTACTGTGGATGGGCAATGGAAGCGCCTTGGAGAGTGGTGTAATTGGGTATATATATCAAAATTTAATGAATAATAGTTTTTTAGTGAAATGGAATACAGTGTAATGGAGGTAAGAGTTTACTGCTTATTTTTTTTCCGGAAAAAGGGACAGGGTGAGGATATGAAAATAATTTTAACAATAACAATAGCGGTAGTTATCAAGTTTAATAATTTTTTTACTTTTTTAATTTCAGATAAATAAAAAATGTGCGTACCTTACGGAATAATTTTTTCAAGGGACCTGTACTTTGCGAATAATATATCTTCCACTGTTGATTGTTTTTTAATAGAAATTGCCCAACAATGTTTCAATGTAAGAATAATATATAAGTTCTCGAACCTATCATCCTTTCCTACTTTATTACATTATTTAACAAAACCCCCAAGGAAAGCTTTGCTTGTTTTTACAATCATGATATAAATATTTAGTATTGAGTATTTTTAATATTGAAGATTTGGTTTTCAACTTTGCAGAATGCACACAACTCAATCCTTGAATTATTTTGAATTTGAATTTGGGAGAAGTCGGTTTGGTATAAAATGTAATAATGACGCATGCAGCAATTATATAAAATGTTCATTCAATATTTAGCTATTAGCAGGTGATTTCGCAAAAGTGCTTTTTTTTCTGAAACAAAACATGAGTGACTTTTATTTGTTTGTACTTAAACTTAATCCCTGCCGTTTTTTTTATTTCATCATCAAAATAAAAATACATTTTAATGAAAGCATTGTGGCGACAGCTTTTTCCCATCTTTCCTATTCCTTTTTCACAAATTTTTTTTAAATTTTCTCGACTTCCTTTCAAGTTACGAAAAAAGTAACGGTACCAGCGTAGAGTGCGCTTTGCGCACTACAACCCTGCTTATTTCGGAATAATGGTTTTGTCGTAACTGTGACGGTTGACCTCGAGGACCTTCGATGTTTAAAATAGCGATATCTCAGGAATGGTGATTCGTCGGAAAAAAAAGTATATTAGCCATTTTTATAGACAGTAGCGACCTACAACTTTTGTATGAACTATTTTTACGACAATACTTACCGTTTACGATAAATATGACAAAAACTGATGTCGTGGACCTTTGGCCTGGAATAAAATTTTTAGCGCTAGTCTTTTGACATTTAATTTGGAATGAGATATCTAAAGTGTTCAGCTCTGTGGGAATTTGATCTATGTTGAATACCTATTTTAACTGGACTATAATTGTGAGTGTGTCATAAGCCCATCCAAATTGTATAAAAGAAGTTTCAAAAACTTGTTTATTTTACCTTCTACTGTTTCCATCACGTCACGTCGTCAATGCAACACGGCAGCTGCTGTAGTGTGATAAACGCCGATTTTTTAACTTGTTCACTGGCATTTCAAATATTTTAAAGAGGTGAACCTTGTTTCTTTGTGGCTTTGATCGGGGTAGTCTCTGGAACTACTGAACCTATTCTAAAAATTCGTTCACTGTTAGAAAGCTGCTACCCCTGAGTAACATATCCTATATTTTATTTTGATAAATAGTTAGAAATATCAATAGTTATAAAGCAAGTCGGAAGAAAAGGAGCTGCAGAATTGGCGGGCTATTTTAATTGTCGTTGCGAGTTATATGTGCAAACAGTTAGTACACTATACAAGATAACAATATGACCTCGTGTAAATTTTCGTGGAAATTGAATGCTCTACAAAAACGCTCTAAAATACATATCGTATACTGTACACATCCCCGATTTGCGTGTTACTGAAAAAAAGGCGCAATATCGCCCAAAAAGAAAGTAATACAAAATACATCCGTTCCAGACCAATGTCAGGAATCAGATTTTCAATATAAAACGTTCCATTATTGCCAAACAAAAACATATATACTATAATACATAAATTCTTTTCTAAATATAAAATAAACATTGTATTTAAAGCTCTATTAATACAAGATAAAATATGCATCTCAGTTGGTGAATACTGCCATAAATCATATTTTGTTTCTGAAAATCACCGACATTTCTTTTAAATACGTACGTATACCAATAATTCTATCAATTTTTTTGTTTCTTTTTTATTTATTTACTAGCATGCCCGGGATATTATTAAATTTTTATTTATATTGATTTTTCACAACCTCCTCTCCTGTATATTCCTGTGGGAGTGGTCTGATTAAATCAAGCGTAAATTCATACACAACTATCCTCTACATCACTTTCACCTATTCTACATACGTTTTAACTATTATTTATTTCCAATCGCCAGGGCAAACAATTTCCCCGCTCTCGAAAGCTTCTCACCTTGAACACCCACAGTTTCTACATTTATTAATATTCCCACCCCAAATTTCGCACACAGCTTTCTTTACATGTTTTCTAAAATTATTTTCACCAAGTTCCAAAGTTCTTAGTTTTCATCAAAGTTATTATTTTATAAATCTTATCTAATATTATAAATTTCTATCTGTTATACTATGAAAATTTAAGATGGCGGATGCAATATGGCATCCGAAAATTCTCAACTGGGACGGATTTCCGTGTAAATGAATTTTTGTGGCCGCTGATTTTAAACCGGCTATCGAAATTTGGAATTTCAAAAAGGTGAGCAAATGTTCCCAACGTTAATGAAGTCGCATGAAATAGGGTCTGTGATTTCAAAACAACTGCCTTCTTCTAAGCCCACCTTTCTAAAAGTTTTGTCTGTCTGTTAGTCCATGTTAATCTCGGAGACGGCTGAACAAATTTCGATACGACTTTTACTGGCAAGTAGAGTATTTTGTCGTTCATTAGCTAGGATACTTTTTTATCCCGGAATATTTGGGGTTCCTAAGGGAAAAAACAAAAACCGTCTCCGCGCATGAAACAGTTTCTTTTATTCGTTCTGCAACAGTTTTAATGTACGATGATGGAAAAACTCAGACAATGTTGGAACGGGTCTGCCAGTGTTTTTCATAAAATGAATAAATGTCGAGATGAGTATCATTCAATAAATTACTCTAATTTGCATCATGTCTCCCGATGTAAGTCAGTGTTGAGTAAAACAAAAACATATTTTGATTTACTTAATTTCTTTGTTTAAAGATTATCGCAGGAATTTGCAAGGAAGAAGAACGCGCACTGCTCTTATCGAAAGAATGTTATCTAAATTTGCATACGGGTGAAGCTGCAAAATTTATTAACACTCGTTATTTTACCGAGCTTTAACTCGACTTCCATTGTTTTTATTATTCTGTGGAAACGTCTGGAGTATAGTAGGTGGGCTTGTGATGTTCTTCCAGGACATCAGAAACAGTTCAATTTAGGCTTAGTTTCTTGAATTTTTAGTCATTATTAGATGGATTGGAGATTAAATTGATTCCTCCAAATGCACTGGAGTTGAGAAACACTAAAACGTCGAGACTTTTGTTTCCAAAGCAGCCAGTAGCCACAAGTAAAAGGTTGTTTCTCGAGGGTGGTCCACAATAACCTAATAATACAGCAGTAACCCTCACATTTCGAGATGGCCCTAATAAAGATGTTATCTCGGCATAGTTAAAAATTAAGTTGTCCCTCGCGGCATTTGCATAGCTCGGTCTAATCTATCATAAACAATAGCAATTAACGGTTTTAGCCGAGCGCGTAAACATCGAGGAACGTGAAATTTATCGGATCACAGCAGGGCCCAGTGGTGACTGGTGCGGTGCGGTAGCCAAACAGGCAGCTCTTATCTATTTAATTAGTCAAATAAATCTGAACTTGAACCGCGCTTATTGCTGATAACCCTTCCTGGAGGAAACAGCAAGCATACTAGCGTACGGGCTTTTCCCCAGAATAACAAACTAATTTTTTGCCGCCGAAAACTGGCTCCAGTTGGGTTTATTAATAATTTATTGTGTCACTAGCGTGAAAGCCGGCCCGGCCCGCATCCGAGATACCGGCCGATTGCTTCATTACCCGAACTGCGGACATTTGTGTCCGGCAGTGCCTGCAACAATTTCCCCTGACGCGTAAGAAGCGAATTCATTCATCGTGAGCTGGGGCAACATGATGCCGACGATCGATCGAGGCAGAAGTCGGTGGGCTGCAAACATCCGCCGAGTATTTGACTTCTAGTCGCGCGGCGGTGGGTTCACTTGAGATTTCACGTTGACATCGCGCGGTTGGTGCCCGGCTTCGGTAAGACTTATCACTTGGCTGACTCCCTGAAGATTGGGGTTCTAACGGCACGCGTTAACCTTTCCAGCTCCCTGCGGTGCGGATACGATTTACGGGGGTAAACAAATCGCCACTCGCCAGCCACTGCAATTTCGATTACGCTAGGCCGTCGCGGCGCGAATTCATTCACAAATCTGAGCCGATCGCGCATGCCCAGGCGCTTGAATATTTTTTGTGGTTCTCACCTGGAGGATTAGTTCGCTTCGTTGGCTGGAACTGGAAGTGCGTGGACGCGGTGTGTGCACTGTGCAGTAGTGATGCCTGAGCGGACTTCCTCTAAATTTTAATTTCTAGCGACTTTCCGCCATCCACAAGTGCAAGTGAAGTGATTAGTGCGCGCTGTTAATTGCCAATTTCGGTGAGGGGTCAAATGATAACGCGCCTCTAGTGCCCCTCTGTGTCGATGCAAAGTTGTGAGCTCAGCTGATTCTATTTGAAAAACAGCGAATTATCTTCTTTTGATTTATTTTATTCTTTGCGAATTTCGTAATAAAATTGTGCAGCGATAGTGAAGTCACAGTGTATTTTTACTCGAAGGATTTCACTGATTCGGATGGTAATTTGTTTGCCCATCTTTGGAATATGGAGGTAAATAATTGCAAAAAAGGAACGACTTTATGTGGGTACTATTATTTTACCTTCAGTTGCGTACGGATAAGTGAAAAATGGTTAAGAGCAAAAACCTCAAAAGCCCGAGTTGTTTATCCTTCCGTTTTCGGAAGAACAAGTTTGAGCTGATAATTACAAAGCTAATAAACGAAAAGATTTTGAAAACAAAATAACTACTATATTTGTACAAATTTAATATATGTAGGTAGATATACATTATGTCCGAACACGTCAGCGACGGCGAAATTCAGATGACTGAGGACAGCGGTTCAAAAATAACAGATTTCGAATACTGCCTCTGATAAACATTTTAATAGAAAAGTGGAGGTATATTTTTACATTTTTGCAAATACCGCACACCGTTTCGTGTTTCGCGATGGGTAACAGTCGAGTTTGGCGTCGCTGCGTTAAGTACATCAGAGGATGCCACTAAAATAATAAAATGCTTTCCGAATTTATGAATAACGATGTAACTCGAAAACGGTTGAAATGACCCCTTCCCCGCTCTGCAATTTTTTGTTTAGCTAGGTAAGATCTATCACCTCCCTCATGTCTGCATCCGTTATATGAAACACTCTGCATATGCATATAGGCACGTATAATTGTACAGTAAAGTATGCGCCTTGCTCCACCTTTTCTGAGCCTGATATCTCGAGGACTATTAGTCGTACATAAATTTTGTATAAGACCATTTATGTGTAGATTTTGATGGGGAACAAATTTTATAATAACTAAAATTCACATAAAACTAATAGTTTACGAGATAATCGAGAAAAACGATGTTCGAGACCTTTGACCTTTGCGCATGTGCAACGCCGACAAGATTTCGCTTAGGACTTTTGAGAGAATATTTCTACTGCCTAAATAATTAAAATCCCGAAGTAAATTTCTACTAGAATTTTGTCCAAAGATCGCCCTTTATTTTGCATAGTTTGCCAGGGCTAATGTTTTTATTCGTTGAAATAAATTTATTTATTTAAACCTACGTAATTGTTTATATTTCGCCCTTGACAAAATCAGGTCATAGGTATACTGGGATTTCTTTGACTTATGTTCATTTCCGCTAAAATAGATAATGCTTCATTGAACTTTAAATTAATGACGTAAAGAGTTTTTCGTTGAGCATCTTCAAAACCGTTGGAATTTGATCCACACGACATTTTTTGGTCTCGATGATAAAAGTTGTTACCTCTATTATTGATATTTATTCACTTCATTACGTGATTTTTTTTTCAGGGACTTTCAGTTCACGACAGTGCATATCTGAGAAAACGAAGAGATATCAAGCCGTTACAGTACTTGGGTTTTGGGGGCTGATCAGTCAGAGAAAATCTGCTGAAGGTCGGCTAGTATAATATAATAGATAACGTTTGAAATAGACAGTGATCTTATCTTTCTAATAAAGAAGAACAAAACAATGAAGGTGCTGTGTTTTTCAGCTCTCCTATCTCACCAGCATCCAGAACTGATTCATCCGCTTGATGAATTATGTAATATTGTAAGCGAATTTAAACTGGTGATGTACATACACGTAATTTCTATCGGCACTCTTTCGGGAATTCCGCAGAAATCAAAAGACATGTAAAATCAGGCTGTGCTCTGCAACATTTCAAATACAAGTTAGTAGGGCATGTTTAGGCTAATGAAGGAGATTAGGTGCTTTTTTATGACAAAACTAGAATTTCATAGAATGCAACACCCAACGGCAACGATAATGAATGACTTCCGCGATTGGTGGGCATGTCGTCAGTTCCACAAATTCGGTTTAATCACTCCGCATAAAAACTGAGTATGGGCACTTGCTCTTAAAAAGGCTTGCTAGCCTCCAATCAAATTACAAATGCCGTGGATAGAGTAGCATTTTTTGCAGACACTCATAATTCGAAATTAACTGAATAGAGTGAAATTACAACTAAAGCTGCTGCCCCCATAAGAAGTGAGTGTCAGTGCGGCAAATGCGCTGCTAATTAAAATCGCGAAGCAGCAATTAAAGTTGTTGGCTCTGCGAAGTGGATCAGACCGTCAGAGGCCGATTTTGAGACTTAATTGTCCGCAATAATTCACAAATTCCACGGAACAGCTGAAAAGAGCAGTGCTGGAGCTTCCAGAAGATCCGTCCGCCGTCCGTTCTGCTCCAGTTCGGTTGGGTTCTATGTCAAGAATGTTTGGATCTGGAGTCGTCGAGAGTAGAGTCGACGTCGACCTCGTCCAGAGCAGGAGGAGCACAGAGATTTAATCGAGTCAAGCCACTACTGTAAAATTTCTCACTTAATCGGTCATAATCGAGCGGGCTTGGGTTACATCACCACCGTAATTGTCCATTTCGGCAGTTGTTTGTCGCTCTGAGCAGTGATTTGTTCCGAAAGTTAAGAAATATTTTGCATGACGACCGCCGATGGGGAGGCAACAACAAAAGTACACGATACCTGTGCAACTATGCGCAAAGTTTTCTCCAGGTCGGTTTTCTCAGGTTGAGACTTTTCAATGGTTTTTCGCATGCAAACTGATCCATAACCGGTGGAAAAAATTCGGTTAAACACCGATTTTCGGGTGTGTAGCTGCTTAGTTTGGCAAAAACTTTGCGGGTAGTGAAACTTTCCCAGTGTACGGAAAAGGCAGTAAAAGTTTTAAATGCGCCATTCCTCACCCAGTAGTCATCTTGAAGTTTTGTGGTTGACAAGAAAATGTTGAACAAATTAAATAACTTGACAAGCTTGGGTTGCGTAAGCACTTTAATCTTTGTATGCTTTCTCCAGTGACGCCTTTTATCTCTACGATTAAGTCTATTCAGAGATCCAAGGCCAAAATGTTTACGAGTTTTCTTAATTCCAATAAACGTATTTTGAGGAAGAAGCACCTTGCCAAAATTTTTATCAAATTAGGAAGTTATGTACATACATGGCGTCTGCATACATAAGCAGCACTACTATAGGCAAATTTTTAGGGAGACAATTAAAATATTTGTTGACAGGTACACCGTGACACACTGAATGATTTTACTCTTTTAAAGTTAAAAAGTTTTAATTAGAATTAATTGCCAAATTACCTATACGAGTACTTCCAATTATATGTGATATCTTTTTGCCTTTGTAATCAAAGCAACTGCATTGAGCATCGACGGTTACATGTATGTATGCATACATATATACATAACTTATCGGAGCAATTTGCGCGAATCGAACGCGGACTAGGTGTGTTATTTGCCGTTAATTAGCCGCTAATTAGTTTTACAAAAAATAATTCTTTATATAAATTTAGCGAAGCAACCTGTATGTTTTTAAATAATAAAGCCGAAATTAATTTTTGTACAACTAATTAGCGGCTAATTTTGTAAAATTGCTTACAGTTTGTGAACATTTCAAAAGTTTTGAAAATGCTATAAGTATGTAGGTAATGGAATAGGGAAATGAAAAGAGTCTTTTTTTATTTGTAGTACATTTGAATAGAAATAAATATTGGTTTTTAAAAGGTATTTTTACTGTTATTTTATTATTTACTTTTTAGTCTTTATTTTTTAGTTACAGTATTATGCTTTTCTAATCTTCTATTATATTTCTTTGTGTTTCTTTTGTCTTTTCCAATTTTGTTCACACGAGTATCCTGCGTTTAGCTTCGTAGTTTTTATTAAAGTTTCTATTTGCGTTCTCTCTCAGTGACTCGTGTGGATAGCAAGGACTAACTACCACTAATTCTTATATTTTCTTATCTTTCACAGATAATTAAGAACGATTACTTGATTTCTAATCAATGCTTTTTCAAAAATATTTTAACTAAGTATTCATAATGAATTCAAATCTCTGCCATATTGGAGTGCCCGCCATATTTAGAATTAAGGTTTAAAATGACGTCACATAGCTAATCGCATTCTATTTGTCGAAACCTTTCATTTGGTACCCATTCTAAGGTGATGTGAAGAAAAATGTAACTTGATATCTTAGGGCGTCCACCATATTGGGTTTAGAGGAACGTCACGTATCTTATCGTGTTTTAATTGTCAAACCCTTTAATTTGATACCCATGTCAAGGGGGTTATGAAAAAAAAGTAATTCGCCATCTTGTGGCGTCCGCCACATTGAATTTTGAACAATATTCGATATACTACATTGCATCAGATTTACACACGTGTGCAATTTCAATACTCTAACATAATTATAACTAGTCGGCATTTTTGATTTCACCAAAACATACTAACAAAGCAAGTTAATTAAATAAAAAAGCTTGTGAAAAAATGAGGTGTTTTAAAGAATTTAGATTGTGGGGAGACACTTTTCTTGACTTCGATTTTGAACCCTTTAACCTAAAAATTAAATTGAATTTGCTGAATTCGCTCAAGTTCAGATATACCTACCGTTTTATTTCACAAAATTAGGTTAAAACGGTGCTCGACGTTATCGTGTGATGTCAGTAATCCCAAACGAAATGGCGTGAGAGAGGAGTTTCCGGACAAGAAAAAAAAATTCGAAATTGATATACATACATATTAGGCTTAGGATGAAAATAAAAAGAAGACGCAATTAATTACGGTGGGACCTCAATTTCATGACTTCTTTATCTGAAACTATTATAGAATCTGCCTTACCGGGGCGGGGCTATTGGCTCCATTGGAAATAAAAATAAAAGCAATGGTTCTGTAAATCCAGCTCATCGTTTCTACTAAACAGAGGAAAAACGTTCTTGTGATCGCTCTAAAGACAAAATTATTCTAAAGCAATAAAAGCGGAAAATAAAAGAGTTGAATTGATCCAAACAAGGATGAACATTTTTCAGCTTCCTCCCCATCCTCAATTAGCTGTGAAATTGAATTTCTATGGGCGCCCATAAACCGCATCCAGATTTCGAAAAGGGGAACGTAACAGACGAGGAGAATCAGCGCTAATTAATTTAATGGCGAATTAATGAAAATCTTATCTCCCTATAAATTGTGAACAATAACATCGGCGACCCCGGGACCCTGTAAAATTGAAATAAATCCGGAGGAAGAAAGCTACAATGTATGGATGTAATAGGAACTCAAATCTGCGACAAGTTGGTTAATGAATTAAACAACGACAGCGGCCATAATCGGATTACACGATTCGATTTGTTGGTATTTTCTCTAATTTGCCTTTTTCGGATTTCACGCTGCGTGTATATCTTACATGTGTTATCAGAGATCGGTGAGTAGCTCTTTAGGGCGCCGGCATTAATCCCCAATTAGAGTCTCTTAACCCGCCTCAGCCTGGCAGGAAACGTCTTCATTAAAGTGACCGGCACAACAAATTTTTAATTTGACTTTTATGGTCGACCAACTGCCCAAGACAGCTGTCCTCATGCTGGCAGCCTGTCTGAAATTTTGCACGAAATGCGAATGAAAAGTGAAGCAGTGGACCGAACTCGCCTGAATTTGCCGGTCTACCTAAACTTCCGTGTTTAACGAAAATAGAAACTGCGGCGGAATTTGCATATTTCGCAAAAATTACTTGTTAGCGTAAGCTATTAAGTGCTCAACATAAGAGAGGATATGGCTGGGACCTGCTCGTGCTAAAACGTGTGTTAACCACTTGATCGGCAGTTAAAGCGCTGTTAATTAATTTTCACATTAATGGTTCTGCACTGTACTTTAAACGGCCCCTGAGGCCATGCTGTCTGCGCGATATTCAGGGGACATAATTTTGCTTCAAAATTGACCTGCCGACGCTAGGGAATTTTAAAGTCGTTGGGAATCGAGGTGAAGAATATAATTTTACATATAAATCGACAACCTGAGAAGGGATAAACAAGATGAAGTTATATTAGATACAGTTCTCAAAATCGTAACTGTGCCATTTTGCCATCTTGAGTGAAAGAAATATTAAAGTAAAATTCGTTGGCTAAAGCGGAGTAAGCGTAAGATATGTATTTGTAGTTAAAATTAACGATTCTCAAAATAAGGGAAGCTTGACATTTTTTGGATTGGTTCTGTGGATCACCATCTAACTTAATAATATTACATCAAAGCTTCGCAGAAGTATAAATAATTTAAATATCGATCTCTTCCTTTGGCTATCCTTTTATTCATCTTCGTAAAATTATGATACAAATTATGTACGTTATTGAACAATCATCACTTGAAAATTTCAAGTTCAACCGATTAAAATTGGCGAATTTATCCGAGTGTAAATATAACTAGTTTTTATGGCCGGCTTCGCTCGGTGTAAAACAATTCACCAGTGTGGATCCTCCATCCCATCGAAATCGGTACAGGACGTTGAGAATTTTCAGTCGCTATGTTGGAACCGCCCTTTGAAATTTCCTAATTTCGACAGTATATTCAAGTTGTTTGCCATGAGTTTGCTGTCGCTGCGTTAAGCAGATCAAAAGATAAAAATAAAATAATAATGCACATCCCGAATTTATGAATAACCCTGTAGCCCCCAAACGGTTGAAATCCTCCTCCACCATGCGATTTTATGTTTGGCTAGGTGAGATTTAGCACCTCTATAGTTTTGTCCCACATTAACTGAAACACCCTGTATATTGCTATAACGCCCTGGTATTAAATTTGTGACTTCTGTTAAAACGCATTTTTTCAAAGCTATATTTGCATACTTTTCGAGAACAAACTGGTTGTTCACACCAAAATGCAGTATTTTATCTTTAGTCCAGGAGTTAGGTTTAGGAGTTAGGTTTAGGAGTTTAGCGAAATTTTAATGGTAATTAGGGGGTGTCACTGGAACACTTCATCTAAGTTTCCCCTGGTATTCCGCAAGGAGTGATTGCCATCTACAATTGGAGGTGAAGGCTATCTTGGTAAATATTGATTTTGCGTGAAAAATGGATATTACAAAAACAACTTTTTTTTCAAAATTTTGATTGTTTCAAAAGTTATAATTTTTCAGAAATTACAGTTTGGGGCGTGGAAACATTTTTTTTCGCTTTTATGACAAAAAATTGCTGTGACAAAAGTTGGACCCCTTGAAATTCTCTTTAATTTTCTTCTGTACATCTTTTTGGAATTATAATTTTTGAAAATGTCTTACGTTTTAAATATTCACAATTTCAAAAAAAAGGTTCACACCAAAGTTGTTGGAAATATTGTCAATTTTTGTAAAACATAATAATTTTTCACGTAAAACCAATATTTACGGAGATGATTAACTTCACACCTAAAATTTTAGATGGTAGTCAGCCGTTGCTGAATTCGAGGGGGGAAACTTAGGTGGGTGTTCCGGTAGCACTCCCTACAAGCATCAAAATTTCGCTGGCATCCTATTTAACGCAAACTTAGCTCTCAGATAAACACGTTCGGTTTAATTTCTACTCGCCGCCCGTAAGAAACCCTCTCTAAATACTGTTCACCGCAAAGGGCTAAAAAACGGGTTTTTGGATGATGTGATATTGATTTCATTCACATTTCACTTTGTATATCGTTGTAAATTCTGTTGTTCACTTATTTCAGGAGTTTTTCTCTAAAAGGCATATTGAATTTACAAACACTTTTAAGAAGTACGCGCCGAAAAAGGAATTTCTGATTTTACGATTTTGTAGGCGTGTTTACGAAATTTACGATAATTTATAGTGAAAATAACACACTAATCAAATATTTTGCCCTCTTAAGGAAGTCGAATTGTGCTCGACTAGGAAAGCCACTAAGTTTCTAATTATTTCAGCTTTACAAATGTGTCTCTGCTAATCGAGGAGACCAAATTTGACTTCTGTTATAATAGGTCTCAATAATTAACTGATGTTATACTGCGAAAATTAAAAACTATAGAGAAATTTAGTAGGTAAATTTAAAAAAAGTGTGTAATTTTGCTAAACAAAGTTTTAAGGTAAAAATATTTGCAAAAATGAAAAACTTCTTACCTGTCTCGGCGACTACTAGTTCGTTCAATGTAATCATTAGAGGTCATGCTCAGTTATTAGGCAAAAGGTTAGGTTTTCGTTTTCAAAAACAGATATATTTTCTAAAAACTGATCAAGAAAGTTTATATTTCAAAAACTAAACCATGCTTTCTTTAAATACAAATATAAATGAATTTCAATGGTATGACCATTCTTACAGAGGGTCTCTATAAAAAAAAAGTTTTATTGTTTTGTTTATTTTTTATTACGAACCGATTCGGTGACATTCACAGTGGTATTCCTCAAGATTACTTATTAGGACCATTGTTGTTTTCTATATTTGTGAACTAACATTGTGTTTTAACTTCTGTGAATTTGATATGTATTCAAATAATGTACAAGTACTTGTATATCTGTTATACTAACTGACTGGAATTAATGACCACCTTAATGCGATAAGCAAATGGGCAATATTAAATAAACTCACCACCCCAAGAAATCGCATTCCTTGCTAGTGCCTAGACGAATGCTGGCTCTACTGAATTTTCCCCTTGCAAAAATAAATAGAGCGTTGATCACAACTTGGCATTATCATGTTTGTTATGTATTTGTACTCAGTCGCGCGATCCCTTTGACATTCGGTATCGTTTACAGGCAGATCTACAAGAACTATGTTAGCCAAATCACTCTATGTGTCATATATGTATCTATTTACCTTTTCCAATAGTTAGAATAATAGATAGTGTGTCCTTTAGAACGTTATCATATCAGTATAGCTTTCAATTCCGTAATACGTTTTGTTTATGACCTACGGCTGATAGATAGTTTGATCATGTTTCTTCCTGCAGTCGTCACTGCCTTGGTGTGTCGTTTGAATGTATATGTATATAATATATAATGTTAAATTTCCTCTAAAATTATCTGGACAGGTGAACTCATCCTCTCGTGTAACTAATCTACTTGTGCCAAGAAGCTATTGTTTGCAAACTGAGCATGGAATGCGTTGCTTGAGACAATTCAAAGAGCTCGCAGTCATCGCGGTTTTAGGAGGATGCTGTTTGAATATTTGAGTAGGCCAGATAATGATCAGTGATGCAGTTTTGAACTTCGTCATGAACTTGCTACACTTTCTTTGAAGTTATCTTTTTAGTTCGTTGTGTGTTTTTTAATGTTTTTATAATTCTGCCGTTATTGTCATAATTAGGTTTTAGCTAGTTCTAACAATTTAATTATTGACCATTGTGTTAATAGGTAGGCATCTACTTGCATTGTATGTAGTTAGCTTAGTTCAAGCTTTAAGCAAACGTTTTTTGGTGGTATTGTGTTGTTCTGATTTCGAAAGTGTATTAATGGAAATTTTCGTTGAAAAGTGTTGACAGTTTGTCGTGAATTATGCAAATATTGCTTATTCTAATATACAGGGTGTATCAGTTAACATATGCCAAAATAGGTGATTGGGGTGATAGATCTCCTATCCTAGACAAACAAAAAATCGTACGCCAGTTGGGGGGAAATTTGAACCGTTTTCGAGTTACCGGGTGATTCATAAATTCGAAATGTTCATGGTATGCATATTGTTAACATATTTTTATTTTTTGATATATTTACGTTTAAACGTTTGATTTCAAAAACAAAAAATTTAAAATTTAGTTTGTTTAATATTCCGCAAACAGTTTCCTACGTATAATTTTGTGGACATGTTGTACCTCCATGGAAAGGCCATAAGATGGGTTTTTCAATAAAAAAATAAAAAAAAGTGCATTAGATAATTGCGTGAATTTCGGAGAAAATTGGGACGAACCTTAAATTTAGGAAATTTTAGAGCATTTTTTCAATTTCGCAAGTGACTGTGTCTGCAATGGTAGAGACATGTCACATAGGGGCAGACTGCCCTTAATATTACAATTTAAGGTAAAAGTATTTGTGCCCTTCTCTGCGACACATGCTTGTGCCGTGTGACTTACTTGAGAACGTTATTTCCCGTGGGAATGCAACGTTGCATTTTTGTGTCGCATAAGATTTTTTGTAACTAGATGAAACCTAGACGATTTTATCAAAATACTACAAGTGCTGTCCATGGGACGTAACTGTTTGTAAATACCAGTAGTTTATATTAAAACAGATGAGAATATTTTACAATATTGGCCACATCATTCAAATATGTAAAAATAACACTCAAAAGAGTTATAACAGCAATTTTTACCTCGACTAGTGGAATAACGACCTATGAAACCCTTCTCAGATATAAACAAAGGAAATGTTTATTTGCACCATGCGTTTCACCGTGTAAAGTCCGTGTGACTTGGGCACAAAACAATGCCTTTTACTAACTTCTACTGACTGAATATTTTCTTTTTACAAAATATCTATGGACTGAAATTTGCCTTTTTGCACCGATGTTCGCAAGGACACACGTGGGGTGCAAATAGGCACTGACCCGAGTCCGTGCTACATGGACTTCCACGGTCTTTGCACGAACTTTACACGGTGAGGCGTATTTACCGGGTAGGCAAGGTAGGCAGCTGCCTAGGGCGGCAGGTTTCAGGGGCGGCGAATTTTTCAGGGTGCGAAGAATATTCGAATTTCATTCATTCTTTAAAAGAATATTCTTCGGAGAATTTGAGTTTTCATTCTCTCGCGAACGAAAGCATCGCAATGTGCCTAATTCGATTTCATTCTTTCGCGAGAGAATGAAAGTATTCATTCCCACATCTTTTACATTCGCGAATGAGAAAGAATGAAAAAGAATATTCCTTTGCATTCTTTTAGTGCCAGGACAATTTTTGCTGATTTATGTTTCTACTGCGTATTGCCACACTTTTAATATATATGTATGTATGTGCTGAAAAATTCCCATTAATAAGAAAAAATAAGACAATAAGCTTAGAGTATTTTTTTATTATCTTTTTTATTAGCAACATTAACTTTTAAACACACCATCTTCTTCTTTAACGAACGATCGCTAATATGGTTCTATTATTTTATTAAAGTATGTATCATCATAAAAAATTCTGAATGGTATACTTTTAACACAAGCAAGGCCGACACAGCATTTTAAAAATTCACTTTTGTTGAGTTTCAATGTTGTATTGGATCCACTTCGACGATTGCTTACAAATACATCAATTCTTTCCCTTAATAACGAAGTTTCTGCGTTATTAATCACCACCAAAATTATATAAAAAATAAATTTGTGCACAGTTATATAATGTTTTTTTATATTTCCTAATAATTGTCCTTTTAAAACCCTGTCACATAACAAGCACTTCGAACTATCAGTGTTCTTATCATAAGACACAAATTTATTTTTATCTATGTTAGATTTACGACCCATAGTTGCAAATTTGTAAAATTTATAAACCATTCACCAAATATCACTCTCTTTCAAGTTAAAGATCCGCTCGATCTAACCGCTAGAACAAGAATGAAAAATGAGAATATTCTTTTTCATTCCGAATGATTGGTTTTCATTCTTTCTCACTCTTTTTCTGTATCTGAAGAATATTCTCTCATTTTCATTCTCTCGCGAATGGAATGTATTTAAAAATTCTCCGCAGGAAAAATTCTCTCACGAATCTTTGGACTCAAATATTCATTCGCGAATGAATGTAAATGAAAAGAATGTATTTTTTTTCATTCGCGAATGAATTTTTCCGAACCTTGGAATTTTTATCGCTTACACTAGATATAACGCTACTTTTTGGGTTGTCGAAGAAAGAAAAAAGAACTTTTTATATGAGAGCAAAAGTAACGAGCCTGAATCATAATACATTTTTTAATCAATAGTGATTAACTTATTTTGTCGTTCCTTGAAGAATTCCATTTTCGTTTATGTTTGTATCAATATTTTCAAAACAGATAAAATGAAGTTGGAAATATTTTATAGCGCATAGTAGTTGCTAGTTCATTGACTCACCGTGTATACGCATCACTTTCGGTGGGAAGTTTCGAGTCAGTCATAAACGTATTTATACGCATATCGTCGCTGCGCGTGCACAACCGCGGAGAAGCAGTTTGTTAATACCGCGTATTATAGAAAACGATCTTTCACAAAAAGCTATAACTCGGAGTGAAGCCAAAGGGATCCGAGATCGTTTGGAATCATTGGAGACAGCTTTTATGCAATGTTTGTGGAGTTTTTTATTTTCGAGATTCAATTCTGTGAGCAAAAAATTGCAGTCCACTCAAACTCACCTTAGTGAAGTAGTTCAGTTGTATAATAGTCTACTCAAAACTGTAGGTGATGCACGTGAAGACTTTGACTATTTCGAAAAAAAAGCACTCGATTTTTCAATCAACCAAGAGTACAAAACACTTGTCAGCAGAGTGAGACGTAGGAAAATCTATGATGACGAAACAAGTACAGGAGAGGTAACACTGCTCGGTAAAGATAACTTCAAAGTTAACACTTACAATGTTATATTTGACAATTTGCTGTCGGATTTACAGAAAGATGCCTGAAATATGAGAAAATCAACGAAAAATTTTCTGTCCTCATTGACTTGGAAAATGTGGATAATGTTCATATACGGGAAAAATCAAAAAAACTTACAAGAAGCATTTAGTCAAGATTTAGAAACTTCAATAGTTGATGAACTTATCCATTTCAAAGCCTATCTCAATTGCACTCAAAAAAACTCTAAGCAGCTGACCCCAATCGAAACCTTTGAATTTTTCAAAAGAAATGATCTTAATACAGTGTTTCCGAATGTTGACATTGCATATAGGATGTTTCTTTGCATGGCTGTCACGAATTGCAGTGGTGAAAGATCGTTTTCTTGTTTGAAGCGGATTAAAAATTATTTGAGGTCATCCATATGTCAAACTCGCTTGAATTCTTTGGCTCTATTTTCTATGGAGGCAGAAATTCTACGTTTAATTGATTGCAATCAGGTCGTTCCTGATTTCGCACTTCAAAAAGCCCGGCGTAAAGACATGTAAAAAATATCAATTGTGAAATCGATGGGAAAAAATCAAAATGAATAAATGATGTTACTTACAGTAGTAATAATATTCTTCATGAATCTGAACTTATTTATCATAACTAACCTGAAATATATTATATTCTGGAATATACACATCTCACATACGTTAACGGAACTATACTTAAGGTGAGTAAAAGAAGATCAAAAAAGGGCGGCAATTCTGCATCTGCCTAGGGCGGCGAATTGTCTTAATCCGGCACTGGGTGAAATGCATGGTGCAAATAAACACTGCTATTAACAAATTGCGTGACCGTAATGAATCTGAATCATCGCTACTACCAGTAAACAAACTTTCTGGTATAAAAACGGTATGGCATAGTGGAATATCTTGCCCATCGTAAACAATGCTAAAAATCATAGTACGCTCAGATTTGGTTTCTACACTAATTCAGCATAATCGAAAATTCTAATATAGCTTTTTTAACTTGAAAATTATTCAATTCTTAATTTACGCAATCAAAAGTATCATTGGGATTATTCTATGTATCTTTGAAGATTCATGAAAATTAGTGTAGTAGTTTATTTCTAGATATGGTAACAAAAAAGTATAATAACAAAAAACACAATAGTTAAGAAATTGAGCATTTGTTAAATACTTTTTGCCTCCATTTAATCCAATTAATTGTTCGATAGACTTATTATTTAATCGGGGCCTGTTTCCAGTCGCTTTACATAATTTAAATTTGTAAGAAAGTAAAAAAAAAATCATGTTTCAACGGCCTCAACAAAACCACAACAAAGCCAATGGCACACAAATAGTGTTCTTGTGCAACAATTGCAGACTGCACCGGTGCACAACACGACGAATTTGTTAAATGGCATCTTTACAATAAAAATCAATTTCAATGGGAAACGGAATTGAATTGAATTTGAATTAGTCAGGCTGATTGACATAACAATGGTGAGAAAGTGCCAGTCTATCTGGACACCAATAACAGTCACACGTCGGCTTCCTACTGAGCAGTTAGTGCGCGTTTTAGCTAATCGAACAACATCCATAATTAAGTCGATGATTAAAAAGTGTTTTTCGCTGCATTGGGATTGATAAGGACCGACTCATATCAGAGCGTATGTTACACTCGTACTTGCGACCATACCGCCGCGGGCCGCGTGCCAAAGAAACAACACTCTTCGTATTAGCAGTGACCCAATTCGGAGTCGGATGGTGCCGGCGGCAAGCAGTCCGTCATAGGTAAATTGTCTTTACCTAATGGAACCTGTCTGTTTGTTTTCCTTCATAAAATCGCCAGAAACGCTTTACGGCAATTAAATTTGCAAATTTTTGTTAATTTTATTGCATGGAAATCGGCGGCCTCACGCGTTTAAGTCGTAAACTTGGCAGTTCGCTGTGAATTAGTTAATCCACGAAATTAGCTGAGAATTTATTTGCGTTTCTTATCTACAACGCATTCCGAACAATTTTGCATTTTCATAATCACGGAGCAGTCGAGGGGAGAGGGTCACAGACATTCGACTTGATCTTGTCTCAGACGTTTTTAATTGCGGTAAGTTTTCATCTTCGTCGTCGATAAAAGTCGTCTGGCGTTTTTTCTATTTTCGTTTCTGCGGATATGTGGGCATGGGCGGAGTGCTTTTGGATATAAAAACTTCTAATATTATACCGAACACTAATTTTGATCGTTTGGTAGTCCCTTGTACCTCATATATGTATATTAACTTTCGTACTTATGTCTGGCAGATAATTTTACGTTCATCCAATTGTATTTAAGGGTATATTTCCGGTCGGTAATCATTGGTGCATATTCTCGATCAATTGTTTACGTATAACATTGTTCTGTTTTACAGCGCAGATGTATATGTCCGCAAAATACGGGAGCTATTAGTTTTTTATTATAAATAATGTGGCGCCAAGGGGGGGAATTTATCTTCTTTTTAACTTCTCCGAATTTCAAAAATCTAGGGTAAGGTATTAGTCAGACGCCTCCACAAGTGTTTTTGATGCTTTGATGCTTTGCAGTATAGCTCTTATTTGTTACTAAGGGAGAAAAACTTCAAGATTTGTATGCATGTATGGTGCTGATCTTTCGTCGTGTATTTTCTCTTTTTATAAAGAGTAGATTTACATAATTTTAATCGATTAAGCCGTTTTAGAGATGTAGTGGTCACCGATTTTGAAGACGTCGTTTGAACCTCTTCAGGGACGCATTTTTTAAAGTGAAAAAATTAAATTTTTTTCTTTTTTATAGTACGTTTTATTCTTTGTACAGGGTGTTTCATCTATGGGGGACAAAATTTAATGAGGTGATAGATCTCATCAAGGCAAACAAAAAATCGATTGGCAGGGAGGGGGCGGAGGGGAAATCTCAACCTTTTGGGGGTTACATTCGAGATGCACATTATAATTTCATTTTTTTATCTTTTGATCTAATTAACGTAGCAGCATCAAACTCCGGCCAAACAACTACTATCTTCATGTGCTTTCCAAAAAATCCAATCTTGATTCACCTTTACCAATCCCACAGTTACTTGCGAAATTGAAAAAAAAATGCTCTAAAATTTCCTACAAACACGTTTCTACCAATTTCTCTCTCCGAAATTATTTTATTAATATATAAATTATTGTCGCCGTACGCAAACTGACACACTCATAAACGATGAGACACCAACGCATTTTGCAATGTTGCACTGAGTTAGTGACAACACAATTTTTCTCTAATTCTGGAGGAACTAATTGACTCTCTAAGGAAATGTGTAAATCCCCAGATGCACAGTGGTAGAGGAATAGCTAGGGTCTGAGGTGGGGTACCTCAGCCAACCTCCACTTATACACTTGGCCCGTTGGTCAAAATTATCACATGCATATCTTCTTGATGGAATGGCAGAAGTCCCCACTGATCCGTCTGGCGCCGCGCCGGGGGAGGGACAACAAGTGCACAAATTGTTTTTCCATTATCTCGGCTTCTATTAAAGCTACGACGAAAGTGATAATACCAGCGTAGACTGCGCTTAGAGTACTGCTTATGACTTTTGTTGTAACTGTCACGGTTGGCTGCGGGAGTGTATGAGAGCATATTAGTATTTTCGATTGTTCAAATCGCGATATCTTAGAAATGGTGATTCGTAGGAAAAAAGGTATATGAACCATTTATATAGACAATTGTGAGATCTACAACTTTTATATGAACTATTTTTACGGTAACACTTATCATTTACGATAAATATGCGAAAAACCGATGTCGACCTTGAATATAATTTTTAGCGCCAGTCGGATCGGAGGGGACTTTTAACATTTCATTTGTAAAGATATATTTAAGACCTGTAGATCTGTACAAATTTTAGCTCTGTGGGAATTTTTTCTAGGTTGAATACCCATTTTGACTGGACTAATAAAGAAGTTCCATGTCGAACAAAAATTTGAATGCATGCGATCGCGATGCATCCACCAAACTCTATTATGAAAGTCTCACACACTCAAGAATTATTCTCATTCAAAGAGCGCATCGAAAAGAGCGGCAGGAAAAAAAAAACTCTGCTGCGCGCATACGCAACCGAAAGGGAAAGAGGATTTAATTAATTGCGAGCGGCGAGTGTGTGAGACTTTCATAATAGAGCTTGGTGGATGCATCGATAACAGGGAAAAACATTTTTGTTCGACATGGAACTTCTTTAAGGATATTATCAATTTTTAGTTATTCTATGATATTATCAATAAATCCAAAAATATCTTAAATTTTTATTCACTAAATTTACAAGTCTTAAATTTGATGACTAGTTTGCATAATTAATAATAAAATTTTCGGTTGTACATTCGAATCCACCGCTATAATTATATTTTATTTGAATCCTGTTCGTATACCCTTAGTTAGCACAACATTTAAAAGATGTAATAATGCATAAATAAATCCTCGAAATTAAAAAGCGGATAATGTATAGGCGTGATGGAACAATAAGAAGAAATTCAGTCTTATATTATTCATTTTAAATTAGCTTTGCAGGGTTGAAATAATCACCACACGCAATCTCTTACGTAAAATCAATAGATTCCAATTTTCAAGTTTTGGAAGAACGTTCATCAGATGAATTTATTGTCAAATGCAGCACTCTGATTACCAGTAAAAAACGTTACAGTCAAAGTTGCACAACTATTTCAATAAAATTAAAAAATGAGAGAGAGAGTGTAAAATAACCCTTTCCTGGCCAGCAGCGTTCGGTCTGTTTACTTCCATCAAAGAATATATAACATAAAGAAGTCGCAGTCGGAACAAATAACTTGAACTGAAAAATTTGCTCTAGGGTCCTTCCGCGCGAACCCTATATCTGTAGTAGTACAATAAATACAAGCGGCCATTCATATTCAGACACTTCTTACATCGGAAGTGTGACCAAAAATTTCTGATGCGACGCGGGACCAGGCAGCAAACGTACAGAAATTCCGGCGCGCAATGTTATTCTTATGGACTTTTGCGATGAGGTGTTCCAAGCACGCGTTGAGGGCTGTATGAGCGCTCGCCGGTTCCAATTCTAGGAAGTGTGGGAAAATTACGAGAACTCTGAACTGAGCTGAATATTTTGGGTTCCTACGGGAAAAATGCAATAAATTAACCGCGCATGAATTCCTATGAAAATTAAAAGTTTTTATTAACAAGTATGGAAAAGCACGAGCAAGGACTCGACGGATCTGCTATTTTAAAATAAGAAAACCTTGTACAATACTTTTCACTTCTAACGTTAGTGTCACATTTACCTTTTGGAAGCACAGATATTTATTAATTAATTATTTAAAATAAAAACAATTTGCTGTTTCAAATAATTGCTTATCGATCTTATAAATTTAACATTATTATAATTCACAAGAATTATGTGTGTATATGCAATTAATTAATTAATCAATTAATGATAGTTACCATCTTCTTAAGAGTGAATGAATAAATAATAATGTATTCGCTTCCCCTAATATAATCTTAACAACAATCAAGAAATAGGAAAGTTGAGAATTACAAGCGCAGACGAAATTCTTTTGGGTTCTCGCCTTTTTACTCATATCATTCATTCATAGAATTCAGTCTGCCTTCAGCTAGAAGGCACATCGTCCGACAACGCAAGCGTGGTTCACCCCAACGCATGAACCCATATGAATAACCTGCGCCCGAACTTCTGTGCGTTGCTGGCTGGTACACATTTGTGTTCACAGCCGCGGTTTCTAGGAATCACTTCCCTGCCCTGACACCGTTCCTTCTCTTCCATCGATCGGAAAATATTTTTGAGTGGCAAATTAGGCTCGTGCAACTTCTTTATGTTATATATTCTTTGCTTCCATTTAATATCGCTTTTATTCGCTATCTACGCAGAACAATAAACTACAGCGCAGAGATTGACTGCCTTTTGTGTGGCAATTTAAATTATCTCCGGCTGCCAAACGCAAACGGCAATCTTTCACGAGCAAGCGCTTTCCAAAGACGCCTTTTACTTTTCGCTTAATTGCGAGTCCACTTATTACAGGAGAGCGTCTAGGAAACTGGAGCGCCAAAGACGCGAAACGAGCCCGGGCACCTTCCCGGGTCGGATCGGGTCTGGCCGAGCCTTACTTAACCCTATTAAAATCAATCAGAGCTCCCAACAAGTATGACTAATTGCGACTGGCCGCAGAGCAGAGCAGTGCGTCCAAATCCGATTGCCATCTGCATCTGGTGCATCTGGCGCATTTGTCTCGCATTAGCTGCCCATCGGTGCGCACTTAGCTCCGCTTTTATAGCGCGAATCCGCGAAACCTGTGCTGCGACGTAAGTCGCATCGCGTCATGTGGATTGGACGTGCCAGCGGCTACAAATTGCGGGCCCAAAGATGGGCACTGGTGCTCGGCCGGCTCCACATGTGTCCGGTTGTCGCGGAATTCTTAAAACTTCAATCATCCTCGGCGGCTCTCTGAATTTCTGATGTGGGAAACATTGACACTGCCGCGAGTTGTCTATGCGTCAAAATTGGCGTGGTCGCTGCGCCCGGTCTGGCGCTGCCTCTTATGGAATCTTGCCGCTAGCGGGGACAGTGAGAACCAACCCAGGCCAGACCTGCAGCCGCGACTTGGCTTGGCGATCTATTGTTCGCTGTTCGGTGATCGTAGGTCGAGGGCAATTTCACCGCGAAGGCGAACGGCCGGGACAGTCCCTTCAAATTATCGCGTGTTCGTCAAAACTATTGCTGCGGCGAGACGAATTCCTCTCGGTTTCAGTCGAGGAAATGCCTTGAATGATTTGGGGCTCTCCTACGTCTTTGCAGGCGCACAGGTTTGCGGGCTTCCAGGCCCTTTCCTCATTATTCTGTACGGAGCTGTTTGATTATCTCGCGAATTGGTTCTCCGCGAACAATAGGCTGAACAGTTCTTTCTGGTTTTGTCTCATTTCGTTTGCTCTGCTCAAGTCTTTTTGTCCAATTTGAGTGAAATTTATGCGTACACTCCGCTCCTTCTTTGGGCGGTTTGCGGCTTTTTGCAATCTTATTCTGTGCCTTTTGGGCTGGAGCTGCGGTTTCTTCTTATTCGACCGGATTCCTTCTGAAATATTTTATTTTGCTGCAGATGATAGGGTGCCTGCTTAACTGCTCTGCTGCAACTGATCGGTTTAAGAGGTTGTTTTTAAATGCATTTGACGAACTCCACTAATGGGGTTTGCAATCTTTATGTGACAGCTTTATGTCGCAGACACAATTTATTATTTTGATGAAGTCTGCCGATTAGATACAAAAAGCGACAAACTCCACCTTCTGTTGTTTCATGAACTGCTTCTATGTAGATCCAGTCTGAATATCGGATCGGATCGGAGGATTCGATACTATCCGAATAGATTCGAATACTGAATCCGGATATCCGGACATTCTGTTTGTGACTTGGACATCACATTCAATTGTAAGATGAACTTTGTTGAGCATATTAATCGAATAGTTGTGAAATCTTTGTCAATGTTACATTTTATAAAAAGATGGTCACGTGAATTCTCCATCTTTACTGTCTGCAACCATCGATTCTTTTCGTTTCTTCGGCCTATTCTGAAATATGTGAGTTAGATGTAATCTCTATATTATAAAAATAATATTAACAATATTCACCATAAAATGAAGCATTAAAAATCAAAAAGGTCTAAGTGCCAAAAGTGTCATTCCCAGGAAATTGATAAAATTCATATAAAACCATCAAAACGAATACTTTGCTGCGGACTTGGGTTTGAAGCATCCCAAAGGACGTTTGTGCAAAAATTCAGCTTGTAGGGAATTTTGTTGAGGTTTTCTCCCTTTTTTCATCTAATTTCCCTTTGCTATAGTAATATTGAACTGAACAGGCACAGCTCTACCTTGGTTGAATGCAAATTTTAAATTAATTGAAGTGGAAATTCCCGTGTATATGGACTTCACACCGATTGTGTTGTAAAATTGGCTCGACAAATTCAAATTTAAATTTCTGGAGGTGTGATTTTAAATGTTTTATGTAATACAAGTTGGCCAAGTTGGAGTTGGATGTGCGGTAGCCGGTTGTGGGCCAATAGGATATAGTTGATCGAAATGAAGGAGCAATTCAGAAATATTCAAGAAATGTTCAAGTATTTTCGTTATAGTTGTCTATCCGCTTAAACATTTTATTTTAATTTATTATTTAATTTTAAAAGAAATTTTTCGGAAAAAATTACAGTAAGTATTGTATTTCTATAATACGAGTAAATTCATCAAAATTTCTAAAAATAGAGAACTAAATATGTACAATAATGCCTACCAGGGAAGTAATACTTAGATAGGGAAATGAGGTCGGTATAGAAAAAATACTGGAACAAATGTTAATTGTTTTTATTAAACATAAACAAGTGAACTTAGATTTCATAGCACACTTTTATTTTTAAAACAGAACTTCAATCTATAACTTCGCTAGAGGATTCTTACTTCCCTGGGTATGTAGATTCAGGGAAGTGATATTTTAAATAATTTTGTCTCAAATCCACAAGAATGCTTTATTTTATTACAAATATAATGTCCACCAATGCTCCGAACAATTGAAACAAATTCAATTTTAATAATATCTTATAATTGAAATATAATTACGCACCATATAAGTGAGATTTGTCTGGCACGAACGCCATAGTCTCCAATGACACCTATAATTATTGTAAGATTCTTTTAGTAAACTGCTTGTAATATAAGCATCATTATGTGGACTTAAATTATGGATTCTGGAATGTCATCCCACAGGGAAGTGATAATTTTGATTATTTTGAGGTAGTATTGTCGTAAAAACATTTGCTTTAGATAGCTGATTTTTAATACCCAATTAGAAACCGATGTAAACCTTTATTAGAATTTATCATGAAGGAAATAAATTATTGAAACATTATGAGTCGACGACCTGAGTTCACCAAAATTCCTTGATTTGTAGAACTAGCAAAATATCATTTCCTGTAAATACAACGACTAAACTGAAAAAAGTTTCGGAGCGCAGCCCGCCATAAATTGAGAACTGCTTGCCTAAACGTGCTGCGAGATGCGTGCCCTCCGCTTGGCAGTCTCGCTCGCTGGACGAGTTGTGTTTATAAAGACGGGCCACGCATTTACACATTTATAATATTTTTAAAAAATGGGAAAAATATTTAAATTCTGTTAAAATTTGCTGCCTTGCAATGGACCCCCATATGAAAAGTGCCCCGTGCTCCCTCAAACATAAATTCGGCCCTGCTTGGAAAGGCTTACAAAGTTACCTTACTCAATTTCAACCGTCTGAAAATTACATCGTTTCGAGATACTCGAGATGCTATGCTCAGATCGCTTTGATGGCCGGAACTACTTATTTCACTTAAACGGCCATAATGTCGTACAAATTTCGAATTTTGCAACCGCTAGGACGCAAAATAAACGTAAAGGATAACAGTTTCAGAATATGTAATAAACAAAAGAATATTTTTAACATAGGTGCCAGAGTGTAGTACCTCTTTAGGAAAATTTCTGGATGAAAGGATATTTACAATATAACCGTCATACGGCTTTGCAGTAGACACACCTTCAATAGAACCAACGTTGCTAATATATTAGTCAGAGGTTGAAGTGTTCCTCTGAAATGAGTTCAAGGAGTTCGACGTACTTGCTGGTGCCTCTGATGAAGTGGCTAATGACATCGAAAAATCGGTGCACAAAATGTCTCGGCGAGCTCTTTGAACTGGTTACGACTTATTTACTTCCGCAGATTAATGTAGTGTGGAAGAGCAGCCAAAGAGTATCCTTACAATTCGGGGACAATTTGCTACCAATTAAGCCATTCTAACAAATCCAGGTGTTGTTTGAAATGTTAACGGCCGCTCGGAACTGCCTCTGTGAATGGTCGCGCCGCTAATTGTTATCCTATTGACCCACTTAGCCATCCTAAGAATACTTTCAGTCCGAATTGGCCGCAGACCAGTGCGGAAAACGTCCAGAGGTGCGGTTGAATTCTTTTCCTATGATTTTCGGTGCTTAATTCACTCCGGCCCCGACTGGGTTGTGGATTTTCCTCGCATTATCGACTTAATGGGTCTCTGTTTGGCGGAATGATTTATTTTGACTCGATTGTTTTCGTTGTTCGTTTTTTCTCCGCTAAAAATACACAGGCATGCTGGAGAAATAGCCGGAGCCGAACATTTTCACATTTTTCGGCAATCGGAAGCTTTTTGGAATGTTAACGGCAACGGACTGACCCAGAATTGGACTAATTGGAGTGGTTCTGCGATGATATCATTTCATCTATACCTCCGACCACAATAGCCCTTTGTGCGAACTTGTCCTTGATTTTGATAGACCAGCGCCGACGCAGAACACTTAATGTTAATGCAGTCTCGACTTTGCGATGTGCTACGGATTTGGGATCTCCAGTGATTTAAGAGTTTGTGATGTGATAATTGCTCTTTACGGCTTCATGAAAGAACAGGCGGAAGGTCTGTCTTCTCTTATTGACTGGTGCTGCATTCAGTTCAACAATAAATTTTGGTGGTCAGCTGTGAGTCGTTCCGGCTATTTAACCTAGCCATGAACATGGCAAAACCTTTCTCCAAATTAGATTGTTAAATTTTGCTGGATAAAAAGACGACAACAAAGTAACCGTTAATATTGGTTCCTCGCTATTGTCAAGCACCGAATAACTCTTTTGTGTTAAAATGGTAACGCTTCGCTGTTTAATTGTTAAGTTTAACGCGACGATCAGCACGGACGCGATCATTGTTTTTTCATAGGCTTATTCCAAAATTTCACTTGTTTGATTTGGCATTGTTTTCATTTCAGATAATATTTGTGTATGTGTTTCATTGAAAGACACTCGCGACAATCCACAACGAGCTTAAATGCATCGAAAACCATCTGATGACCGATCATTCTGATCCATAGAATGAACTTGGACCCTGTTATGAGGATCATCGAGATATTGCTATTACTTCCAATTGTGGTAGCAGCACAGGTAATTCCTTTTCTTATTTTTATTAGTATAATTCGAATATTATGTGAATGTCATTTTAATCTTAAATGAATTTAGGTAGATTGTAGAAATCCAGAAGAATAGTTTTCGGCACCACTTATACGGTGTTCTCAAGAAATAGTAGTTTGCTATACATATGGTGAACATCCTGATCAGCACCACCCATTCGGTATATTTTAACACTACTTGAGGTTTATAGATTGTCAGATTTTCACCATCTCGTAACATTTTATTGGTAGTGGTGTGATTCATTTCTGGCACATCCCAAGTAATGAGTAATATCATTCCATGAACAAGTTTAGTAAAATATCTATCGCTTTTCTGCAAGCTATTATGTTTGCTTTTGAAAATTTAAACTTCTTTATTTTAGCCGGTATTTTTTCATTATGAAAAAACCATTTACCGTACTAGTACATATAATACCGGTCTGTATACACATGGCAACCATTTGCACTCCCAACGTTATGAAGCAACCTTTTAAATAAATCTAGAAAGATTTTCTGATGCTGTGCTTCCATTATACGGGAGAATTGTATCCTGTGTTTGAGATGTTTGTTTTGAAACAGACTCATCAATATTTTCATCTGGTACACAATACCGTAAATATTTTGAGTCAACACAATGTAGAAAATGGCTGAATTTCGGAACTAGGGTCACCAGGCGATTTCGTTTTAAGTGGAGCATAAAAAAATTGACAAAAACTGTGTTGTTTATATTGTACCTATTATATCTAAATCTATTTTTGTAAAAAGGGGAAGACAAAACTGAGATCAATTGAAATATTTTTGAGTTTACTGTGACTATACCTAAACTCCGACCCGATTGACAATATGCTTCAATTATAGCCAAATGAAGGTGTAACGAAGCAGTGTTGTTCTAGCTTCAAACGTACCAATGAAATAGCTAGACGACATTTAAAAGAGATATAGAAAATGTGAATTTAAAAATCGACCGTTGATAAATGCGGTCCAGATCGTCATTAAGACGCGTAATGCAGTCATCTTTAACCACCTGTGGTAGATCATTTATATATACACTAAACAAAAGTGTACCCAGAACGGAACCCTGGGAAACACCATAAGGTATAAGCGATGCCCTTAAAAAGCTATCGCCCACACGTATACGTTGATAGCGATCGGACAAAAAACTACACACTAAGGAAATTGCAAAAATACTAAACCTAAAATATGTTTTTGGCTTGTATAACATAAGGTTAAAGTCGCCACTGTCGAAGACCTTACAGAAATCAAGGAGAACACTGAACTCATTGCTGTCCATACGAATCCTTATGTCAGCAGAAACCTTTAATATAGCAGTCTCACAGCTTCAATAAGGCCGCAAAGTGGATTACCACTTGCTCGAAAGATTATCTCCCTCCACAAAATCTAAGATCTGTTTCCCATAATTTTCTCTAGTACCTTCGGAAAGAATGATAATAAGCTCATAGGCCGAAAGTTTTATTTACATTTAAAAAACGAGCGTCCTTATTGAAAGACCCTGTATAATATATGAAAGTGGTTAATATGCGAGCGAAAGAAATAGATGTGGACGACTTTAACACTAAAACTCGTACTGCGCCGAAAATATAAAATTCAATCAAGAGCAAACAGGCTATTTGTCTTAATAAACAATTTTCTATCTTCCGAAGTGTTCCTCCCCAATTACGCTTAACTGTTTTGATTGATGTCGAAGAGGAATTCCGCCGCACGCTTAAGTAATTCTTAATATATTCAACAGAAATTCATAAAGATAAAATTCCTGCCGTCGCGCCGCAACCATCCACTTGTATGTTTTGATGTTTCTGTCGTGATAATGTGACAATTAACCCAAAAATCTGTGGATAAGAGCCGAATGAATTGCCGTACCGTCGGACGCTTTGTTCTTTGATTTGAGAGAATTTTGATTAGTTTCACCGCATGTTTCGCTACGCGTGTCGAGACGAAGACAGCCGGTGAAGGGAGATTTAATCTGGTCTTCAGTTGCTGGTAGGTCGTCTGGAACATGGCAGAAGATCGTGGTATACGAGTATCTGTGTTGATTTCTTAATTCATCTGCTGTAATTGCAGCTGACATGCTGCCAAAGTGACGGACAGCAGCATCCCTTTTACGGGCACGCAAATAACTCAAATTACACCATTGCACTGAGGAGTCTTAGAGCAGTTTTAAGAAACGGAAGACCTCTAAGTGATGCGAGACTAGACGGCCGGGATAGAGAGCGAGGCATACATTGTCCTAGGCAAGCAGCAGCCACAGAAGTATCTCACACATCTTCCTGCATTCGAGCAATGCTGCCGGCTTATCGGGATATCATCTCGGAATGTCTTCACGCTTTTATAAGTCTTTAATTCGTCGAGATGAAATCTTCCCGAGAACCAAAGACAGAGAGCCCACGATGCACATCGAATTAATTAGTTACGCTGGAATCGTTTTCCTTTTGCCAAATCCTGCTGCAGCCGCTCTTAGATTTGCCCTCTTTGTAGGGCAGCTAAATCGACCAGATCATGAGTCGCGCCGGACTTATTAATAAACTCCACTGTGCAGAAGATCTGGGCCATTATACGGATAATTTGCAGTGGAATGCGCTGCCAAGGAAAAGGATGATTATAACATCATGCGCGTACCCCAGACTGCATGGTGTTGAGTTTCCGTTCTTCGATTAATGGACAAATAATTGATACCAGTCGTTCGTTCCAATCGCACTTTAATTGATGAGCTTCTAATTTTAAACTGCCAATGCTGTAGTCTGTCCAGCACGCCACCCGCCGCCTGCCGCCTGCCGACCGTGCGTTCTGGTTACCTAACCAAATTCTTTAACGAGATCCAGACAAGATTTAACCTTGTCAGTTACGGTTGAACTGAAACGAATCGCGTCCATTGTTGCCCTTATCGAATTAATAAATCAGAATGCCTCCAAATCGCTCATTACACCGCGGAACTGACCGTGCCGCGCCATTCATCCCCTGTTGCATAAAGCCTTTGAAGAATGACGGTAGTCCTCTTTTAATTGCTTCACAAGTCTTATACGACTTTTATGAATTTAAATGGGAGAAAGGTCAGTTCGATTCCGAACAATGGGACTAATTTTGGTGCGGAGCTTTTATAGTGTCACGTAAACGACTCTGTCGACAGAAGCACTTAAGGATGACATAAAAAATGCTCTGAAGTTTACGAGCTGTGCCCAGGGCGCTATACGCGAGCTATATAAAAACGCGGCTTCTTTGAGGTCAATTTCATTAAACAAATCAATTTTGTACGCAGAGTCGTTAAAGTCGGACAGTGGTCTGTTCCACCTCACACCTCCTTAATGCAATGCAATCGTAAACAGCATCACCATCACTTTAAGAAGCCAGTAAATTTTGTACTACTCTAAGCAGATTGCTTAGGCTATTAATCAATATAATGATCACATGCCCCAATTAAAGCCTCAAGGTGGATTAAATTTACGCGATCAATTAACACAGTGATGCATTGCAGCTTGCATTTGACGTTACTGGGAGAGACTGAGAACTACATTATTCAAACAAATAACGTCAGTGTCTTCTTCCCTGTGGGAAATAACAAATAAAATAAATTGAAATTTTTCATATTATTTTCAAGGGCAGGCAGCCTTTTTCAGTTTTTTTTGTGTCTTAAGTTGAAAATTATTTTAAAAAATTAAACGAATTGCTTTGATTGATTGATAGGATTGATGTGACTTTTTAGGTGAGAGAAGTTGTTAAACAACTCGCAAAATGGGCATTTGCAATATCTGTTCGTGTTCCTAAACGTTTCTCTTCGACATTGTTATGTTTAAATAAAAAAACTGGTACATCGAAAAGAGAAACAAATCCGAGAAAGAAATTAATGCTGTCACAACACGCTCAGCGTCAATTGTCCCATCCCCATCTTCGCCTTGCTTTTTCAGAAAGCTATGCAAAGCTGTCATTATTATGGCAGTGCCTGTTTGCACCCCACGTGTGTGTGTGTCCACGGAACAAATTTCAGTACGTAGATATTTTGTGAAAGACAAAAATTCAATCAGTTGACGTCTTTCAGTCGTATGGATACACACACATGGACATAGTTGGGTACAAAAAGACACTCCCCATTATTATATACTTGGTACTACAGTTAGCTTGTTAGATTGTGCACAACAATAGAAATACCACTTTCGCTTGGTTATGCCAATAATAATAAATTTGCACAAATGTCAGCCATTAAAACACTCCATTGCACAAAGTATGCTTTCTTTTCCTCAAAATCTTGAAATTTGGGTCAAAAAGATCACAGACGACAGTAAAATTACAATTTTGGAGTCTCGTCCGACGTGGTCATACCAGAAAGGCAATAAATCCTGGTTATTAATGACGTTGAAAACGCAAGCACCGTACAAAGAAGCCTATACAATCCATCATCCGCTGCATAAAATTACAAATAATAACAGGCGTTGGGCGCACTCCGGATCCACTGCAGTACCTCCACCTTTGGGGGTCAAGAATATGTTTCCAAATCGATCGCTTCTCATAAACAACGTGGTGGCATTCAATCATACATTGTCATTATGACGTCATAAAATCTCTACCAGGTTTTGCGGCGATCGTCATCATTTTTTAATTTTTATATTCTCTGCATGTGGTCACCCTCACAAAAAACCAGGCCGGATGATTACAGACCGCGTGCGTGGTCACAAGCTTATGGCCCTTAAAATAATACTTAACATCGACTTGAAAGCTGTGCACGTTGGTCTTGGGCACCGTCATCATCTGGGCATTGGGCCCCAGCTCGCCGCAATGGGATTTTGATGGCTTCATTCAAATGCACCAAGAAGTCGTGGCTTCCTGCTCTGATCGTGGGAAATTCATCCCGTCGCGATGTTCGTTGACCACATAGCATTGGTCTGCGGACACGAACGACTTAATCTTCGTTCATTTCGCAATATTGTCACTATCACCGATCTGATCCCTCATGATCTGCGTTTAATGCGCGCGCAACATGTGACCACAACTTTATGGCGAAATTTTATTTGCACATAGAGGTGAGCGTTTTAAACGATTGCTGCGCCGCGCGCCGGTTCGGCCTCAGACGAGATCAACTGATCGCGGAATCGTTTCTCGTGTTGAAGTTTATTACATTGTCCGTCGTCCAGGTTCAACCGCACCACATAATATAGCCATCAACTATCTGCGACAGAAGTCGTTTATATTTCACAGTTTCCTTCAGGAGGCATTTGGTTTTTAGTTAATTACTGCTCAATTGATTTTTGAGAGGGAAAAGTGGGTTCTTTTCAGCGCCACGTACATTATATGTAGTTACGCACTCTCCTTTCACAATCAAGTATATTAAATAGTCAACTTATAGGGTAGTTGTTTATTTCTTCGACTTAATAACACATTCAAATACCAAATGCAGATAGTTTCCCAGTTTGATACAGATGCATGTGAAAACGGAACCTATGCTTACAGTGTTGGTAATGACAATGACTAATATGATTATTTGTGCAGCAAGTTACAAAATTGGTCAAAATTTAGGTGCAAATAAATGGCTTCTTTACTTTTAGCAATTTGATTTCTTTTATTAGGGCACATACACGATATGATCTTTACAAATAAAAAAAGTCAGGCAAGTGCGTCTCAGACTCGTGAGTTAAGGGTTCCGAATATTTGCCGAAAATTAAATGACTGCAATTTTAAATAAAATTTTTTTTATGTGATACGACTACAAATTAAAAATTTTTGAACTGTATCTTTACTTGTGCCGTGAGACCTTGCTTCTTGCTAAATTTCATGATTCTAGGTGAACGCGTATAGTGTACTATAATTTTTGGTTTATTTGCGAGAGTCAAAATATGCGGCATAAGTGGGGCATATATGGCCGTATTTTTTGATTGCGTTGACCTAGAAGCTTGATTTACAGCTCCAAAGTATCAATCATAAAATCAATAAAATATTTTGCGGTATTTCAAAAAATCATAAATGTTTTATGGTAACCCTATGGTATGGTATGGTTCATGCTTCTCCAATACTCCTGGGGGTCGGGACTTCTTTGAAAAGCCCTTCTTGATGGATTCTACAATTCTGGAAATTATATAATATTAATTATTACAACTACTTAATTATTAATTATTTTTCACAAATCGGAAATACTGCAAATACATGTATACGGAATTGCGAATATTTCCGAAATCTCAATCAAAATGGATATTTCGTTAAAGGACTTTTTCAAATCAACGGCTGAGGAAGATAGAGTCACTCTATACGATTTTTTCCCCCCTAGGAGCAGCTCTGGTATACCAACTGATCAAATTTGACCCGGACTGGTCCATTTAAACCACGCGCGTAAACTCAATCGGTGAAAATTTTTTTTCTAAGGTACTTTCTGTAAAATTCGTTTAAAATTTGAGCGGGATATGTTAATTATTGTATGGTTGGCTGCCATTTGTTTACTTTGCTGAAAGTTTGTCTGGCGATTTTTACTATGGCCAAAAAATTGAACAACGAGTTTGCTTAAAATTTTGTGTTTCGAATGGAATTTCAGCAACGGAATCATTGAAAATGTTGCAAAAGTGTTTCGGGGAGTCTACTCTATCGAGAACGCAAGTATTTGAGTGGTATAAAGCATTCAGTGAAGGTCGTGAGATCGTAGAAAACTTGCCTCATGCGAGTCGTCCATCCACCTCTGTTAGCGACGAGAACATCGGAAAAGTGAAGGAAATGGTCCTCGAAAATCATCGTGTGGGCATTAGAGAGATAGCAGATACTCTGAACATCTCTTATGGATCGACTCAATACATTTTAGTTGATGTTTTGTGCATGAATCGTCTCGACGCCAGACTTGTACCGAAAGACCTGAATTTTTTGCAAAAAGAACGTCGAGTAGAGGTTGCAAAAGAAATGCTTGCCAACGTTGCTGATGACCCTACATTCATCAAACGCATCATTACTGGTGACGAGACGTGGGTTTATGAATACGACATCGAAACTGTCCAACAATCTAGCTCTGGGAAACACGCCATGAGTCGATTGAGGCCATAAAAAGAAATTGGCTGAAGGAACTACATGCCATCCCGGCCGAGGCCTATAAAAAGTGTTTGGAAAATTGGATAAATCGTTGGCTTGGCAAGCTTGTATTGGGTCGATAGGAGCCTATTTTGAAGGCGATAATAAAAATTTGTATTAAAATACATAAAATACAAAAACAGTCGATCCGGCATGCGACCATGTATTTTGGGTTGGCAGCAGTTTTTGCCGTAGTGAAGGGGAATCGTCAGTAAGTGTAAAATTCGGTGGGCATCTACAAAATAACAGTGCTATTAGTTTTTGTTTATTCATTCCGTAACCATTTCACACACATAGTGTTATCATTCGTCAGGAATTTATCAATTATGTCTGTCTCACGCCAGGCTTCTATTAATGTCAGGCTTGGTGAAAAATTCGATTTTAGTTAAATTTAGGTTGTTTAATAATGTATACCCGAACTGATCGCTGATACTACCGGATGCGCACAGTGCTAAAGATGTAGAATGAGAGAATCCCCCCCCCCCTCCCCCCTTCCCCGGACAAGGTCATTTTTTCGTAAAAATCAAACAATAATGATTTTCTAGCTCAAGTTATATGGACCGAGAGAACGTAAAAAGTAATTTTTTAATATTATATAAAGGCTTTCTTCAACAGCGATTGGATGTCCCTCAATTCGATATAATTTAATTTTTTTTGAATATGCTTAAAATGAGAATAAAGTGTTTGACAAAAGAATTAACTTTAATGTAGGTACAAAAAAGCGTGGCGTGGTTTCTATATTTTTATAATACCTCGACTTTTATAAATACCTAGTAATAAAAAAATCAAAACAATTGATATCATGCAACCCACGCTCTTTTTTTACAATAAAGTTATTTTTTTGTCAATCACTTTATTGTCATTTCAAGCTTATTTGAAAAGAAAATGATATCGAGTTGGCGACTTCCTATCGCTGTTGAACAAAGTCTGTATATAATATTGAAAAACTATTTTTTACTTTTCAGTTGACATTGCTTGAATTGACAAGAGTGTGTTTTAGTTTTTCAAACTATAATATTTTATACAAACCCCTAAACCCCTGCCCATCATTTTTTCAGCATACACATACATGATATAAGTTTGAACCTTTCTTCAGGAACAGGAACTTGTTTTTAGACAGGATTGTTTATTAACTCATGCAAGACGAACGAAAATTCCGAAAATCGATAAATTTTGTAGTGTGAATAAATGTAGATAACTCCTCTATTTTCAGTCTTGCAATAAAAGTTCTTCCAAGTTTTTTATGGAGCTTTTCCTAATTAACGAAATGCGTAAAATTTATTGCCTGCAATTTACCGCCAGCAATTAATCGCTAGCAGCTGATCGCCGCACCGCCGCGTCAGTTTATCGCCTAATCAATTTATAGTCTACTAAGAAATATCTTTGGTGATACGACCGTTTAAGGAGAGTGCTTGGTGTTATTTGCACATATGTATGTAGCATTAGTATCAATGTTTATTCATACCAACAGATCACATAGTAGTACATACACCATACACACGCCCAAAGAACTGACATATAAATAGTTGTATGTATATATACACACGCATTCACACATACAATCATACATAAATACGCAGGCACACACACCCGCATAAACCGTGTGCGCCACCAAAGATATTTCACACACTGAGAAATGCTAGCGATCATTTGTTGTAGCCTATAAATTGTTTATGCGAACTCACGCGGCAGTAAACTTCTAACGATTAAATTGCTGGCAGTGAATTGCGGGTAATAAACTTTCCTAGACTCCTAATTAGCAATGTAACCTATTTATATTTTTATTCAGTTTCTTTTGATTGCTTTTCCAGAGTTGTTCAGGGCAGTAAGTCGAATGTAAGTCAGGTACGTAGGTATAACAAATTGTTGATATTTTTGTTTTCAATAATATTAGGTAAAAGAAACAAAATACGTGCCGATCTTTTAAAATAAATCCAATGCCTTGATTAATAACGAAGATACACTTCGAAAAAAAATTGCGGTTAACCTAATACATCGCCCTTATTAGTTTAGTAAATAAAATTTATTAATACTGGTGTCAAAAGATTACAAAGAAATCAATCATTCACACTTGAGAAAAGAGGCCTAATGAGTGTTTTGTAAATTGAGCAAAAAATGGCACACACAACTTAAAAAATGGAATGTTTGAAATAATTTGGCGAATTCTGAGCTTTATGCAGGCTTAATAGGGAAAATGGTGTATATCTCCGTTATTGTTAACGTAGGATAAATTGAAAAAATTAGCGAGGATTTTGTACCTTATGTTGCTAAAAAAAGATCAAGACTTTTTTTAAATCTATTATAGATACGTAACAACACCGAAAACACAATGAAAATAAACTGAATAAAATTGTATGTAGCTTTAATTATATGGGGGGCCTAATAACTCAGTGGTAAATACGCTGGGCTATCACCTCAGGGTCTCCCAGTTTAAGTCTGGCTCGGACCATAATTGAGGTGCCTTTTCATGATAGCGCTAGATGGTAGTCGCATCAGTCAGGATAGGTGCTGTGGGATAATCACCCAGCATAGCGAACATGAACGATTAAAGAAACTGAAGCAGAGCCTCGAAGTGGAGAGGCTTTTGAGCATATGGAGCGAAATAGGAAATAAATCTGTTTGATATTTTCCTGTCATTGAAAATCTTAACTTCAAAAATGAACATTGATTAACAAGTCATTGATATTTGATTCCTATCGAATACGCGAACGGAAATTGCCTTCTTTTCTTATGTAAAGTATTTGTGTGGTTTCCGATGGGATTCGAATTCGGGTCGCTTGAGCAGTCGGGACACTCTGCCGCTATTCCATTAGACGCTTCATATCTGCTTCACTTATTATCTGGTTCTTTAGAAAGGAAAACAATCTGAATCATGTGAGATTCGAACTCGGGTCCTCTGGAGCTGGGATTGATTTCAAAGAGCGAAATTTCTCTGAGTAACCGTCTGGCATTTTACGGTTTGTGAAGACCTTTAAAGAGAATCGTGTTTAATGCAAACTTATTCATGTTTTTGAACATAAATCTATTTAATCAAAGGTATTGCTAACAGATTTATATTTGAACTTTTCATTGTAAATTTTCTCAGTGTATAAAAAGCATTTGTATTACAGGATTGAAAATCAAATAGTTACCTCATTCCTTAATTATTTATTTTGTTCTGCTCATAACTGATTTATTATTCATGTTAGCAAAAGGTAATGATTAAAGTTTTACAAAATTGTATTATCCTACAAACAAGCTTTGTACAAACAAAATTCGTGTCAGGCGGTTATACGGAATTCAATAAAACTATTATAATAAATTATATGCTTTTTTCAAAATGGCCCAAATGACATCCACAATTCCAGAAGGTCAGTCTTACATTTATAGTTGACACCCCTCTACGAAACCCAAATTGACAACATAGTAAGACCTGAAAATTTTAAAGAATTAATCAAATAACGTAAAGAGCGTCCCATGATCAATTAAGGGATAATAAATGAGACTTCTTCGTGCCATAAATACGAAATTGAGAAGGAGAGTCGTAAAATTGTGCTCATCTGCCTCAAAACGGGCCTCGAAAATGCATTAAAGAAAAGAAAAAACAGATTTTTGATCATCGAAATTTATGTCGCAAGTAGAAGCGCCTGTTTAGTGTTTTGACACTGGCCATCCACAGAGGTTTTATTGTGCACACTCGGAAGGTTGCTGACAGCACATTGTCTACGTAAGCCCATCGAAATCCATTTAGAAGCCATAAAATTTTCTCGACAAATAATTTATTCCAAGTGCGTAAACTCAACACCCATCCATTAGCAGGGATTTCAACAGAAATTGAGTTAATACGGCGCGGCGGCGGGATCGGTGTTCAATTCCTCCAATGACTAAATAAATTCTGAAAGCACCCCGCCAGCCAGCAGTTTACAGTAGTAAGTCATTCTAATTAATGGGATGATTTTATTGACAGCATTATGGGATTATTTAATGCTACTGGATGTCTATAATTTAGTTGCCCTAGCCCTGCGTCTATAAATCTTAATTGCTAAAGATCATCAAACGTATATCTGCCCTGCTCCCTGGAGGGGAAAATCTTAAGGAGCACAATTGCTGGCGGCCGCCGCCGCCGCTTAAAAGAAACCATGTGCGGCGTGTGGAGCAATCGGTAAGCCCTCGGTAGGGAAAGATATTATATTTGTTAATGATGGAACAGTTTACAATACACAGTGGGTGATCTCCTAAAGCTGCGCAATTTGCTCAAATTTGAATACGAATTCTACCAACTCATTAAAATTCAACGCGGTATGCAGAAGGTTAATGGGAAAACCGCGTGAGCTGGAAGGAAATGTCTACCAGTTAAATATTTGCATTTTTCGAATTCTTTTGCGTTCCTTATGTTAAGTCTGTTTTTAAATTATTTAATTCTTCCCGGAACTTCAAGGCGTTTTGCTTCATACATCATGAAATTTCAAACAAAGAGGGAGTAAAATATGTTTCACTTTTTAAAATCCGCTTTGGTAATACACACTCGAGGTTTTTCTAAAGCAGTTTTTCATGATAAGATGCCGCTAGCTTCAACTCTTCAACTTTTTACTTTAGCGACCGTTATTCGCGAGGATTAGAAACTTGAAAGTGTCGAAAATACAGAAGGGTATTGTTAGGATTTTTTACGGGGCGTATACCATACTCATTCCCCTCATTTTCCCCAATTCCAATTCCATACCATACTCCAACGTAATGAAATTTCTGCACCGAATTCCCATTTTTTTTTCTCGTGATTGCTATTTTACATTCCAACGGACTGACAAGTTTCGGGGAAAACCTCATAAAGACACAGTGCTCCGGAGAGTCTGGGTGCGGATGACAGTTTTTACGTATATTATTGCTTTAAAATGTAAATATTTTTAAAAATTGTAATAAAGCAGCAATTAATTCTTGTTTTTGATACGTTCGTAGTGAAGGATACCAATAAATTTTACGTCGGATCACAGGTCGTAAATTTTAGGTCGGATTGTGAATAAGGCCCCAAATTTATTATTATTTTTATTTCAATTATCTTTTTCTTTTACGAGTAAGTTTTAAGCAAACTGGTTGTACTGTTTTACCTAAATCTTTGCTGAAGTATTTTATATGTAGTTATACTGATCTATACAACATGCAATTGTTCCAAACATTTTTCTTAATAATAAAATTTATCGGTCATGATCTCCAAATAACTAAAAAAATATTTGAAGGGGCTTTGCCCACGTATGCAATTTCAAAAGATGTTAAATTTATAAGTATTTGATTTTATGCCCGGCTTCGCACGGTGTATAGCAATTTACTAGTACGAATCCTCTATCCCATCGAAATCATTTCAGGAAGTTCAGAATTTTCGATCGCCATATTGGATCCGCAATTTTTAATTTCCAAATTTCGATAGTAGATACCCGTTTTTGTAGCAATCCTTTGAAGTTTAACCATTTCGGTCGCCATATTGCCACCATTTTGCTTTTTCAAAAGTTATATTAGTCATGTTCCATATTCAGTTGATAAGCATTCGATCAGTCTTGGAATCACTAAAATCGGCGCAGAAAACACTCACAGGAGGAATCACAAGTTGTAATTTGTGCATATATGGAACTGAAAGTGCAGAGGTTTCTATAGTCCAGTCAAATTAGACGAAAAAAAGCTGAAAGTGCGAAAAAATTCGCATAGAGCTGAAAATTGGTACAGACCTAAAATACACTATTATAAATAAAATATCAAAAGTCCCCACCGATCCTACTTGGGCTAAAAATAGTATTTAAGGTCAAAGGTCAACAATATCGGTTTTTCGTATATGTATTTCTCGTAAACGGTAAGTTTTATCGCAAAAATGGTTAATACAAAAGTTGTAGGTCTTGCAATTGCCTTTTGTTTTTCCCTACGACTCCCATTTCTGATATATCACGATTTAAATAATTTGAGCTTTCTAATAAGCGCTCATACATATAAAATTAAAAACAAAGTTGTTGTGCTCGAAGCGAACCCTACGCTAGTATCATCACTTTTGTCGTAGCTTTAATAGAAGACTATTTAATCATTTGAGGGTGGTAAATGGGGGGGGAGGTTCCGTTTGTGGTAGAATCGATTAGATAGATATTAAGTACATATAGTAAATAAAAAAATTTATTTCAAAATTATTTAGTCAAAAATAAAAGGGTCCGAAAACCGGCCTTCTCCTTCAACTCATGGGAAAAAAGAAAACAGAAATAGAGGCTCGGAGCAAATAAGGAGTGGGAAACTGACCGGGAAAAAATTGGGGTCAAATTTGACCCCCTACCGTTTTTCATCGAAAATGACCCCAAGATCTTTAATTTCCCTCACTTTTTCAAGTATGACGGACTCTATAATTTTTTCCTACATGGTTTTTGAAAATATAACTTATAAATTTGCCCAAATTATAAATTTATTGATATTAAAAACAAATACTGGTAACTGTAGGAAATAATACAAGCCCAATGGGTGGCGCTGAGAGGAATGGCAAAGTATAGCGCACCCCATCATGATGATTAAATATATTATCGATATTTATGTATACATAATGCATTTATATGTTATCACATCACAATCTGAACTTCGACTTTAGTTCTTGCTTCTATACCGCAGCAACTTTTTTATAACAACATTGCAAATTTGCCATTAAATTATAAATAATAAACACGATTTCTGGACGATAGAGGTAATTTCATTACCATTTGCGAATAATTATGTACAAGCGCCAGAGCTCACTAATTAATCAAGCGAAGGAAAATATGGTAATAAATCAAGTCGGCCGTAGGTCGCATAAAGTACTTGAAGTCGGTTAAGCAAGCTGAGTACTGTTACTTTTGATACGCTGATTTCAGGAGGTCATGTGTTGTTGAGATAATTTAAGAGCGGCGTTAGCTACCTACTTGTCCGTTTTAAACAATTGCAAGGAAAAATTGAGCGCCAAACGCTGCCTGTGGCTATCATTTCCGAACCGTTTGTCAATGCTAGCCGGCTCGTGGATAAATACTAATTAATCTGTAGAAGCTCTTGACCTGAAAGCGTGCTGGAGGGATTTTCCTGTCATAAAGGCTATTTTTACATCCTCGCAGCTGTTCGATATAATGAATGCGACAGATTACCTCAGCCGTAAATTCTATCCCAACCCGAAGCCTTCATTATTTTTAGTTGAATTTTAGTCCTCAACACCTGCCATACTTAGCGGCTGCTCATTTCTCGGATTCTCTATCAAATTGCTTCAAGTCCGAATAATTGCCACGACAGAAATCGCCTCACCTTAAACCCCAGCCAAAATGCTAAAATAAAAAATTTGCAAATAGTGAAGAATTTGTGGAAGCCGCGTTGCCCTGTCGGCCACATTTCAAGTAAATCACACCACTAATCAACGCCGAGGCAGAAAAATCTCAAAAAATTCGGGCCTGCTCGAGCCGAAATTTATTATAGCATAAAATAGGCAGACAAGTAGTGCCACCGTAGTGCAGACGGGAGCTATTTTTGAAGCTCTTATGAAGAGATAACGCCGATATGACCATGCGATTAATTCTGGTCCTGTTCGCTTTTCATTTCAGTCATCCCACGTGAGAAATGCGAAGGCGCAGATTCGTCATGAGATCGCTGAGCTGCGGAAGGACGCCATGAAAATGTCCCATGTGGGCAACCCACGGAAATATAGTGCCAGACGAAAGATGGGTGTGTACTTCACGCCCTGGTCAGGGTGGAGCAAGTGCGACCACCAGTGCATCAAAAACAGAGAACGATACTGCAAAGTCAGGCGGAAATGCGGTCACACGAAGCATATCGAAGAGAAGGCTTGCAAGGAGTAGGGTGGCTTTAAATTTTAAAATTTGGAGGTATTAATCAGAGTTTTACTTTACAGTTGCCAACCAAATTTTGAAAGCAACTCCCAGTTTTCCCATAATCATCATACCTCGCATCACAACTTGCATCACAACTCGCATCACAACGCGCATCACCATGCATCAGAATCAATGCAAGTACAAAACGGAGTGCCACCATTCCCACCACCTCCTATGATGCACCCATTGGCCTATCCACCGCCACATCCACCGCCAATTCCCCTTCATCCCCCTATTCATCCACCGTTAGTCCATCATCCAGCAATTATGCCGCAACCAATTCCTACCTATCCCACCAGCCCACAAAGGTTACTCCTGCCTGTGTTGCAAGAGGTTAGAGAACCCCAGGAGGACCCCCGGGACTATTTTGTGATTAAAAAAAGACCGAAGTACCGAAAGAAACGCAAGCCAATCGTCATCGAAGTAGATGACTACGATGAAATGCAGGACGAGTACGATCCTGTAGAGATCGAGTTTAACAAACACTACATCAAGGCATACCGGTCTAAGTACTGGAACCGAAACGACTATAAGCCAACGCGAAAGGTGCAAGAAGACGATGAGGACTTCTACGATCAGTACGATCAAAACCTGAAGAAGAACCTGGGGAAGGATGAAGATTCCTATGACTACGATGACATCACCGGTCCTACTGATCCCAACCAGCAATATCCTCAGAAACGAAATGACTACGACGACGAATATGAGGAGGATGAGATTTACGATAGTGATATGTACGAGCCTAGAAATTCTACCCGGGGGTCAACGCGAGCAGTCTTCGAAATGACCCCGAGGTACCGAAGGGTTTACACAAGGTGGAGTAAGTGGACCAAATGTTCGCAGAAGTGTACAACGAGGAGATACAAGTAAGTTATTGACAGCATCAGCTGGTAGCATTTGCATAATTATTTGACGCCACCGGAAATTTCATTCGAAAATATATGTACATATATATAACATAGGGTGGCCGAAGAAGCGACGTCCACAACAAAATTAGCCCATTAATACATAAACAAATAAAGCTTTTTTAACCATTAATTTGGTAAGATTGAAATCTAAACAATTGAAGTATTTTTAGGCATAGACGAAACCGGTTTAAAATTGACGTAGTTTGTTATATGGTAGGATGAATAAAAAAGAGTTTCGTCCTCGGGTCATTCGGGAGCGTGAATTAATATTTACCAGGCTTAAAGGAGTGGCAGAGTGTATTGCCCAATCTCCATAAGAAACCAAACCACAACCGAACCAGCCAATATATATATCTGCGGCTCTCATTGCGCCGATAAAAGAGGCGCGCTGTTCTATAGGCTGCTGACGGATTTTGATTTTTATGATTGTTCATGATAAAACAGTTTTTTAATTAGTATCCTGCTCGGAAATCAATTTTCAGGTTTTAGAAAGTATTTAGTTGCGACGTATATAGTTTTTTTCATAAAATCAAAGCCGCCCCCGCGCCAAACGCTAACGTAACTGGCAGACTGATGGCAGACTATATCTCTACACCACAACTGTAACACAATATAAAAAAACCAGCCTTTCGCAAATGGTTGCATTTTTTTGTCGCACCTCTGTGTGAGAAATAAACACTTTGTGTTGCCACAGGCAATTCAACGTATCTGGTACCTACGTATACATATGTTTCTGACTGACTGACATTTCACAACACATTGCTAATAATGTATACAGACGTGAAATTCAGCCTGATGGTTTTTGGTTCGGTCGTGGTTTGGTTCCTTATGGAAATTAATTATATGGCGCCAGTAACAATATCGTGCATAAGTACACCCGGAACCTATCTACGCTTAGAGAGCTACGTCAAACATAAAACCTTCAATCTGTTGCCATACGGAGGAAGATTATAGGCGTTAGTCCATGGTAAAAGACGAAGAGCGTAGCGTTGGAATCTTTTCTTTGTTATTTTGTAGATACAAATATACCTACAATTCTTGATTCCGCATTCTGTCCCTCCCACTCCCGTCACCCTAATTCTCGAAGTCTCATGCGGCAAAAGTTTGATCGTGTAAATAGGGTCCTAACTAATAGAAACTCTACACCGTTGTTCAGCTTTAATCTTTCTTTATGAATAGCTACTTTCTTAAGACTTAGGTGTATTTGCGAAAATATTAATTTACGAGGTTAAATAAATGCGTAAATGCCATAATTACATATACTTCATTAACAAATACAAATTCACAGAAAATGTCGAATGAAGGACATTTGCGGAAAAGAAGTGCTACGGGAAATCGCTTATTGCTACACCGAAGGCAGCTTTTGTCAGCAATGGCTGGAAGGACAGATCCAAAAAAACCACGCTAGCGACATCAAACCCATAGCTTCAAGACGAAAAGATGTCGTAAATCCAAACTCCGTTTCTACTGATTTTATCCTCAGTGGGAAGGGGTATCGTGGACCTGAATACCGCCCCCTAAAATTAAAATGCGGCATCCCTAACATTCGTAGCGGGAAAAGAAATTTGAACAACATGCTAAAAATCATCGGCGGCAAGCCATCTCGCAAGGGGGAGTGGCCATGGCAGGTTGTGATATTTAACAGATTTAAGGTAGGAAAATAAAAATCAGCCTTTTATAACCTGAAATGATTTTATGGATTTAAACAGGAAGCGTTTTGTGGCGGTACCCTTATCGCACCTAGATGGATTCTTACAGCTGCGCATTGTGTGCGGAAGGTGTTATATGTGAGGCTGGGTGAACACAATTTGGACTATCAGGATGGCACTGAGATGGAGTTCAGAGTTGTAAAAAGCATCAAACATCCGAGCTATGATAAAAAAACGGTCGATAGTGATATTGCTCTTTTAAGGTAAGATTTAGTTATTTCTGGTAATACTGAAGAGTTCAGACCATTTGTATTTTGTTATTAATTTCATTTTCCTATAAATGTACACACATATGTACAAATGTTAAAATGTCCAATGTGATGGTCTGCTTTCTTCATTCATGCATTTAATAATTTTCTGTATAGTTATTAACTTTCTCTTTGCAATTTGTATTATTTGTTTTTTTCTTTATTTTATTAAATTGCCATTAAAACATTCCTCCGAATAGACTACCGAGGGCAGTAAATGCGTCAACTTGGGTCGGATACTCATGTATGCCAAGAACATATCAACCGCTCCCAAAAAATGTTCAATGTACGGTAATCGGATGGGGTAAGCGACGAAACCGTGACCAAGCTGGAACTAGTGTCTTACATCAAGCAGAAGTACCTATAATTCCGATGGATAACTGCAAGGCTGTTTACTACGACTACACGATAACGAAAAACATGTTTTGTGCAGGTCATAAGCGCGGTCGGATAGACACGTGTGCTGGGGACTCCGGGGGACCTCTGCTCTGTCGAGATACGACAAAGCCGAACCACCCTTGGACAATATTTGGTATCACCAGCTTCGGTGATGGCTGTGCTAAGAAGAACAAATTTGGAATATACGCCAAAGTGCCGAATTACGTGGACTGGGTGTGGTCTGTGATCAATTGCAATGGAAATTGCAAAACGCACGCGCAGCGTAAGTACTAACCCTTCACCGCAGCTTAGTGCAAGGACGTGATTTCTAGAGGACTTAATTGTACTAATTTGTCACGCTCTCGGGGATCCAGTGACGTGATTGCTTATATTTAAATATTAAATTAAATATCGTACTACTTTGTAGACAGAGCGAATAAAGAGTCTCAATTGTTGAGAGATGCATGCAGAAACATTCTTAACCTGTGACATTTCCAGTGTTCATTTATTTAAAGTTTCTCTGGTGGGACTGTCTCCCAGATTTTTGTAAATATATTATAAGCGAGATGATGCATTTTGGAACCTTCCTACTTTTATAGTAAAGAAAAGTCATGCTAAGATAATTTTTTACGTCTCTTGAACATGTATACGTAGGAGTAAGCTTCAATCGTGAATTTTAAATGTATTTATCTGTAAATATTTCAATAAACCATAAGACAAACTTAGGATGATTTTTTTACCCAGCAACGAAAGCTTGTTACCTTTGGAGGTATAGAGTACATATGTGTGCTTACCTGGTCCGCCATGACAGCTTAGGGGATGGAAACGGTTTTTTTTCGATTTCACGACGAAACCATGAATCGGAGGCGAAATATATCTATATGACAAAAATGTGTATCATATTTAAATTTTTGAAATTTTATAACTTTATAAATATTGAAAGTTTTCAAACAAAAGTTGTTAGAAATCTTGTCCTTAACAATTTTTGTAATAAACAATTTTCACGTAAACCCAATATTTACGAAAATAATTGACTTCACTCCTAAAATGCAAGATGACAGCTACGCCTGCGGAGTCTGAGGCAGGAAACTTAGATGTTGTCCTGTGGAATCCCCTACCTACTATGAAAATTTCGGTGGACCCCGTATAACGTAAATCAAGCCCCTTTTTTCACCGATTTGACTGGACTACAAATAGAGCTTTGGCGCAAACATATTTTAATACGGCAGATTAAAATTTTAGTCGCGATTTTTGCGAGACGACTTCCTTCGAGTGAAAAATTTAGTTGACGGCTTGACAAACGATGTTGCTGAGCGTGATCGTTTTTTTATTTTGTTCAGTATTTAATTTGTTGCAGCAATTGTTATGGGCAAAGCGCCAAAGTTTAAGCGAACCTTCAGTTTTTCACGGACGTACGATCTTGAATCTCATGGGTTATGAGCCGGATTTATATAAATAAAAATAATGTGAATTACTATTGATCCGTTCACTGCACAAATCGATCAACTCCATAAAGTAGTGAAATGCGATGAAATAATGTACTGTGTTTAAAAAAAAACTTTTTAAATTCTCTTTATAATGTAAATTCAAATAAATATCGTAGAATGCAGATGTACGGAGCTTTCATCTAACGGTATATAAAACTAATAAGAAAGAATAGCCAAAATGTAATCGTCAGTAATGTTACAATTTTTATGTGACTGAGTGAGTTACCCGATTTGGCAAGTAAAAAGAGTAATAATTATCAAATTAAATTAATTAGTAACTACTGGAAAATGGATTTGATCTGCGTTTTAGATTAAATAACAAATATTTCCCTTTAGCCAAGACAGTCCAAAATAAGCGAACACAAAGTCAGCACTGTCCCAGCCAGAACCAAATTCAGAAACCTGAAATTGAGTTGAATTATTGTAACGATTTATATTAGAGTACGGAGTTAAACAAAATGGCTTCTGAAATAAATTAATTGTTATTCAATGGCCAACAAAATTTTGTCGTTTAATGGTGTCAATCTTTATTATTTGGGAAAATTAGTATAAATGTAAAAAGCTATGACTGAAGTGCTTTGACAGTGAAATTTAAGATATTTCAAAAAGTGGAGTTAATCGATTTGTGCAGTGAACGGCTCATATATATATAAATCATCCCATTCACAGGAAAAATAGTAAATGTATGCCTTGCAAATGCTCTTCAAGTTGATTTACAGCACCCAGCGTCGACGTTGACTGTGAAGCAGACAACATTGTTTTGTAAGCGAATTGCTTGTCTGAAAAAGATTCGATTTCCCTAAATTAGACAAAGTTTCCAGCCGTAAGCATGGTCGCAACTGGTATCTCAGAGGGAAAACTTGAACTTGGAGGAAAACAAAAAACAGTACCTAAATAACGAGAATATTTTTTTTATGAGCAACAAATAAGAAAGAAATGTTTAATGCATTCCATTAAGGTACGTTTAAACTACATACGTGTTTTTGCCTGTGTAATGTAAACATTATCCCAGTAGCAGTTCGAGTGAGTCACTGGCAAAACACTGGCACGATTTTGTCATAAATATAAACACTTCAGAACATGTACTGTCATCGCTCGTGCCAAGGCACTGACACGAAGTACGAGTATGTTTGTAATGTCCAAGCGATTGCTTAAGTGATTTCAAGTGATTCAGAATGAGTAACGCTGAAGATTCTAAAAAAATAGACCTACGAAACATATCTCGCATACTACACATTAACAATGTACTTTACATGTTTTTCCCCAAAAATATTAAAATATAAGAACAAGATGTACGGTAAAACATACTTACATATGTTCGTTCGAAGCAAAACTTGTTTTTTACGATTCAATACAATGATAAATAGAGCCTCCTCTTAAAAAATTTATTGATTTTGTCCCGCCTTATTGGATCCACCATCTTAAATGTTTTTATATGGCCTACCTTATTTAAAATCAAAAACTCCAAAACACCATGTGCCACTTTTATGAAGTTCTATGTAATGAAAGTTGCGCCCGCCATATTGAAGTTAATAACTTGAATTTTAAATATTTTAAAATCAGTGGTCCCGAGAACTCAAACCCCAACTATCATGACAATCTGAAAAATGAATTCGCAATATTTAATTTTGTGAAGTCTGGAATCATATTTGAAATAGGTGACTGCACGAACGCTCGTATGTCAAACTTCAAGAACATTTAGTATTTTTGATTCGCTAAATTAACCACCATATTTTACATCAGCGACACAAAAACCCGTAAATTCCAAATTTTTTACAATTATCGTTCGGCTTTCGTGTTTATTATGTTCCGTGCGGTTTTGAGGCATTCAAAATTAAGTGATGCTCTTAAGAGCATTTACCCTCGCTATAAAAGTTTTACTTCAAAATACATATATTTTTTATACATTTTCAGAAGAATAACTTTGCTATAAAGTGTATGTGGGTAGTTTTAAGCTATTAGGGCCTTGACCTGTGTTTAAGATAATTTTATAGAAATAAAATAAAAATTAGGAAGTATAGCTTATTTCCTCAACCGTTACATGAAGAAATGATTTTCCCATGGCTGACAAAAAAATTATTATATAAAATTTCCTTAAAGCGACTGGTCCTTTTCGTTTTCACCTTTCTAAAAAAATATCATTCAAATAGACAAGAATCGTCGTAATTATGGAGTTATTTTTTGTTCGGACAAAATGTATAGGTTTTGTGCCCTAAAAGGTAAGAACTACCACCGCAAAAAGTGTTTTTTTTCTCGAAAATATGCATATGTCCTTTCCAAAATACATGCATGCACTTTCAGGAATGTCTCGAATAAGAAAAAAAAATAAATCTGAAAAAAAGTAAGTATGCCATCTTCAATATAGTCTTCCTAAGAATAATAAATCATGAATTTACTTTTTGGTGTTCCAAACTTTAGACCCCCAAAATTTATAGAAATATATTTTTTAGTTCTGACCTCTGTGGTATATGTGGATTACAAAGTTTTAAATGCCAGTTAAATTTTAGGTTCATACCTTTATCTGATTCATGGAAATTCGAATGAAGCAGGCAGATGAAAACACGAATGGAAAAGGTCCTTTGAGGTACGAGTACTGAACTCTAAAAATGTATTACAAATACATGAAAAAAAGAAGTGAAAATGTGTGGCATGTAAATGTATCACACCCTAATTATAAAATGGAAGAACCGAAAATATTCGAATATTCGATTATTCGAAGTATTCGGATATGTTCTAATTATGGTGTGATACTTTTACATGTCAGACATTTCGAACAATGGAATATACGAATATATGAAATAGTCGAATATTCGAATTATCCGAAAATTCGAATTTTATTTTCAGCCCTAGAACATAGTGAAAAGAGACGGAAGACACTTTGGGTCTAATTGTACCTTAGATACCTAAAAGATACGTGCATACGTACGGTATGTACTAAGTTTTAATAATATCAATGAATGAATAGAATAGTAATAAAAAATTGTTCGACCAAAATGCCGTTTAATTCTCTGCTGGCGAAACGCTACATTTTATACAATGACTTTTGTTATTACGAGTTTTTTTCTCTACTTATAATTAAATCCGCAACTGCGGAGCATTTATTAACAAGAAACTTTAAGTGAAACCAAAATTCTAATGAATTTGCGTTAATTTGGCAGTGTCTGAAGTAAAGTTGTTTTAGCTTGGTTTGGAAAATTATTTTTCGAATTGTAACAGGTTTGTTTCGAGACAGGTCACTGGAACGTGACAGGAACCTTGCTTTATGTGCTAAGACCTAAATTAATAAAATACAAAGAATTGATACTTCCAATGACTTAATTAAAAGCCCGTATGAACTATCGTAACGTGAAGTGGTTTTAATTCCCCTTTCAATTTTGGTTTTTTGATTTCCGGCACTTAAGCCTGCAGTAATCAACATGAGACAACAGGCATAACAATATTACAGGCCTCTTATTTATGTAGGTAGGTATAATACATTGTTCTTCCTAAATACGAAATACCTTAGAAAATCCTCGAAATAAATAGAATTAGGTACGTATGTATATCTGTTCTCCACAGTTCAATTTGTAAGCTCAACACATTTCTCAATAGTGAGCACGATATACTTTAATAGTATGCTTTCAAAATTTAATGTTCGTTAAGGCAATCAAAAGTACCTTATCAATAACTTTTGCTACCGAACAAGCCTCTCCGTAGCATTGATTCCAGACAACCAGTAAAACAGTTGGGAAACCAATGTTTCCCACAAATAAAATTTCAGCTGAGATCACGAATTCCCACGACTTTCGTTTTCGCCTACCCGTTGAGACCTAACCAGAAGTGAAGAATTCGTTTTGTCCGGGAGGCGACCATATTTGTCACAAGACAGGCGGAATGACTTCAACGAGCTCATTGATACAAATTAATTATGTGTGCGGCCCACTATCGCATTCGCATCTAATTAATGCTGCAGTAAAATTCGGCAGGTGCTCCATCAACTGCCAGCTCCCACCGCCCAAGTGCCGTTGGACGATCATCTAAACAACGAGGTAATGCGCACGATAGTGCGTCCGTCCGCCTCTAATTAGAACCTGCTGAAAGGAAAGATGTAATTCTGCACTTGAACCAGCTGTCACGTGGTACCCCCGCCACGCAGTAATTGCACATCTCATTAATTGAGCAGTCGCTGAAGCGCTAAAATCCCGTGTGTGCGCTCCTATGGGGGTACGGCCTGCGCAAGGAAACATCAAAGGGCGGAAATAAATCAGATTTAGTGGGGGTTCTAGCTGTTGGCGCATGAGCTGCTCTTAATGATTGAGCACTGCGAGACGTGCAATTTATCTTGGCGATATTTTCCCTGCGGAACTGCGTGGCTAGAAAGGCTCCAGATTCCTACCAGACGGACAGCTGAAATGTTTTCGGCCTCGGGCTCAGTTTCGAAACTTTGAACTTCTTGTAGATGTAGACGGTTGTTATTACAGTTCTTGCCCACACGGAACCGCCGCGGTGTCGAGTCGGCGAGATAGTGATTGTTAGGGCCAACGCTCGAGGAATTGATTGCACTCTTCCTGCGACCTGATGACATTCACTCGTCTGGAAGAAAGTCTTGGGCACGGGCATCGGCATCTAGATGGGATACTAAATACAAAATTCTAGCCAACTTATGGGGCCTGGCCCCGCGAATATTACCCGTACCGGGCAATAATTTGTTCGCGGCCGTAAGTGCTGCGACAGCGCCAATCGAATGGGAATTAAGCCATTGATGTCCGTGGGATTGGACCATTACTCAGATTGAATTGCTAATTTCATTGTTTCGGGCGGAAAAGCTAAGTTGCAGCCATTAGGTGTTTGGCGGGGTATAAATTACATTTAGTATCTTTTCGTGCAAATTTATTCGGAGGAGAACGCCTTGTGATGATGCGTGGGAGATTACTTTGCAAACTTGACCATGACTTGCCAAGGTGCAAAGTGATTTTTTCTACGCATTTTAAGCCGGCTTTGAGGATAAACAAAAATCATGATTTTTAATAATAAAAATAAATATGTGCGTATAAATATCCCTAACTGTCTATAAATTCACAGTAAGAACTTGAACTTGGATACTTAAGGTAGTCGTCTATCAAACTCGATTCCATAAGATCTTAAAATCTTTGAGGATCGGTTAATTAATCCGTGAATGCCAATATCATAAAACCCGCCCGTATGCGTCCTTAAAAAAGGCATTTATCCATCTAATAAGAGAGTTATTCAATAATAAATAAATCGGATGAGTGGAGTCAAAAATGCATTACATAGTTTTTCTAATACCACAATGTGAAAACTTGCATGTTTCCAGCTGTCCTAACTTAAACAAATAAGGACCCTCCCTGGTAGGGTACATTTTTTTGAAAATTGGCAGTGGATCAAGCCTTTCACGAATTTGAAATTCTCGACTATATTGGCTCTCAAAATTCTGGGATTATCGAACCTACCACTATTATAAGCAATCCATATAACCGAAGTTTGAAAAGATTCAAAAAATTGAAAAAGCGCGATTTAAGAAAGTACTTGAGCGTGTGAAGAGATGGCGTCATCGTCGGTAGACGACTACCTTAAGCGGCGAGGTAATTTTATTTTTATATATTCCTCCCTCCTCCACTCTCACCATCACTCTATTCAATCGCATTCCTGATTTTTTGATCTAGGCTTGGGTTTTCTTCGCAGTCAGCCAAAGGCTGGTATTAGCGAATTATATAATAGAAACGGAATGATCTCGAATCTATATTTGTCGATTCGTAACAGATGGCACTGTAATCCTTAAAAATCAAAAATGTTTTATACTCGTAAATGCTCTTCCAATCGTAAGATAAAAAAGAGTATGTGCGAAATGCTTTCTCGAAAGGCTATTACGCTTCAATTCATTCCAATCACCCCCCTCCGTTTATTATTTTTTTAATTACACCTCTTATAATCCATTTTGACAATTTGAATTGAATTCTATGGACAACTTAGTTGTTTGGTCGACGGATCAGAAATGACTGACTTACTAAATACGAAACTGCGGTAACTAACTTGGATTGCAAAGTCTGTAATATTATATGATCCGAAATATTAAGGACGATATAGATTTTAGTAAGTGAGAATTACTCATTTGCTCAACTAGACAAGACTAGAGACTATATGCGGGAGTAAAAAGTGGAATGGTTTTCTTTTATAGATGGATATTAATGATATAATAAAAATAAAAACAAATCGCGGTTCACATACCACATAGGTATGATGGATATTTTTGCAACTCCTACTCTACTACTATAACTCTACAACGTCTACTATCATCCCCTGAAAGGAATAATGTCGACTTAGAAGTAATCCTCAGAACAGAGTGTCGATCGGTCGTGCATAGATGCGTTGTAATTGATTTTAAGAGGCACTTAATCCATGTCTCCCTGTCCTCACTAAAGACTGTGTTTCACGGGTGATCACGTGTGAATTCCGTTTCGGATCAGAGTTATCTCGTGACCGCCCCCTTACCGAAGCCGTTCATCAAAATCCTCCTCAAGGGCCCATTAGCGTCACAACAAATGGCTGAGAGGGCTCTTAAGAAGTGGAAGTTATGCACGAACCAGGCCCAATAAAGGAGGCCATTACGGCGATACTCCATGGTGAGGATGCCTTCGCCTAGGAGCTAGGAAAACATCCAAAATTAGACCAGTCCATAATTGGTATTAATTTACTTTGCATCGGCGTAACGCCAGTCATGTTCCCGACCCATAAATCTGGAGCCGCGCTCCTGTTGCTGTTCCCATTTTAGATCCCCGGGCTGCATCATGTCTTTTTCTAATTGGGAGTCATAATCCAGGTCCCACTTTACCTGCCAGTCGAATTGGTCTGACGTACGCTACGCCCTGCGTACGCACAGCATCGTGCTGATGGCGGAAATCTAAAAATATCACCCTCTCGCCACCGCCGCCGCCGCCGAAAGTTGATGCTGATGCGCTTGATGAGTTTTGTTAATTTTGCACTTTTGGAAGTTGGGCGCGAAGATTGGGTCCTATTTTTAGGCCGCCCGTACCACTCTGCTGCGCATGTGCCGCGCTGCCCATGTAGTAAGCAGAAAATTTATGATGCTCTTCCAGTCAAAGGAAAAGGATAATCAGCGAGAGCTTGCCTTGGACCCAAGCCTCCATCAACGCCCCTCTGTTCTCGCCGTGTTCCCAGCATGCCGCGAATCGTAACAATTTTACGACTCATTCAGCGACTACTCTACATATGTTGCCCCTGGAAGTGCCCCTGGCTACATAACTAAATTAGATAGTATCCTTCTGGCGCCCAGTGTTGTATCAATTTATGAGCGGAAAATCGTAGATACGATTATCGTTGTGCCTGCGCAAATTATCCCATAAAGTTGGAAATTTAAAGAACGCTCACGGCCCGGGGTGACCGCCTTCGTACTGTCGCTGCTATCTCGTTAACTGCCCACCTTATGGGCAATTAATTTACCAGGATGGGATTCGAACTTGGATTATCGAAAAACTGCATGCTCCGTCAAGACGGGCGAGCGAGCGGCTCGAACGTGTCTATTTATCGAGGTGACGACTTAAATGGGGAATCTTTCCGACTGTGATTAGCTTAATTATGGGTGCCGGAGCGAATTTCTCGTTTGCAGATATTTCGACTTAAAAGGAAGTTTGACCCCTGATGCGACTGGCACTGCTGGAGTGGTTAAGTGGGTGACGCTCAATTGCTGTGGGATAATTGGTAGTAATATTTATCTAGAACTAAAATTTACTTGCTCGATGGGACTTAAATTAATGACTTCCGGTTCCACAAAATACGTGGTATGCGATATCGAACCGGATGAAGGTAAAAATCAGAAAACACTTAAGAGGGTAAGTACTGCATTTGGCCCTCATGTGAATCTGTGAAAATTTATCACTGCTTTTAGTTATGCTCCCCAAAGCCTGAATTTTTTAGTTAACTTGTAAGATTTCCGACTCATTGTCAGTGAATATCTAACGGCGTTTTGAAGTCAAACCAAGAAAATCGGTGAAGATGACATTGCGTGTGTTCCTGAACTCCAGCTGAGAAAGAGTTTGTATTTCTATTTATATTTTTAGTAATGATACAATTTTAGCACGGAACCCTATTGATGCTGACCAATTTTGTACTGTTTCTTACGCAGTAGCAAGCAGCAAGTTACCCCCCAAGCTAAGGTGGAACAGCATTCGCCGAGGGCTGCGTAACTAAGGGGGAGCTTAGTAGATAGTATGCGAACTCCGGATACCTGGCGACCTTCGGTTTAAATTTAACCTTCACGGGGGCACAACGAGATCTCCTCTCGGCCCTCGGGTGATATTCACTCCCGTCCTCGAGGGGTTTTATATCGATAAAAACGCAAGTTTACACAAGGTGGGTACTACCTCTGAAATGCACAGATTTCGACATTGTGCAAATGTGCGCCACGCATACCGCTCATCAAACCAATCAGGGCCACATTGGCCATGGTGAAGTAGGAAGACGTTACCCTCATTCCCGTGGAGCTGGCTGACTTTCCAAAACAGAGGCGCTCGACGCCCAGGTAGGTCAGCCTAGACGTAGCAACTGGAAGGGGTTTTAAAAAAGGATTAACATAATTGATCGTATAGGTCGCGTTGCTTTCGACGACCCGCTTAATTATATAAAAAAAGTACCCATAGCCCCTAATATAATCCACCATCGTTCCAAATTTCAGCTTTCTGAAACATTTTCGGGTTTGACACGACAAACTTAGTTTGTCTATTTTTTACTAAGAAAGTACTTATCTGATATCCAAAATATTTTTGCTTTATTTCATTTCCTGTGCCCCAATCTTTCAATTTTGATATTCTAATTAGATTTTCAATTCTACCTTAATACTCATGATTAGAAAAAGACGGTTTTCATCAAGAACATTTTTCACAAAATCCCACATTCATTTGATAGACAAATAGTTAAAACAATAAATGTATTTTTAAATATCTATTGTTAGTTTCTGAAACAAGGTACATTTTAAAATGAGAGAAGATTTTTTAACACATATTTAATATAAGCATTTTAATGCATTTAGAGGCTATTCACTAAACATACTTACGACAACTTGCTTTTTACACCGGACACCGATTGTACTTTTGCGATTGAACTTGTATTAGTATAGTGGACATTGATAATATCTTTACGATTCGACTTTTTAAACAATTTGTTGTTATCGTTCGTTTTCACTCAACATCAGCTCTATAAGCATAGTGAGACAAATGGGATAATTATGTTTCTTAATTTTCACATTGCCGCAGCTACGCTGAGAATAAGTTACCTAAGTTTCAGCCCGCTACCTGTTTCTACTTGTCGTTGATACTTGAAGGCATACATACTGGTATACATATTATTACTATCTCCCTTTTGCATCAACAAAAAACTCATTACTCACTCACTCACATGGTGGCCGCCTTGGTGATTATTTTATGAGAAATGAATCCCATATTTGTGACCTAGGTACTACTTGTGTCCTATAATACTATACATATAAATCATTTGAATCGACTCTGGACATATGTTGTTGGACACTCTCCTTTAGTATTTTGATTCCGTCATTCGACATTATGTACAACTTCTACTATCTTGAAAAAGATAGAATAAAAAAAAATTATTTTAAGGTCCTTAAATATTTTACATGGGCACAACAACATTATATCTCCTTCAACTATTGCTAAACTCTTCGAGGCCTTGGTACTCGTATGTGATGCTTTCAAGACAATTGAAAACTCGTCTTTATCAGTAGGCTTGTTATTTATATTACATTGTACATAGTAATCAGAACTTTGATGAAGCTTTGATAAATAAATAAATAAATGTTGTTACAAGAGCTATGAAACAAAGCAACACTTATGAGAACAACTAAAACAAACACTCCAGAATATCCGACTTCTTTGGTTTTTTGTTGTTGTTATCTCTTTTTGTGATGTTTTTATGATTATAAATATAATGAAACCTATGATATGATGAAATGATAGAACCGTATGGTTTTGTGTTTAGCATTGTTCTAAATTAAATAAAAACTTATGTATACTTTTATTTTTTCAGATTTTATTATCCGCTGATACGTATTTCGGCTGACATCCTCAGAGCCGAGTATCGTTCGAGTTGCTCAGCTCAGAAATAATTTCTTCCTTGGTTATGGCAGCAGCTTTATTGTCTTAATTAGTTGCAGAGTAATCGAAAATGTACTGTAATTTAAACTTTTTTGTTTAAGTATCGCAACAAAAAATAATTTTTTGTTTTATTTTTCCATGAAACACTTCCAACAGTCACGTTATATGCTCAGATTTTAGCGATAGTGATAAAATTTTATAACTAAACGTAAAGTTTGCTGCTTTTTGCTAAATTCTCTTGCGACAATAGAACTGACTGAAACCTGAAACATGTATGTTTTTGCATAAATGATAAAAAATATGTATGTATGTATATGTATTATACCATTTTGTACAAAGTAATGATGACCAAACAAAAATTTTACCTGACCAACCGTGGCCTAATGATAAAATAAAAAAAGTGAAAATGGTAGAACACAACACAATATACATATGTAGGTTATGTACCTACTTATTTTAAATACAGGCTCCATTGCCATTCATATCCCCCTCCGCTGCATAGCACTTCAAGTATGGTAGACACAAGAAATAAAAAGTTAGTAGATTACATGTAAACATTTCAGACCGCGTTCATTTTTCAATATGGAGCTCTTAGCAAAAATCCTCTTTTGAAATGCGATGTTTAATTTTCAGTTCCATTTTATTTTCCCTATTTTGCCAGGTAGGCAAGGTACAATGTGAATAAAACTTCGACCTCAACCCCAACGGACAAAATGCATGGACAGTTTTGAAATTACTTTGTATTTTTATGAACCCGGTGTTTTTTGACAGGAAAATAGTTATTCGGATTGTTAACTAATTCCGCAAAATAATTGCACATTGCAGGCAATAAATTAAAATGCAGTGACCACCAGGAGCCGCAGATACACAGCCTCATATTCTTGTAGAAAAATCGTTAAATGTGAATTATGTGCGTACCAAGGTGACCGTCGGCAGGTCGTAAGCCGTAACTCAGTTCCACCCGACGAGTTCGACTATTTACATTATCCTAAATGCGCCACGAGCCGTCACAAAGAAATTAATGAAGTCATATCTCACGTACGAGCACCTAAATTTGCATTATCGTCAAAATCCAGCCGATCGTGTAATCAGCGTAAGTGTCTTAGCCTTCGCGTCGCGACTGTATTTATCTGGCATTTTGATTGATCCCTAAAACGGCAGTGTAATTCGATGCCTCGCCCTACGTTGCGCCAATTGCACCGTTTCAATTACGCTGAAACTGGACGATCTCCAATTTTGGCTCGGGCGGCATGTCATGTCGCTAAATGCAGCTCCCCACTGCTGACCAATTATGACTCCAGCGCCAGGTGAAACTGTGTTTCTGTGTCACCACCAGCAAGCAGAGTGCCGGATTAGGCCTTCAGTCCCAGACTCCAGCTCCTCCCGAGCGCGATAATTTTGACGTTAATAGATGATCTAAGTGGCAGTCATACGCTAATTTAGTGCAATTTACTTATTGCACCTCAGTCGGGTCAGATCGGTCTCCAGATAAGGAAGAGGTGCCCCCGAGAGCTGGCTCGCCTTTCAGCGCTATTGTTATGGACGAGGCGAACTTGCAAATTGCTTAATCTTTGGACAATCAGTCAGGGCTCTTGTAATCCGAGGCACGTACTTGAATCAAACTGATCGGTTTTAGTTTTCCCATTTTTGCTTGATGGTCTGACTGAGTCATGAATGATTTACTGCCAATTCGCAAGAAGTCGACTGTTGACCATGGACAACGTTTGTCTTTCCAGGAAGAGCCCCGATCACTATCAATGTGGCTCCATGGCCGAGCGACAAATCTTCTGAAGTGCCCTAGTAAGACCTAGTAAGAATTTCCTGTTGCATGGATGTTGCTCTTGATGAAGTAACTAAACGTGTTTGTTATCCTTGCAAGTAAAGGGTCCAAGGATTTGTCTAAATCATAGCAAGGTTTTCGAACACTTCTGGTAGATTTAGCGAGAGGTCGTGATCCAAAGCTCTATTTAGGTCAATTAAAACCGTAGCCACTCGTCTAGTGATATTGACAGTGTCTATGAGCTCCACAATTGTGATAGCTCCAATAGATTAGTAGTGCTAGATCTGCCTTCAATACTCCATAGAGTATAGAGCTTCAGTCCTTCAGTGACATAGGAGTTAGAAAATTCCTTAGATCAGCGTTTTACAAAGCCCAAAGCTGAGTTAGCTTTATTAACGCTATGATCGATATTGGAGCGGAAATTGAGTTCGCCATCACATATAACGCCCAGATCTCGTAACCAATTGATAGATGGAATGGGTTCAACAGTGAGAAAATAGGTCCGGGTAATAGTGGGAAGGCGTTTGCGGGAATAAATGATTGATTGGCATTTAGAGATGTTAAGTTCCAGGAATCTTTTCGAGCACTAGATAGAAAAGCTCACTAAGTATTCTTGAAGGAGTATAGGATTGAATACACTAGAAATACTTTTGAAAATTTTCATGTCATCAGCATAAATTAATATTTCAGAGTGTTAAATTATCATCTCAACATCGTTTATGCACAGAATGAATATTAACGGACCAAGGTGGCTACCTTGAGGAACTCCAGAGTGAGAAGCAAAGCCAAACGAATCCTGTAACGACGATTATATCGAGATAAAATTTGATGCAGTAAATGAAAGAGGGTTGAAAGCCGAGTATACTAAGTTTGAGAACAATGAACTAGTGTGAGATTTTGTCAAAGGCTTTACTGAAGTCGGTGGCAATAACGTCGATCTCTTCGCCATTTTCCATAGTTTGCAGTGTACGTTATACGAAGACTGACAGGTTAGTAGTCGTAGATCTACCTTTTAGGAAACCATGTTGGGCAGGGGAAAGAATAGACTTACAGTAGAAGGACATGGAGTCTTAGATGAGGCTTTCGGAAAGCTTTTGAATACAGCAACGTTTAGCAATGGAACGGTAATTAGAGGCTTTTCTTTCGCAACCTCTTTTATGGATAGGGACAATAAATGAATCTTTTCAAGAACGGGGAAAAGCATCAAAGGCTTCGCCGTGCAATGTCTCACATATTCCATTGCAGACTTTCAGAACTGATTCGTTTTCTTTGGTTCTATTCATGCCGAATAAACTTCCCGCAGTTCTATTCTCTGCAGATGAGGCTAACGCATATACCACCGCACCAATTCGCTTCTACAGAGGAATAGGAAGTCGCCAATTCGTATCATTTTCACGGACCCCTTTCAATCTTTCAACCAAGTAACTAAATGTTGGTCTATCCACTCAGAACACGTTCTTAAATTTATCTTGCGAAAAATTTGGACCATCAAGTTTCTACCTGTTGGTGTATTAAATTTATAAAACATTTATTACATTTTCATGCATTAAAAATACTGATAGGTTTCTTACCTTACATTTTTGAATTTTGTCTCGCTACATATGCTAACGTTCCAAGCCTTCTACTTCTCAATTTTGCCATTAGCGCTAATTTTTTGAAAATTGTTCTTTTCCTTTTGACCATATGTATTTTCTGATTGTTTGAAGTTACAATTGATAACAAATCTATACTTATGTACTCAACTATGAAATTGTGTTAATTTACAGGCACTGCCACTGAGACGTCACACAAAAAAATCACAACTTTTGAAGCTTGCTGAGACTATGTGGTGTCTGTCACCCACCAGGGTATACGGGATACCATGGTATCTGAACCATTGTATCAATACCAGCTGTGTGTCACTCTAAAGCTACTTGTTTAAAATTTTCCTTTTGGGCCGGAACCACAGATTGGCGTGAATTCTGCAATAGTGAAAAACTGGATAACTCGGCACATGGAGAAAATCCATGCGCAGAGATGGCCCGTGTTACAAATTTGCAGACACACCAAACTCTTTATAATCTTATCGTCCCGATAAGTGCACTGCAGAAACTCTCCTGAAATTAAGCAGGAAAGAATGCAGGATTCTTGTAGGGATTGTAAAAGGGCATAGTACATGTGGCAAACATCTGCATAACATTCCCTGGGAATCGTCAGTGAGTAGTGACCCTACATGCGCGTCGTGCGGGGAGGATGAGGACAGCGCAGAACACTTTCACTGCGATTGTCCCGTGTTTTCAAAATTGCAGCGCACTGTATTCGGTGCTGACGTATTGAGTATGGAAGAGATCTGTCCTCGACCCCTATCCGATGCTCTTCAGTTCATCAGAACAACGAAGAAGTACGGTTAGGATGGGGGGCAGAGTACAATGGACTGTTTGTCTGAGTGCTCGGGGCTTCGCTCCCCCTCTTTCTTACAAATTACAATTAAAATTTATAAAGGATTTATTAAGATCAAACTATTACTAACTGAAATTTGTTGAGATTAGTGTCAAAAAATTAGAAGTAGTGTACTGTCTTTAACTTTAATGTCTTGTATATATCTCGTGAATGTGGTCATGTACGAAAAAAAATGAAAACAAACAACAACAAAAGACAATTTCGGGCAATAATAAACGTTGTTGTAATCGGCGTAAATTAGTTAATCATTTGATTTTTTCTCTCAAAAACTCGCGATTCTGTTAACTCGTGAACGGTTACGCGTACGGCAAAATTATAGCACACCGCTAAAATCTTGTTATACATGTTTTTGTTGGAAAGTCGACCGTTCTCGAGATATTTGCGTAAGAACGTTTTTCGCTATCCTTCACCCTATGTAATTAATCGTGCGTCTCTTGGATTGGTGAGGAACTTGCCCACAAATTAGTGTTGTTTGGACTAGAAGTTTAGTCCTAACAACAACAAAGATTGCATCTAAATTTTCAGCCTGTACTTTGGAGATATTTATTACTAATTTTACAAGACTACCCCCTGGCAGGTACATACGCTACATAAGGGTTCGGAATGCCAGGATTATATTGTTTTTATTATGAACCTAACCTAGGCGTGCGATCGTATTTCGTACTTGTCGGGTTTTGGGACCATCTCACGAATTTTCATACTATAAATTTATTTTAATTTCATATTTTCGATGAATATTACTTTATTGTTAATTGGATTAAGTCTTACCTAACGTTGCGTTCGTTCAAAATTAAATTTGCCCATACTTTTTCTGATTCCGTTTCGGTCTTGTCTGGTGTCCCGCAAGGTAGCCATCTTGGACCTTTGTTGTTCACGCTATTTATCAATGACTTATTTCCTCTTGTTCGGAATTCGCATGTATTAGCCTACGCCGATGATTTAAAAATCTTTAGATCAATCGAGACTCATGACACAACATGCACATTGGCTCCAAGATGATCTTGCCAGTTTTGAACTGTGGTGCTTGAAAAATCATATGCAGTTAAATGTCAGCAAATGTACCTTTATTTCTTTCAGCAGGAAAAGCTCCCCTTTGAAGTACTATTATAAAATCCTCGGCAAGACTTTGTCTAGGCAAGATAATGTTGTTAACCTTGGCTTAACCATTGATAATAAATTTAATTTTGGACGCCATATCAATAATATAATTAATCGGGCGAATTCAGCACTTGGTTTCGTAAAACGTTGGTCAAAGGAATTGACGACCCTTTTATCTTAAGAATTTTGTATTGTACTTTCGTCCGTCCCATACTGGAATTACGCATCTATAGTGTGGATGCCACACCATGATGTGCATATCAATCATGTTGAAGCAGTACAGAAAAGATTCCTACGCTACGCTCTTCGCCTCTTGCCATGGGCGGACCCCTGCAATGTTCCTCCGTATGCAAGCAAATTGAGGTTATTATGTTTAACGCCGCTTTCGAAGCGTAGAGAGGTTGCGGGTGTTTTATTTATGCATGATATTGCTACTGGCGGTTTAGACTCTCCCAGTCTCTTAAGTCTCGTGAATATTAATACACGCCCCGTGTGACCACAGGACGAGACTTTTTGTGTACTTCTTACCACCGGACAAACTATGGCACTTTTGAACCGATGTCGTCCATGTCAAGGTCTTACAATAATTATTTTAATTGCTTGGATTTTAATTATTCCAAACTCTTACTAAAGGAAGCACTATTGGACTATGTGGAAGTCGAATTTTATTTTTTATTATATTATATGGTTTACATGTTTCATACATACATATTATTTTTAATTATTTTCTTTTTTGTAAATTCTATTGCATAGCTATTTAATGAGCCTTTTGTTTTTTCTTTTTTCTTATTGTGAATGTCAGATGGCCAACTAATTGTACCTGTTGATGATGAATAAATAAAATAAATATGCTTATTTCATATGTCACATATTTCATTTGTATTAAATTCTTATTGTTTGGAAGTGATAATATTTTATTCTAAAATTACTTTCAATTAAATTTTAAATTCAAAAACGACTACTGTTAATTTTAGTTCAAACTGTACTTCATCAAAGAAGCAAACCATAAGGTAACCCTAGTCGTCACTAGAGGCAGCACAGTTCGGTAGGCAGAGACCCCACGTAAACAAACGTTGACAATTCTTAAAATTCTTTACTTTCACATGTGTCATCGCTGAATATCTCGACGTATTGCAAGTTTGCCGGAAAGTCTAAAAATAATTTGAATAAAGCATGAGCCGCTCAGTAATCGCAAGCGAATCGTTGCAAAATTACTTGGTTAGATGCGCTGAGTCTGGCAAGTTCTCGCACGGACTGATTATTGGGCAGGTAGGTGTACTAATTTCCTCGTTATCCTCCTGGGCGCTATGCAATTTCCCTCGTGCTTGCAGCCTACTTGCGAGAAGAAGGACTATGTGATCCATTTCGCGCAGACCAGAAACGACAGCATCTGTATAAAGGAGCCGGAAGAAGATGGACCACAGAGTGAGGATGCAACGCAGCAAATTGGCGAAGAGGCGCTGTTGCATCACTTGATCAGTGCCACTCGCATGATTCCTGGCTCGTTCTTCGTCTTAGGTACTAAAGTCTGAATTTCGACCGCCACGTTGCGTAACCAAGTGTATTTTTGACGCCTATCAGGTTTGTTCGTCGTCAGTGAGGAGAATGTTTTCGCGGAGAAGCAGTGCCTGGACTCACTCAAGAGCGTTATCCGCACGGCCAATTGGTAGTCTGCCTGTTAGGTGAATTCAAGGGATTTGCTATACAAAGAGTTTCTTTCAGTTCTCTAAAGCGGGTGAGGTACAATGCGGCGGAGCGTTTGCCGCAGCACATGCAAGACCAGCTAATTCTCTTCTACTCATCGGTCACGAAAACGCCCGTTTGTAAGAGCTACAACTTAAAGTAAGGACACTTGAGGTTTACTTTGGTATATCATAGAATTTGTCCAGTCTGTAGCAGAGACAGAAATGTCATTTGACTACTCCAGTGGATGGAGAATCTAGTTAGTTTGCTCGTATAAGGTATTCCGTGTCAAATCAAAAGGCCATCGCGAGGGAACTAAAAAGTTTGAGACTAGTCTGCCTCAGTGCTTATATCTCAGTAGCTCTCTCTCGTTGAGTCCTGGACGTGGAGCATTGAGAGTTTATGTAGATCCTCAATCCACTGATCGAGCCAAATGATATTAAAGCATGTTTCGAAATTCTACGCACACCCCTCTGAATAAGGCAGAACCTTTTCTTTATAAGACATCTTGTTACTTCTAGGACTAACACACTATCGCCTGTGGAATGGAAGTTTGTGAAAAATCCAGGGAGTTTCCACCTCTTCGAGACAAGCTATGAATTCGACGACGTATTTCCTTTGATCGAGACCTCCGAAGGCATCAACCTAGAAAATAACTTCCGCGTAAGCTAAACAGTTTCATTGTCTCTATTATGAAATACGATACAAATCGAGTTCGAGAGCCTATAGCCGAGTTGCTTGTTTTTATAGGAATTTTTTATGAATCGATTCATCAACCAAAAACATGACGCGCTCGAATGCACTTGTCCTCACTTATCAAACAAGAGTTCTGTGAACGACTAACTATGAATTAGGGAAAATGTTCGTCGAACAAATTTTGTGGTCACAAAAAAAAAATTGGTAGAGCGGCGTATACAGCGAAAATACAGAGAGTTTCACTTATTAGCAGCGATTTAAACGAAATACTTCAAAAGGTTCTACTGAGAAACAAAGGAAGCTAAAGTCAACAGCCCATCACGCCGACTTGCCATCTAGTGAAACAAAGTGCATCAGATGCGACAAGGCTGAATTTCTCATTCAAAAAAATCCTTAACTACGAGCAAATCAGCTATCGTATCGTATTCCATAATAGGAGCCCAGATCTTTTAATTGTGCTAATTTAAATACTTTGTAGGACTCTCTGGATAACATCACCCTCTGCATACAAAACAGCGAAATTTTCATCCAGAACGAGAAAGTTGATGAGCAAATGCTTCTCGAGACGTACCTGAAGAATAAGAAAAGCAAATCTCAGGAAACTGAGCCCTTGAAAGCGAACATATTTCTCCGCGAACTGATATCTCATTCCGAACCGCCAATATTGAAAAAATTTCAAGGAACAATAAAGTTCCAAGGCACCGTCCTCTCACGTATCTGGTCCCATCCAAAAAGCTCATTCAAAGAAATCGAGGAGTTTATCCGGAATGATATCCTACGCTCCGTGGCTGCGAGAACTCAAATATTCTGTGATAGTCTCTCAAGTAGCACTGCCAGCAGGGAAATATTCATCAGCGAACCACCTCGTCGGGTGTTCTTCCCAGCACCCGAATGTGCTGGCATACAATGCTGTGAGTATTTATTCCGCAATGAAACGCCCGAAGTTGCATGTGACCAGGCCAAGGAGATCCTCGACCTAGATATTGACCCAGCAGATGTTCTGATGAGCTCGGAAGGGTTGCCTGACTTGGAGGACACTACCTCGAGCTTAGATATATCGCCTATTATTAAGGACAAGAAAATAGCTAGCGAGATCACCAAGAACATGTACATTCTCGGTATTGTCACAGCAGTTGTGGTCCTCCTCGTTTCTATTGCACTGCATTTTATCCTGCGATAATTCGTCATGGATTATAGGATAATATTTTGTACTTTTATTTTTTACTGGAGCTTCTACAGGTCTTGTCATTGTCTATTCTTATACTGTACACCGTGTATTATTTAAATAAAATAAAACTGCTCTTTGTACTTGGAACCACCACTTCTATTTAATTATGGCTTTTGGGAAACAAAGTGGGAACGTCTTTACCAGACCAGATCCAAACTGCCTCGATGCACAACATTCAGTAAAACGTAAGAACAGTATTAGTCCGTGAGCCCCCTACGACCGTCATTTGATAACGAAATAACATATGTAAAAACATTTTACTTTTCCTAATGGTGCTTGTACCAATCGCTATTCTGACCAAAGTGATTAAAACAATTGCATTTCCGGTCCAGAAAAATCCCGCGATTTGTTAACGAGTTAGTAGTTCTTCAAAAACGTACCTGTGCCTCCTCTTATCCAGACCTAAGTGCTCGGCACATCTATTTTTTGCGGACATTATTCTGGACATTACCGTCATCTGATAACGAATTGAAACAAAGTGCAATGGATAGGACATAATGTCCTCTTGGAGAATATCCAAACGTGCCCCGATTTAACCGGGAATTATTTCAGCGAGCTACTCTAACTCATAACAAGAAGAGCGTTAGAAGACTAGCTTACCGCATATGTTGGAAAGTCAGAAGCGGAGCATCTACAAATTTATACATTCCAATGAAGAGGAAGAAATAAAATATTTTGTGTACGATCAAGTTATCAAATAATATTTCATAATTCTCAATAACAAAGTGCAGTAAAAGAATTGTAAAATCGAATTATTTTATTTTTTTTTGATACAATATTATTAAAGAACAAAAAAAAAAAAAATATTTCAATTTCGAGCGAAGCCGGGTAATAATGCTAGTGGAACTATAATATAGGCTCTCATTGGATACGGATTTATTTTTAATGGCTTATAATTTCCCTTCTTGTTTCTAGCGTGCGAGACTAGTTTGATTAGTAAGTAAACTTTGTAATGTCTTAGTTACTTTACTTATCAAACTTCCTTTGTCAATAGAAAGTTTCTTGCTCAAATTTAGATCCCAACTTCGTCTTTAATCGTGCATTCTTGCATTCTTATCAAAGGTTTGAAGCACCTTCTCCAGGTGTTGCATTTATGGTTTTGTTGAGGGAAATAATTGATTGCCTCCGAACCAACATGGCTTCATGACGGGCCATAGTACCACCACCGCCTTACTTTCCCTAACAGAAGGCTTTCGAAAGGATTTGGATGAAAATTAATTAACTGTCCTGGCGTTCCTAGACTTCTAAAGCATATGACTGCGTAAGTCACCATATTCTGCTGAAAAAGCTTTGGGTTTTCACAACCCACGATTAATTTGATAAAAAAGTTATTTAAGCGGCAGGTTTCAACGTGGCTAAGTTAATGGGCATCTATCTGGATTCGATAAGTTAGCTTGGATGTGCCGCAGGGTTCAATTTTGGATCCTCTACTCTTTATACTGTACTTAGATGATATTAACACAATAAAGTTAAAGTCATCTATTGAATATGCCGATGATATTTGTCTGCTACTTCTAAGTGTGGGGCAGGGGGCCTCGATAGCTCAATGCTAAGTGAGCCAAGCTCATTCCTCATGATTCCCACTGACCACCTTGGTATCTCGGCGAGAGATATACGACATGCTGAGATCACGGATTTAAAGCCTACATGGTAAATTGGCCCATTCTCCCCACACCTAGATTTCTTTTCCTCGGCGTTGCTGGCGCATAAGAAGTTTCAGGTCACAGTACCACGTAATGGGGGTGTCGCAAGTTTCATAATAGGGAGCATTAATGATGACCTTCATACTAATATTCAAATAGACTAGTAGTAACAATCTAAGCCTCAAACCTGCAAAAACACAAGCCTTAATCAGAAATGACGTATTAAATTCAAATTCAAGTTCATTATTACGTATCATGAGAATACAATCTTTTAAGGATAAGCGATAGAAAAATAAATGTGGAACATGAACTAAGGAATTTAAATAAAGCTGTAATGTAATAAGGGAGAAGAGTAATTATAATAGAAGAAAGAAAGAAAAGAAAATAGAAGCAAAGAGGCGTAGATGAGGGATATTCGTGAAGGACAAAGAGCTCTACGATATTGCAAAAACATTGCTCTGTCTATAATAAGAAACGAGAAACAAGATAGCTGGTAAGGATGATGAATAATAACAATAGATAATAAAATCGTGGGGCGTAGCGTATTTTGAGTAAATATGTCAATATAATGATATGAGCGGTTGACTGTTGATATAAATTTCACGCGCCCCACGATTTCATATTTTTGTCTGATTAATGCCCTAGATTGATGAGGGGAGTAGTGTGATGACTGGTACCTAGGACCTACTGAATTATTTTTTAATTTTTAGTGCATTATCTACATCATTATTATATTTATTTTCAATAAAACAGTTTAACTTAAAAATTTTTGTTTACTTATTTTTTAGCCACCCTAACGCCACACAGTCCTCGACACGATATGAAATCTTGACTTGGGTGGGAGATCTATGCTTGAATCCCGATTCTAAGTTGACGAAGTTCTTTGTTTCGATTAGATACCTAGATTTTAATTTTAATGTAAGTTTAGATTGTCTCAACTCAAATATGTAATCCGCCATTTGATAGAGGCGGCCATCTTGGATTAGAAATTTGTCACAGTGTACAGTATTCTACTTGTATAGCCCTTTCATTTGATACCTATATTGAGGGAGTTGTGAGAAAATGTGTGATCCGCCATTTTGTAGAGGCGGCCATATTGGATTTACAATGATACTGATTATATTAAATTGTATTGTCATCAGAACTAAAAGCGTGTACAAAATTTCGGATCAATCTGTCGACAGGAAGGGGGTTAAATTTCAACTACTAAATTTGACCCAATCAAATAGGCCAAGCTAATTAAAACCGTTTAAAAAGCAGTAAATTTTACAATCAGAGCCGAGCAGTAGCATTTAAAATTTATCTTTAAGCATATATTAAAATGATAGTTGTAGATGACAAGATTTCCGTAAAAATATGGCAAGTTTTAGATTTAACAATTTCACTTTGTAAAGTTTACCAAGTTTTTCTCTCTGTGTATTAAAAATACAGGACTGCGTAAAGGTCCAAGTGCAGGGCAACACCACACCGGTCTTCCTATCTACCTGCTGTCGTTTCTTGAGAGAACAATCAACAATCCCATACACAGTATATGGGTCTTCGTTACATAATAGCCGATATTGGCCGATAGCGTGCACCGTCAATGCCACAGCCAGCCGGTGATCGTCCATTAAGATTATCGCGGTGTGTGGCTGACTCGAAAATTCAAGTACAACATTATAGTGATGCAAGACACGAATTGTCCATAAAACGAAAATTAACGAGAAATCGAGTAAAAAAGTGTTAGGCGGACCCAATTTGTATCCGGACCCAGCATGGTGTCCCACCGCCACTGTCGCACCGCCCACCGGTGCACTCAACACCTGAGACATCTTTTCAAAATCGCGATCGGATAGCGCTGCAGAGAATTCGTGATAAATGGGTGAATTATTATCGCATGACGCTAGATAAATTTGAAATATCTAATTAGGTGGTTGGCCGGTGCACACTGCACATCCAGATGCGCACTTGGCGGATTATCGCGAATGCAGCTCGTGCACACCTCTGGGAACGAACGTGCGCGGATCTAGCTGCTCCTCGGGGGTTATCTAACAATTGGAACTCAATTGCATAATTGAAATTAATTCTAACCTGAGATGATTTAATCAATCTAAATTCTGGAATCGTGGCGGATAGATCAGCCGTGCTGGATTCTAGCCGACTCGAATACCCAATGGCTGCTTGTTTAGCTCAACGCTGAGGAACGCTGCTGAGGCTCGTGATCTTTGCCCTGGCGAGTTTTAATTGAAAATAAATCTGATTGTGCGCTGGAAACGTCTTCATTAACAAGAGACTAGAGAGATTGGGCTTTTTGCATCACAAGCAGAATTCTTGCAAGAAACCAGGCCAGCGGATCCATCGGTAATGAGGAGGCAATTAATCTTTTCTAATCCTCTCTAAGACCACCTACTATCGCCGATACAGCCGGCTGCGTCTGTAACTTTAGGCAGAGTTTTTTCGGAGGTTCACGGCTTGTTTTTGTGCTTCAATGATCCACAAACTCTTCACAACTCAACTATGGTAGCTTAGCTTAACTTAGTCACGAGAGGAGTCTTTAAATTGCGATCAACGGGTTTCTCCGAAAAATGCACGGACCCATGTTTTAGCGTAAGGCGGGCGTTTCAGTTGTAACCCACTAACCCTGACGGTTTGACCCAGATTCGATTAGATGTTTTGCTGGACAACTGTTGACTCACCCATTCTAAAGCGCTACTTTTATGCAAATTTCTCAAAATGTTTTATTGCGGCTTAACATCCATTATGAGCATTATAATGCCAGATAGTTGCGATAGAATCACGGTTGTCAGACAACTGGATTACTAATTTTTGGAACCTTTTGTACTCCGTCGAAGTCTTTTGTTGCGAAATTGGTCACTTTAACTACCGCCTGCTACAAAGAGTGGACTTAGCAGATGAATTCCATTTGAATTACTGTTCTGATGACTCATATTTGAGTGCTACTAGTATAGGAAGACATTTGACAAATCCCTTGTATTGTTTAAATTTATCTGAGAAGTGCATGAAATGGATGAATTTACCGTAACGAATCTTTTAGACATTTTCGATGAGTTGTTATATAAAACAGTTTAACCTTCCCCAACCGACAAATGAGCGTCAAATAATAGGGAAATTAATCGTAGCTAATAGATGGCGGAGCTTTTGGCTCATACGGAAGATTGACTTTATGACAACGGTTAATTTTGACGATCTGAATCATTTTATTATTAGTGAAAAGATACATCCATTAGGCACTTTTAAGACTTTAATTGCATTGAAAGGAGGTGAAGGCAGATTGATAAAGGTGATTTTTACAAGTCAAAAGAATACACCTACCACACTAAAATCTTTTGTGGTTTCCTCATTGGTCTTTTGAGCTTATACCTCCCTGAGAGGAAGAGCATTTCCCCATTGCTATCATGTTGCTGCAAAGTATACCGAAGTATTTAACTTGCTCCTACTACTAGTATACCAATGAAGAAAGGGGCACCATTCCGTCTCATTTTAATTGGGAAGTGATGTGCTGCTCGTTTGAAGATTTATAGCCCAGATCGCTAAACAGGGTGGATCGTATGCAGGCATAATAAGGATGTTAGATCTCACCTAGCCGAACAAAAAAGTGTATGGCAGGGGAGAGTGGTGCGTTTTCGAAATACAGCGTAATTAAGAAATTCGGGATGCACACTATTATTTTATTTTTATCTTTGGACCTACCCAACGCAGCGACATCAAACTCACTCCAAACAACTATAATAACACTATAATACTATCTTAATGTGATTTTCAAAAATTTCACCAATGTTTATCTACCTCTACCACTGTAGGTACAGTCACTAGCAAAATTTAAAAAATGCTTTTAAATTTCCTGAAATTCTATCTTATTAACGAAGGACACATATCTTTAATATCTTCTTCCTCATACCATATATTAATAAGGTACCTGTGGGTAATATGGACCACCTAAGGTTTGGCGATTATTGTAGACGCCATTTTGAATAAAACCCAAATTATTTTTGCTAAAACTTATTGTTGAGTTTTCTGGCTATCAGATACAAAAACTTTTTGGAGTATCTATAAATTACAATTTATTTATTTATGGACTTTTAGGGGAATTGTATTCATAACTTGTACTTGTAACTTGTAATTTTATTATACAATGTGCTGTTTTTTTGTAATATTTGGATGACAGATGAATAAGACCAGGTATTACTTCACATTGTACCAGATAAACATAGTTTTGAATTAACAAGTTACTATAGTGAAAAGTCATCGAGCGGTGTTAATGTTTTCCACTCAAGTGTATGTGCAAAAATAGAGTAGGTTGCAAAACTGGACTTCTCTTTAATATTAAACCATACAATTTATTTATCACATCATCCTTGTATAAGGTGGTCATATTAATTCTCGGCCTTATGAAATACAAGGAGAAATATTTGTAGGCCCAAAAAGCCGTCACATAAATTTAAGCATAAAGCGAACGAGTAAAATTGTTTCTAATATGTTATTGGAAAATTTTAATTGCATGCCATGTCAATCAATAATATAAAACGGTTAAGACATGGGCTTAAAAGAAATAGCTCAAGAAATAGGATAAACAAAACAGACTTGAGTATGAATAAGATGACGGGTGAAAGCAAGTTTTAACGATAAAACTAATTGGAAAAAAAAACATAATTGTAATATAAATCGAGAATTTAATTCACACAAGTAAACAGTAAATGGTAATTGCTAAGATTAACTACGTTACTTTACTTCCGATTTCGGTGAATTTGAAATATATCAGAAAGAGTGACCTCTCTGAGAAACATTGCTTTTGTACATACATATGCCGCGGAAACCTACAGAGAAAAAATACACCGAAGAGAAATGTGTACTGGTTTAAATTTACCTCTTACAAAATGTCTGCTGAGTGAATATTTTATTTTTCGTGAAGTGGGGAAAAAGGTGAAAAGTTTCTTTTCGCAAATATTTGCCAATTAATGAATTTACCAATTTATTGCCAACTATTTGGAAAAGGAAATATTTTTTTTACTAACTATTTTTGAAAGGAAGCATTTCACATTTTTGCCAACTAAACTAAAAATAACGTATTCAGTCAGTAGACATTTTGTAAAAGGTAGATTTCAGTCAGCAAGCAATTTTCCTTCCGAAACCGTGTATTTTTTCCTGTGGGTTTTCCCGGCATATTTCCAAAAGCAAAGCTCTTCTCCTTTATGAGATATTCCAATTTTATCAAAGTCGGAAGTAACGTAGTTAATTTTAACAATTACCCAGTAAGAGTTAATTTTGGTGCCCAGAATGATCCTTTTATGAGTCGCGTGCTCAAATTCAAGCCAATCTCGACTAGTTTTCGGTTATCTTCATTTTTAATTAAGACTCTTTTGTTTCGAATTCGTCCTTGATGTCATACACATTTACCTTCTGAGAAGCGGTAAACATGGATAAATTGTTTTAGATGATGTCACAAATGCGCTTTAGTGGAGTGATCCAAAAGCTCCTAATTAAAGCAAAGCAAAAGAACTCAATTGCGTCTTTAATTCCCCTCACGGCAATTAACTCCTTCTACAAATAGACTAAGCCTGAAAAACGAGTTCAACATTTTCACAAACGGATCGGCAGCGTAGGAGACTCGAAACAAATTACTTGCCAGTCACAAATTATGTAAATTGTTGTCGCCACCCATCCCAAAACTAATCGTCGATTTTTTTTTTCTCCCGGGTGGCATATTCGGCACCAAACACAGGAGTGGGTACTTAGCACTTTGTCTACTTCTGTGTAAATAAATAGATGTGCGTCTCCAACGTTCCCTCGTGTCCGAACCTCTGGCGATTACAAATTAAGTGGAACGGAGTGGCGGCTAAGATGCGAGAACCTCTTGACCATTTTTCAAACAATCTAGCGTAACATTCCTCTCTGATTGTAAAAATTGTGTCTGAGTTTTTTTGCCTCTTCGGTCACTAATTTATTTGATTAATAAGGTCGATTTGATAAACCGGTAAAAGTTAATGGTATTGCGCAGCAGAGGCACCTTCTGTTTTCTGTGGCCGCATGCTTCGGAGGCTTGTCACTTTTGTTTTCATTTTGAGGAGATTCGCGGCGATGCGTGTAAACAAACCGGATGTCAAAACTTTATAGCTTGTTCTAGATCTTACTCGCGCCAAAATATTGCATAATAGTTAAGTCGTCATTGTGTGCTCGAAATACACGGAGTTCGTATGCAGTTTACAAAATTTTATAAAAGGACAACAATAACAGTCAATTTTAGGGTTTCGTAGCCAAATGGCAAAAATGGAACCCTTATAATTTCTTCATGCCCGTCTGTCTGTCTGTATGCTACAGCCTTATAACTCCGCCATCTTTCCATTGATTCGGATGAAATTTTACATGCCTTAGCTTGTGTGAACCTCTACTTAGTTCTGTAATGAAATCACAAAAAAAAAGATTTCGGTGAATAGTTCGCTCCCATGGTTGATATTGCGCCTCCCCCCTTCCATTCAGTGTTTTGTTTGCCTAGGCGAGGTGTATCACCCCATTTATTTTTGTCCCTGATAGATGAAGCACCTTATATTTATAAAAGATTAATAAATATTTCAATATACCATATGTGGTCCAGTTACCCTTGTTTTTCACCACCTCCTGACATCCGCGAGGCATGGATGAAATTAAAAATTAATAACCCGTTGTTTTAAAATCGTTCACAAATTCACGACCGGGCTGAAATCCGGGGATTGTGAGAGCCATTGCAAAAAAAACGAATATTTCTTTCTTCAAATCACTCTTTCAGGACTTTTGAAGTGTTTTTAGGGTCATTATCGTGTTGAAAGACTCAGGTAGGTAACAAAATCGTTTCCAATATGTTTCTATTTGCAATCTATGATTCATTGTACCTACTTCATGTGATTAAAGACCGCGACCATTCTTCGAAAAATACACCCACACTATGAACGAGCCACCTCCATACAAGTCGAAATGTTGTGGATGCACACATGTGCCTTTTTTTTCTTCCCATTCGAGCAAAACAATTTAAAGTTGCTATCGTCACTATATAAAACCAATGGGGACGCGAATGGTCTAGTGGTAAGCAGGTTAGACTGCCGCGTCGATCCAAAAGTCCCAGGTTCCACTTCCACTCGGACCCAACGCTTCCACTCCCAGAGCAGCTTTCCTATTAAGCAACAGATATGGAAGCCCCATCAATGAGAATAGTTACTCCGGGCTAATTACCCAGCATAGCGAACATAAAGGATTAAAGAAACTGAAGCAGAGCCTCGAAGTGGAGAGTCTTTGTGGAAGCCCTATGCTCCTAACTGGATTGAAATAGGAATTTTTTTTTTCTATTTACCAACTCCAATCCAATTGACTTTTAGGAAATTCCAAACTAGACTTAAAATATTGACCAAAAATTAAAGAAGTATGGCCGCAAACAACTTCACATCTTATAGTTAGACCGACGCTTAGCAGTTCATAGAGGCTATTCCGTTTCTACCAAGTTCTTTAAAATGTCTTTGTACTGTACTTAAATATATGTATGTGTTAAGAGGCTTATAACTTACTAATAAGCGAATTTTTTTGAGGTCGTGTTTTGCGTAACATGTACATACATACTCGTATATACATATGTGCTTCCGTTTTTCGTTAAAAGATAAGCAGCATAAAAATATGTAGCCTACTAAACTAATTATAGGGTATAGAAGAAGTATCTATTACTATTAAAATATTATGAAATTTGTATTATAGATTACGAAATTCTCTACAAAAGTAGATATGCGATATTTCTGTGTTTATCTTTGGTGTCCGAGGAAGGGGTTTTACGTGGTAGCCTCCGCGAGGTCTACCAGTCCAACATTTCGTCCGTAAACTAAATTTCCGCACCCTCCACAAAAAAATTCTAATTAATAAATGTTTGTATGAGGCCTAAAACCAATGATATTCAGAACGCAATAACGCATCATCTGGGCTACGATCGTTTCATATTTACACACATACTTACACATAACTTTTACAAGTAAAGGTAGATGAGAAAAATATGATATTTACATTATAATTTATTTTATTTAAAGTAAAACGTCTACAAAAATATAAGAGAACTAAATTTTCAAAAGACCACAAAAGTTATAAAAATTCAAAAGCCATCGCCGCACGAACTCAAATACTTAAATTGTGGGTTATAGATGTTATTGTTTCTTATTACGCAAGGTCTCTGAAGATGACAAATTTCAAAAAAGATTAATACAAAAATTCATTTCCTGAATATTTAAATAATTTTTAAGAATAGGCGCCACCTCGGGCCACAATGACTACCTCAGTGACCCTGCGATCAAGCCATGTTCAATGAATCCCAGCGTGATTTGGCCAAATTGCATGAATCCAGCTCTAGTATACTTGAAAAAAATCCAATCACCGAAATAGCTCTGTATTTTGGGTAGTAGTCCGATGTTTATTGAAAATTCTTATCTAAAATTGAAAAGGCATCATATGACCCTGTGCTTTGTGGCAACCCTCATCAGCAAAAAGTCGAATATTTGCTTATATGGCGCAGAGCTTCTCGGGGAGTTTCGATTAAAGCGGCGATTGGGATCTCGTCGAATGTTTTGTAAATATTTAGGACAAGTTCAAATCGGAACCAACTCTCAGTCACGTTTTAATCTCTTTATTCTCGCCAATCCCGTCTTATAGTGAATGCAAATTTGAACATGATGCGGCAATAAGGTGTACTTAACGCATATTGAAGTAATTCGCGATAGATACCCGAAAAAGTCCATAAAATTGGAGCGACTGAAAAAGTCGTTGCTACAATTTGTGACCTAGTGATCTCTGGCGATTAGGAAGAGTTATTGAATCGAAGGTGGCAAATCCCATCTACATAAATCGACTGTTAGAAGCTGAGGGGATTGACCTTCCTTTCCAGCACCTGATGATATTCACGTTCCTTGCCCCTGCAGACCCGTTCGACAAACTCCGCAGAGGTCTAGTGGCGCAATCCTATCAGCAGCAGTGATACAGTCGCAGAAATCAAACATTGACCACATGTGCCCGATGTTCACTGACCGTATCGTGTACGTGTGGCGTGCGCCGGCGGGTCTCTGCTCACGGACAAGCACAGATTTTACAGTCAGGCGGCTATCCGACACGCAGTGCAGTACTCTGCCATTACACTTTCCGTCTTGAAGTTTACTTTTAACATAATTACTGCACCTCAGCGGATAAAATCATCGCTTGATGTTACTCAGCCACGACACACGGTGATCGAAGTTCCCTGAGTCTTAATTAATTGAGGTGATCTTGCTCTTACGCTGGGGCTGAGTGGACGTTGCTACGGATACTTTGAACTGCTGCGGCGGATACATTAAATTTTAGGGGTCATTCGGTTAAGGGCACCCAGGCTTAGACTGGAATTTAGAATGATTGGAATGAATTGGGCTGCGTTTCGTGCTATTAAGCTGTAATTGCAAATCGTGAGGGGTTGCAGAGGTCGATATGACTCCGACGCGACGCCTTGATTAAATTGCTACAACGCCTTTTTCGCAATCAGCCCATGGTACGTTGTTCGGCCTATAAGTATGATATGGCCCAGCTCCACATCGTGCGTAGAAAAATGCAAAGGTACGAATTATCTGCCTGAGTTTTCGCAATGTACGTATACCTACCGACATTATCATGTCTTAATTTCTTCATTCGTCCATTTGGCGCACTTTATGATGTTATCAAATGAACACAAGTAGCTTGCGGTTATCAATTCACACCTCTGAAAGAGTCTTGTACCTGAACTCTGGCGCCTCGTTAATTTGTATGCAATTAGGAAAACCAACAGATGATTAGATCTTCCTGGCAAATCAATAAGTTAATCAATTGCAGCTGGAAATTAATTGCCTCCACCTCTAAGAATCGCTGAGAAGCGGCGCAAAGTATTTTCTTGGGCATCCATCGTCAGGTAGGCAAAGTAGAAGCCAAAGTTAGGCGCCACTTTAACTGTGGGAGGATTAATATCGCCTTCGTTATGCTCAGTCTTTTGAATTGAATTTGCTCTTTTTTGCCACCGCTGTAATTGAGTGAGAAGGACCAGAGCGCAGTTTAAAAACACTTAAGAGATATACCCAGATTATAATTAATTAACCCAAAACGAGTGAATTCAATTACCCGAGAATCCACGCAGGTCGAGATTGTGGTGGCTTTGAGATAGATGTGAAAAATACATTTTCCGTGACTTTGACCCATATAAAATCATTTGTCATAGAATCCGAGGTATTCCATCATCGCGTTAAGCGAATCCGAATAAGGTCAAGTACTTCAGCAGCGATAGAGGCAGAGCCACCAGCTCTAGCTGTAGAACATTTCCCTGAGATTATCCAACAAATGGATACAATCCGCCAGTCAATCTCGATTCAGAGAAGTTGACGGCCAAAGGAAATGATCGGAAAAAGGCAAACAAAATTGCACGCGAGTAGGCAGATGGTCACGATCTCCTATCGACATAATGCCGGAGATGAAGTGCAAATAGAATCATTTGTGTAGCTGCCTCTGAGATTGTTTTTGTTTTCACCTCTGATTGGCGGCGGATGCCCGGCTTCGAGCGATTAAATTGTTCCCAAGATATATGTTTCAAGATCAGGCAGTGGACACTTTATTGTGGTCTCCATCTGATTGTGGGCGGAGAATTGCACCTACTTTAAGCCCATTTAATGCTCGCAACAGAGAATTATCTTGTTTCAATGAGGACCATCTGACATGGGATGTGTGACGGATGACCTCTGTGGATATCCTATTTGGGAAGTATGAAAAATGACAACTATTTGTTACATAGGTAAATAAAATATTTCAATGTCGCATTGTTCTTAATGTGGCTTTGAAGTAACGCGCCGTTGGCACTTATAAGTATATTGTGATGGCTGCAATTAATAGACCGGAAGCGGCCAATACTCGCTTTAATTCTAGCTAGTGTTTCAACGAAGAAATATGATCTGAGCGGAAAATGCTGGCAGAAATAGTGGACCTTTTTTTAGGCATTTAGCCGGACTGAACTATCGTATCAGATAAGATCAGATAAAAAAGTTTATTTCTAATTTGCATATGATGTTCTCCATATTGATGAATATTGACAAGATCCTGGATGTATTGCATCTACCCCTATGGTTCGCATTTCACTATCACAAATCTATAAAAGCGTTAAAAATAATTTAAAAACTTTTTAAACTTTGATCAATTACTTACCTACTATCATTTTGTTCAGGACAGTTGCGTGGGCAGCAACTGGGGGACCCTGCAGCTGGATCAAAGATGCGCACACACACACACACACACACACACACACACATATACTCAGCCTTACCTGACACAATCCAGTGGGAAATTGGTTAGGCATTCAACAGTAAAATGAATACAAGTATACGTTCATATTCAGACACTTCTTACAAAGGGAATTGACCAAAATTTTCTGATGCTCTCAGCTTGCGATGCGGTACCAGCCAACAAACGAACAAAAATTCAGACGCACTGAAGCCCATGCGTTATACGTACCAGATCAAAAGCGCCAAAAGGATAAGAGTAGTTATCAAGGGGATAGAATCAACCGTGCAACCCGAAGAAATCATTGCAGACCTCAAAGAACAAGGGTTTGAAGAAATGTCAGCCCACAATATACTCAATAAACGCAAAAACCTTCAACCTATGTTCATAATTGCGCTCTCTCCCGAGACTAGTAAATACCAACATGAAAAACATATCCCATCTACAATCTCAGTACATACAAAAAAATCACAGAATGAGCCTTATAAAAAGACAACATTTATCCAATGCACCAACTGCCAGAAATATAGTCACACAAAATGTTACTAACTAACGTTTGTGTAGTGGTGTGGTGAACTTCAGCCAACTAGTGCATGTGACAAAAAGCCAAAGCAAAACTGAAACCAAGAAATGTAGCTACTGTAATTGCAATCACACTGCCAATAGGTGGTGGATAATGGAGTGGCTCTAAAGAGCTAGGGTATATCCCCCCGAATCAAAACTTGCAAGGACACATCATGAAATTTTTTGGGGGCGCCCGCCGGATAAAGTCTCGCCAAGGGCGCTTGCAATTCACGCGACGGCCCTGATTGTGTTGATGCTATAAAATCCTTTTTAATTGTAGAAAATGTGTTTATCTTTCTACAATAGAAAAGGCGCTTTGGATTGTTGATTTTGAGCACAGGTTTCTTTTAAAAGTCCCACATTTCCTTTAATATTTTGCAAAAAGTACTTGCCAAATTAATGTCCAATTCTTTTCCAACTTCTCGTAGGTGATCGCCTGCAGCAACAAACCGAAGGCATGCTGAAATTTTTAGAATTAGTGGTGGAGATAATGCATTGCCTTCTTTGAATTCTCCGTCTACCTCGTCGAGAATATAACGCAATGTGTCTTTGGAAAGTCGAAAATATTCCTTAAATCTCAAATTCATGATATCTTTTGAACACATCACATTAAATAAATATTTTCATTTACAAAGAAGACGGAAATTCCAAAGGATTGCGTTTATTCCTAAGCGGCGGTTTTTTCTCAAATGAGTATATTTATACCTTTCTTGCTCTTCTTCCTCAACTTAAGTGTGTTAATATTAACCCAGAGCAATTAAACGATAAACGGAGGAAACCTCAACAAAATTCCCACCAAACTGAAATTTTGCACATACTTTCTTTGAGGTGGCCCAAACCTAAATCCGTAAGAATCACAAAAATCACAGGATGGATACCCAAGGTATTGAAGGCAAACTACCTCGCGTTCTATGCATCGGACATCCATAAGGTCCATGTGGAAGTTGTAGATATTTAAATTCGAAAAAAAAGATCCCTTTTCGAGATATCAAGGTTAACGTTTAAAAAAAAAGGTTTTTCGCGAATATTTCACTTTATATGTATTGAACGCCCATGAAGTCCTTCGCGAATATTTTCACGGGTATCGGCCCTTAGTGGGCCCACTAGGTGCGCAGACGCAAAAAACCCGCCTCTGCTGGCTTATATTTCGAGATTTTGTTATAGGGCTCCTCCAGTACCGAGCTGCCCCAGAAGAAATTGAAAAATTATTTTCTCACTGCAGGACTCCTTCGCGAATATTTTCACGGATATCGGCCCTTAGTGGGCCCACTAGGTGTGCAGACACAAAAAACCCTCCTCTGCTGGCTTATATTTCGAGACTTTGTTATAGGGCTCCTCCAGTACCTACCGAGCTGCCCTAGAAGAAATTGAAAAATTATTTTCTCACTGAAGGACTCCTTCGCGAATATTTTCACGGATATCGGCCCTTAGTGGGCCCATTAGGTGTGCAGATGCAAAAAACCCGCCTCTGCTGGCTTATATTTCGAGATTTTGTTATAGGCCTCCTCTAGTACTGAGCTGCCCCAGAAGAAATTGAAAAATTATTTTCTCACTGAAGGACTCCTTCGCGAATATTTTCACGGATATCGGCCCTTAGTGGGCCCATTAGGTGTGCAGATGCAAAAAACCCGCCTCTGCTGGCTTATATTTCGAGATTTTGTTATAGGCCTCCTCTAGTACTGAGCTGCCCCAGAAGAAATTGAAAAATTATTTTCTCACTGAAGGACTCCTTCGCGAATATTTTCACGGATATCGGCCCTTAGTGGGCCCACTAGGTGTGCAGACACAAAAAACCCTCCTCTGCTGGCTTATATTTCGAGACTTTGTTATAGGGCTCCTCCAGTACCTACCGAGCTGCCCTAGAAGAAATTGAAAAATTATTTTCTCACTGAAGGACTCCTTCGCGAATATTTTCACGGATATCGGCCCTTAGTGGGCCCATTAGGTGTGCAGATGCAAAAAACCCGCCTCTGCTGGCTTATATTTCGAGATTTTGTTATAGGCCTCCTCTAGTACTGAGCTGCCCCAGAAGAAATTGAAAAATTATTTTCTCACTGAAGGACTCCTTCGCGAATATTTTCACGGATATCGGCCCTTAGTGGGCCCATTAGGTGCGCAGACGCAAAAAACCCGCCTCTTCTGGCTTATATTTCGAGATTTTGTTATAGGCCTCCTCTAGTACTGAGCTGCCCCAGAAGAAATTGAAAAATTATTTTCTCACTGAAGGACTCCTTCGCGAATATTTTCACGGATATCGGCCCTTAGTGGGCCCACTAGGTGTGCAGACACAAAAAACCCTCCTCTGCTGGCTTATATTTCGAGACTTTGTTATAGGGCTCCTCCAGTACCTACCGAGCTGCCCTAGAAGAAATTGAAAAATTATTTTCTCACTGAAGGACTCCTTCGCGAATATTTTCACGGATATCGGCCCTTAGTGGGCCCATTAGGTGTGCAGATGCAAAAAACCCGCCTCTGCTGGCTTATATTTCGAGATTTTGTTATAGGCCTCCTCCAGTACCGAGCTGCCCAGAAGAGGTTGAAAAATTATTTTCTCACTGAAGGACTCCTTCGCGAATATTTTCACGGATATCGGCCCTTAATGGGCCCATTAGGTGTGCAGATGCAAAAAACCCGCCTCTGCTGGCTTATATTTCGAGATTTTGTTATAGGCCTCCTCCAGTACCGAGCTGCCCAGAAGAGGTTGAACAATTATTTTCTCACTGAAGGACTCCTTCGCGAATATTTTCACGGATATAGGCCCTTAGTGGGCCCATTAGGTGTGCAGATGCAAAAAACCCGCCTCTGCTGGCTTATATTTCGAGATTTTGTTATAGGCCTCCTCCAGTACCGAGCTGCCCAGAAGAGGTTGAAAAATTATTTTCTCACTGAAGGACTCCTTCGCGAATATTTTCACGGATATCGGCCCTTAGTGGGCCCATTAGGTGTGCAGATGCAAAAAACCCGCCTCTGCTGGCTTATATTTCGAGATTTTGTTATAGGCCTCCTCTAGTACTGAGCTGCCCCAGAAGAAATTGAAAAATTATTTTCTCACTGAAGGACTCCTTCGCGAATATTTTCACGGATATCGGCCCTTAGTGGGCCCACTAGGTGTGCAGACACAAAAAACCCTCCTCTGCTGGCTTATATTTCGAGACTTTGTTATAGGGCTCCTCCAGTACCTACCGAGCTGCCCTAGAAGAAATTGAAAAATTATTTTCTCACTGAAGGACTCCTTCGCGAATATTTTCACGGATATCGGCCCTTAGTGGGCCCATTAGGTGTGCAGATGCAAAAAACCCGCCTCTGCTGGCTTATATTTCGAGATTTTGTTATAGGCCTCCTCTAGTACTGAGCTGCCCCAGAAGAAATTGAAAAATTATTTTCTCACTGAAGGACTCCTTCGCGAATATTTTCACGGATATCGGCCCTTAGTGGGCCCATTAGGTGCGCAGACGCAAAAAACCCGCCTCTTCTGGCTTATATTTCGAGATTTTGTTATAGGCCTCCTCTAGTACTGAGCTGCCCCAGAAGAAATTGAAAAATTATTTTCTCACTGAAGGACTCCTTCGCGAATATTTTCACGGATATCGGCCCTTAGTGGGCCCACTAGGTGTGCAGACACAAAAAACCCTCCTCTGCTGGCTTATATTTCGAGACTTTGTTATAGAGCTCCTCCAGTACCTACCGAGCTGCCCTAGAAGAAATTGAAAAATTATTTTCTCACTGAAGGACTCCTTCGCGAATATTTTCACGGATATCGGCCCTTAGTGGGCCCATTAGGTGTGCAGATGCAAAAAACCCGCCTCTGCTGGCTTATATTTCGAGATTTTGTTAAAGGCCTCCTCCAGTACCGAGCTGCCCAGAAGAGGTTGAAAAATTATTTTCTCACTGAAGGATTCCTTCGCGAATATTTTCACGGATATCGGCCCTTAGTGGGCCCACTAGGTGTGCAGACACAAAAAACCCTCCTCTGCTGGCTTATATTTCGAGACTTTGTTATAGGGCTCCTCCAGTACCTACCGAGCTGCCCTACAAGAAATTGAAAAATTATTTTCTCACTGAAGGACTCCTTCGCGAATATTTTCACGGATATCGGCCCTTAGTGGGCCCATTAGGTGTGCAGATGCAAAAAACCCGCCTCTGCTGGCTTATATTTCGAGATTTTGTTATAGGCCTCCTCCAGTACCGAGCTGCCCAGAAGAGGTTGAAAAATTATTTTCTCACTGAAGGACTCCTTCGCGAATATTTTCACGGATATCGGCCCTTAGTGGGCCCACTAGGTGCGCAGATGCAAAAAACCCGCCTCTGCTGGCTTATATTTCGAGATTTTGTTATAGGCCTCCTCCAGTACCGAGCTGCCCAGAAGAGGTTGAAAAATTATTTTCTCACTGAAGGATTCCTTCGCGAATATTTTCACGGATATCGGCCCTTAGTGGGCCCACTAGGTGTGCAGACACAAAAAACCCTCCTCTGCTGGCTTATATTTCGAGACTTTGTTATAGGGCTCCTCCAGTACCTACCGAGCTGCCCCAGAAGAAATTGAAAAATTATTTTCTCACTGAAGGATTCCTTCGCGAATATTTTCACGTATATCGGCCCTTAGTGGGCCCACTAGGTGCGCAGATGCAAAAAACCCGCCTCTGCTGGCTTATATTTCGAGATTTTGTTATAGGCCTCCTCCAGTACCGAGCTGCCCCAGAAGAGGTTGAAAAATTATTTTCTCACTGAAGGACTCCTTCGCGAATATTTTCTCACTGTAGGACTCCTTCGCGAATATTTTCACGGATATCGGCCCTTAGTGGGCCCACTAGGTGTGCAGACGCAAAAACCCCGCCTCTGCTGGCTTATATTTCGAGATTTTGTTATAGGCCTCCTCCAGTACCGAGCTGCCCCAGAAGAAATTGAAAAATTATTTTCTCACTGAAGGACTCCTTCGCGAATATTTTCACGGATATCGGCCCTTAGTGGGCCCACTGGGTGCGCAGATGCAAAAAACCCGCCTCTGCTGGCTTATATTTCGAGATTTTGTTATAGGCCTCCTCCAGTACCGAGCTGCCCCAGAAGAAATTGAAAAATTATTTTCTCACTGAAGGACTCCTTCGCGAATATTTTCACGGATATCGGCCCTTAGTGGGCCCACTGGGTGCGCAGATGCAAAAAACCCGCCTCTGCTGGCTTATATTTCGAGATTTTGTTATAGGCCTCCTCCAGTACCGAGCTGCCCCAGAAGAAATTGAAAAATTATTTTCTCACTGAAGGACTCCTTCGCGAATATTTTCACGGATATCGGCCCTTAGTGGGCCCACTGGGTGCGCAGATGCAAAAAACCCGCCTCTGCTGACTTATATTTCGAGATTTTGTTATAGGCCTCCTCCAGTACCGAGCTGCCCCAGAAGAAATTGAAAAATTATTTTCTCACTGAAGGACTCCTTCGCGAATATTTTCACGGATATCGGCCCTTAGTGGGCCCACTAGGTGCGCAGATGCAAAAAACCCGCCTCTGCTGGCTTATATTTCGAGATTTTGTTATAGGGCTCCTCCAGTACCGAGCTGCCCCAGAAGAAATTGAAAAATTATTTTCTCACTGAAGGAAAGTTGTAGAGAATTTAATTATCTGCAAGATTTGTCTCGGACACTTATTACTTGATGTAAATTTGACTTTTAGAAGAACTGCGCTACTTGTCCGTGAAATTAAAATCAGATTTTTCCTTTGCCTTTCGTTGCGAACAGCATACCACTTGGACAGCCGGAACGGAAAAAATGTCTTGAGCATTCCGTGAACATTCCTTGAGCGCTTTTTAAATAGGTTTGCTATAGGCCAAGAAATTTCTTGGGAACAGCATACTGTACTTTAATTAAATTCATTGTTCCTTTGCTGACTTTTATCCGTGAAGCGAAAAAGTCTGTCTTGTTCATAAAAAAGGTAAATTTGCTTCTTTAAGTATTTATAAAAACGAAACACCAAAGATGCAACTTTGGGATATATGTTGTACAGAAACCAATAGTGATGGGAGCTCGTTATGTATGCATTATGTCATTTTTGGAAAGATGAAGATTCAATATGTTCTTTTCGGAACTCCAGGAAAAATTAAAAAAACTACACAAAAGTAGTAGTTTGTGTATTTCACGGTAACCAGTGTAATACACAATTTTTGCATGGATCACAATCAAATAAATATCACACTATTTTGTTGCAGGGATTTTCAATATTAAAGTCATCCCTAAAAATAACTCATTATTACCACACCACATCATGCTCTTTCTTGTTTCAATTAAAGCTAAATTATTCAATAAGGGTCTGTTATGGAACCATTCCCACTCACAGATCAGCATTGTATTCAACAGCCGAAAACCTAAGAATCGAAAAGCTAATTAAGATCTTGATAGCGGCGCCAAAACAAAACAAAAAATCAAAGAAACCTTCACTAGCCGAAAATTTCATTGAGTAGTTCCCATTGAGTCGGAATTTCCATTTGTTCAGCATTTTGAGAAGTTCCCGGATTATGCGTACCTTTGTCCGCGGCCTTGCATGCAGTGCTGTAATTCGCCAGAAACACGGTAGGTGCATGGTTCCATAAAAGAATGCGTGTAGTATTGGAAAGGCAGTACCCCTGACCGTCCACGCGACCTTAGCATGGCCCATCGCCCGACCACCTGTGGCTCGGTCTTTATCAGTGCCACTGGTCAAAATTTGTGTGTCTTCCATTAATAACAGGAGAGCCTTGTCCAGGTGAGCTATGACATGGTCGGTCTGCCGGAATGCATGCTAAAAAATGGTCAGGCCACCGGCACTCATAAAGCTCCAAATGGCCGTTCGACGTATGAGCAAACAACTGTCGAGTTTCCTCGGAGTCATGCACGTCGATTGACTGGGAATGGTTGAATAAACCGCGCTCATAGGTATTCCGCGGATGTCCGACCTTCAACGGCCTTGACTCAGTTGTAATTCGGCTTTGAGCCAAGAACTAAGCTCAACGCCTCTCAAAGCCACTCCAACGCATGGAGGCTCTGATTTATGAGTCCAAGACGCGCCGTGGTGGATGCTCAAAGCTTGGGAAATACTCGAGGTGTCGCCAAATCGCTTAAGTCCATCTAAGTGCTCCTTAATGACGCTCTAGGCTCGCTGCCTTAAGCACTCTTCTTCACCAAAAAGGCTGTACTGAGGCATTGAGATTTCTCAAGGAGCACGTGTGGACTCGAGGGCGGCATAAATCAGAAAGTTCTAAAAATAGATAAATTGCACATCGCTCAAGCCTGGGCTGTCCAAGATCCGTCTGCGGACCGGCGAGCGGCTGAGGCGAACCCAAGAATAAAATTTCGTAAAAGCCGCTGAGTAACATAAGAAACTCCGCATAAACGGATTTGTCGGCGCTGTAGTGGAAACAAACAGTTTTTCTGGCAGTTCATCGGATTTACCTTGACCAGGTGAGCCGCAATTACCTCTCCGCTGAGTGTAGATATGATTTCGCGTCAGATATTGCTGTGCCTTTATCGTTTACGCAATTTCGGTAATAAGTAGAATGGCATGGAAGCCGATTGAAAAAAAAAGTCTTCTGTTCGACCTCTAGCAATTTTCAATGCTAGAAAGTGCCAGGACCATAGCAAAAAGGTCGATTGTAGTTTCTTAACCTTTTTGTTTACTCTTTGAACATTGAATCGATTGCAAATCTGATGAAACACAAGTTTTGTTAATTTTTGCGGTTATTGAAAGGAAAGGTTGGGTGCATAGGTGCAATCGATAGAAGGTGCAGCGGCTGTTTGATTTTTCTCTTTAAAATTGGATTAAGTATCTCTGTTTGTTTTTGTGTATTGGCAGTTTACAATAGTTGAGGAAATCGGATAATTAATTTATATATGTTCATCTATTCATCTACATTGCGTACCCCACTATCTTAAATAGACATGGGCAAAAATTAACTGAACGCATTCAAAAATAATTAAAGTTCAAATAAAATTCTTAGTTGGTACCTACCTATACATATAATATTAAAATGACCTCGTCTTATGCAGTCGGGTTTTCTGTTTATTTTTTAATATTTTTTTATTATAATAATAAAGTGATGTAAATTTCTGAGGTCAGAACGGATCCCCAGTTATTGACAGTTTAATGGTTTACGTCCACTATATGGGTTTTGTGCTGACGTCATATTAGCGTTGACACTTCGGGGAAGAATACGAATCTAATGACACCTCACTCTTCAAAATCGGTCAAGCCGTTTAGGCTACAGGAGGTCACAATGGAACGGACATACATACATACATATATATTTTCATACGCGCGAATTTCATCAATTGCATGAACATACATATGTAAGCATTGTTACAATAATGGTCGGTGAGCGGCCACCAACCAAAAAGGAATTATAAAACTGCAAACACAACACAATCCAGGACTTCAAAATTTCTTGCCGATCCGGTTTAAAAAAAAACGGAAAAACTGTCAGTGTCAAAATAATATGTAATTTCAAAAGAAATCAACAGATGGCCCATTCTATAATATACGTATAATATCTAACAAAGCCGGGACCGGAAATAATAATAAAAATAATTTTCCTGCTGCAGGAAGTGTGTGTTTTAAGTGGGTTCAACACAACGATCAGGGCCCTATTTTATTACGAAGCGACAAGTCTTGTCTTGTTCGACCAGTAAGTAAGAATTCCTCTTTTCACTTAGTTCAAGAAAGATAGACTTTTGAGTCGAAATAGTTAATACCTAAAATCTGAAGGTTTTTTTTTTAAGACATATCTAAAGTCCACCGAAACTCCCGTATTGGCTTTTTGTACAGTCGGTTTCAAAGTATAGTGCATTCACAGTAATGATGGGTAATTAAGATTAACTGCGTACTTCCGATTTCGATGAAATTGAAATCATAAAGGCCATTCAGAGAAACTTTGCCTTTGGACATATGCCGCGGAAACGTATAAAAAAAAAAAATACAGGTAAAAAAAGTCAGTGGCCTCCGCAACTATGTCCAAAGGCAAAGTATCTCAGAATGACCTCCTTTATGTCATATTTCAATTTCATCAAAATCGGAGGGGAGGGGGGAATCCTTTTTCCGAATCACCTCTGCGGCGTACAAAATTGCGTGTGAATTTGAAATTTGATAATTTTAACAATTAGAAAATTCGCAAATGTATTATTCCAAAACTTCACAATTACGAATTCAAAAGTCAAAATTTTGTTATTATAGATAGATAATAGTTATTCAAACTCGAAATATCGAACCCGCGAAAAAAATTGAATTTCAATAATTCGAAAATACGACAATTTAAAAGTTCGATATTTGAAAATTCGCAGTTTCGGAAATTCGAAAATATGAAATTGGGATAACCGTAAATCCGAAACATTACAATTCTAAAAGATCGATATATCAATAATTCGAAACTTCAAACAACGACACGGCACCAATTAAACTATAAAATTGTCAGTTATGACTGATTTTTATGAATTTTGGATTGAACTTAAATTTAAAATTAAGACAATTGCTTAGAAAAGAGAAAATGGCAGTTGGGAACGTGATGTTATGCACTCCGTTTTCTTTTTAGACCCTATGACTATTGTATAGTTTAATTGATGCTGTATCATTGTTAGAATTTTTGAATTGTCAAATTATTAAATTACCTATTGTTATTGATTTTTCAAATTTTCGATAGTTCCAAACTTTCAACTGTTTCGAATAGTCGAATTTTCAAACCTTACAAACATACTTAACCCTTTCTTGCGTTCCACAGTCCGATAAAAAGAATGTTCGATTTGCAAATGTGTGCGTCATTTGGTATATTTATAACTTAAGCTATTTTCCGAAAGGAACCCGTAATAATCATACAAACGAATTCAAATTCTACAGGCCGTCAGGTGCACAAAAGGAAAACACATTGCAAATTATGTTTGATTAGACATTGCGCAATAGTCAACCTTCACCGTAAACTGATCGCTGGGACGCAAAGTAATTGACCCCCGGTGGCCTATGTCAAAACGGCGCAAAGTGGCACAATTAACTCGGAAGCTATTTTAGTGTGCTATCTGAAACTTGCCATTATCTCAATTAGGTAAACGTTGTGTGGCTCGCACGGCCCGAGGGGGAGTATCTGACAATGAGCAGTAACCCTGCCCAGCCGGATAATTTCGGGGTATTCTCTTGGGGCAGACAAATTAGTTTACTTAAGAGCACACCGAGCGGCCTGTCCTGTGCGGTTTTTAAAATTGTTACACCTAAGGCTTACCAGTCAATCAGCCAGCTAATAATTTAATATTGCCGCTCAATCTTGGCTGGTTTGTCTTGAGAAATTGGGTTTCTGGAATCGTTCAAAACGGCCGATTGCGGCGACGACTGGGGGGCCTTCGCACAGAAATGACTTGTTCCACCAAACCATCTCGACAATGGTAAAAATGTTAATTGGCGCCGATTACACAATACCAGTTGAGGGCCCCGTTTGTATAATAGGCGACACGGGCAGCATCTAGCTTGTCGTATGTATCAGCAACTATACGGTGTGCTCTCAACGATCAATCTCAAAGGCCATGCGAGCTCATGAACCGATTTAGTCTTCAACGGTTTCTATGCATGTGGTTTTCGTGCTAATGGGAACCACTTTGGGAAATATTTGAATTTTATTTGTTAGTATTCCGCGCACTCTTTTGCTCTTTCAGAATATGCTGGTCGTGTGCTCATTGCCAAATGAAATTGGTGTTCAATGCTTCCTTCTTCCTTTCCGAATTTTTTCTGTGATCTGGCTAAAATGTGAGATATGAATCTTACATATCAGCGAGAATACTTATTTGCGACCGAGAAAAAACCAATTGTTCGCAAAAGCCAATTTCGTGGCCTTCTCGGCAATGATCCAGCAGAACTTGGTACACCCATTAATACCAAATTACCATCTTAACTGGTCCGATTTAAAAGCGTAATTGGCGATAATTTAGTAATCGTTCTGGACAGGAAAAACACTCAGCATGTCCCCGAAAAGACAGCCGTCTTAAGTGGCCCTTTCCCCAAAAAGTACTTCTGAATTTCTACCTTTTATCGGCCCCATCAAGTTCCGAGCCTTGATCGTTTTGTTGAACAACATCACGTGCCAAAAGGGCATCATTCCTTTCGTTTCACGGGTTGTCCGATCACCGACCACCGATCAGCCATTGAGCGCGGGAACATAAATCCTGGCTGATATGCTAATACCATGTCCGGCGACAGATAATTAATTTCCTTTGGCTTCATTTGCGTCAGTTTAACTTTTCCCAACAGCGCGACAGTTTCAAGGGTCATCGAGAGGCCGAGCTCTTTAAGACAAGCCCCAACTGCATAAATCTTAGCATCGCTCCCCTGACAGCAGGCGCTGGGCTAATTGAATGCCATATGAGCATTCAGCTGAGGTACGCGACTCTGTTGCTCTTGTTTACCTTTGCGGTAAATCCGCCCCGAATTCCATCGATAAACCGTGAAATGATAAATTATGTGCAATGCATTCCTTGACAAAGCCAGCTGGCTTAGTGTTCTCATGCATCCAAAGGCTCAGGCTCCACGTGAATGCTGATTGGCTGGGCATTTGTGCACAAAGAAGTTTTCGGTGAATGCATGTGGAAAAGATGGTGTGGCTCTTTGTTGCAAAATTAATGGCATGATTTCGTCTTTGACATGCTGATGTTCATGTCTTCAGTGCCGTGGAGTGCAATCCTTTTGGAGGAAGCTGAATTCCAAAGTCATTTTTAAAGAACCAACGGTAGAAGTATAATTGATCATCCTTTGTGCGCACTAAGAAGTATATTTTTCAAGTTCGTTGTTTGATCGTAACTCACTTTTGCGTAATGTTGAAGTTATGCACTTCCTCGTTGTAACTATTCGTTGTAGTTGAATCATTTTAGGAAGAGTAAGGCTAGACAGTGTATAACAAGGCAAGTTGAGGAACCGCTATTTTTACGGAATCTAACACTGGCAGCTTTCGAAATGGTCATTGAGTCATGATTGCTTTATCACATAGATATATTCTATAACCCAAAGCATTTTGCACACAGAACCCTTAGAAAATTTCCAAAATGTCCTATCCTCTATGTTTTTTTTAACAGCAACTCCTCCTTTAATTAGATATTAAAAAAACCAGACAGACGTTAATAATGAAACCGAACGCAACAAAAGAAGAAATTTATTATACAACAAATAATCGTGGTAATAAGAGAAAATATGTTGGAAGGTAAATAAGAAAGGAATAAAAAAAACCTTATGAAGACGATTCCTTCCGTCAATCTATAAAAATTTTGTTATGTGTTATATGCGATAATTCACCTAACATACTAGTGCGGCGTCATGTTTATTTGAATATTTTGTTTTTGTCACAGCATAATGTAAATCCAGCTTCGCACAAAAAGTGGCAACAAATGGCAATAAAATTCGAATAGTCCATTTTGTTAAATTTAGATACAGTCCAGGAGGGGACTGTTTTTAAAAGGGGTATGTTGGATGTTTCATAATACCACCTCGAGTGTTTTTTAAAGTCTCCGGCAGGACTTTAGGAATGATGATTTTTATATGCGCCAATTGAAAAAGTTGTAGAAAAGTTATGAAAAATCAAAATGTGAAAAATCACCAAAAATATGGCTTTTTGGACTTTCTTTTCAGGGTAACTCGAGAACTATTGATTTTAAAGAAAAGTTGACTATGGAGTAAAAGTTTCACAAAATATAAGATAACTTAGAAATTCCAGTATGGATTTTATTGTTGTTGTTGCAAAACAGGAATAATTAACGAAAATAATTATATAAAAATAAGTTTTTTCATGAATTTTTTCGACTATTTAGGTTATGCGTACGATCTTGCAGTTGAGGTACAGAGTAGGTACCTCTCACTATTATGAAACAACACGCAAAATTTCATCCAAATCGGTTTGTCAGATTTTCGTATAATAATTTCTTGTTACTTATTTTATAAATGTAGTCACGACACGACTGAACTAATATCTATAGTTTCTGCAGCCAATTTTTTAACGCACGTTTGGAGATCCATTGATCCGTATTTCGGTCTCTATCTCCGATTGTCCGGAAACAAATTGGAGGTTTGAATGGAATTTAAGGAGAGATAGTTTGTAAGTAAGTATGGTACACGAAACTGCCGGAAAATAAAATTTTTAAAGCATGACCGCAATTTACAATTATAAATATTTTGTATTTTTTTAATATGATATTCTTGACATTCTTTTACAAATGTGTAAAATAAGCACTAACATATCCTCTCTTCCACCCTTTATTTCTGAAACTGCCTGCTGGAGAAATTATGAATCAGTCTTTCGAAAAAATTATTCCCTAATATTATGCAGGTGATGTGTTGTATCCCAACTTGTGATTATAATAAGTTTCCAAAATATATTCTAGTTTTGAAAACAACGCAACGGTGTGGTCGAATCCGATACATACGATGTATACATATCTTAAATACACTATTACAATTGAAATATCAAAAGTATAGATCTTGCGATTTTTTATAAAAGTGGTTGATACACTTTTTTTCTAAGAATCACCATTCCTGCTATATCGCGATTTAAAACATCGAAACCCCCCGTTAATCCGCGGTTGACCGTTGGAGTTACAACAAAAGTCGTTATATGAAAACTTGTAAAAATGGAAAAAAATCTTTGCACTCTCATTCTCCCGGCTACCCGGTGACAGTTAGGCAAAAATCATAATAAGCATAGTTGTTGCTCTCGAAGCGCCCTATACGCTGGTACCATATTTTTTGTCATAGCTTTAATAGAAGCTGAGTAAATTGAAAAACAATTTGATCATACCCGGTCTGGATCTGGAAATATCGCAGGGAAAAAGAAGAACGAGTGCATCTGGTTACACCGATATTTCCATATCCAGATCGGGTATGACCAAATTGTTTTTGAATTTTCTCGGGTTTTTTTAAAGCCACGACGCAAGTGAGAGGTCGCTCCGAGTACTACAAGTTTGCTTATGACTTTTGTCGTAACAGCAACGGTTGATCGCGGGGACCTATGAGTGCATATTAGTTTTTTGGATGTTCGAAATCATGATATCTCAGGAATGGTGAAGCTTAGGAAAAAAAGTATATGAGCCACTTTTATAAACAATTATAAGATCTACAACTTTTGTATGAACTATATTTGCGATAACACTTACCGTTTACGAAAAATATGCGTAAAACCGATATTGTTGGCCTATGACCATCAATAAAATTTTTAACTCAAGTCGGATCGGTGGAGACTTTTGATAATAAAATTCACTTTGGTGACCAACACGTTTTACAAAAATTGTGTGTAGGCCTAGGTGCAGAACTTCGAAGTTACTGAGTTTTCGCAACGGACTTACCTACATAAAAACTAGTAAAGGCTTTCATTTGACCCCTAGCTCAGTGATATCTGGTAATTTTTCGAAATTTTTAGATTTTTGAATGGTGCCTTAATTTTTTCAGAAACGTGTATTTTCATATTATGTATTTATAAATCGTGTAATTGTTTTCAGATAACATATTTTTGCAGCGTTCATGCTTTAGTTGAAAAATCACGTGTTGTATTTTTCTAAGCGATGTTTTTAAAAAAAATCACATAAAGAAAAATCATAATAATTATAAAGTGACGTTGCATGAATTATATCATATTTATTATAACAAATTTTGAAGAATTGAGAGAATAGAGTATTCCACTAAATGTTATAATGTTTCTAGACAATTGTAGACAATGAAGAAGTTTTGAAGGCATGTACTCGTACAGGTATACGAAATATATCTTCCCATCTTCGAAAATTCCCAGACAAACATCGCATATCCAGTGTTGTGGGTTTGTCGTAAATTATTTTTAAATCAAGAAATTTATTTCAAAAATTGATTAGCAACAAATTCCTCTTAAACTTACTAGACGTCGAAAACTGCATTTACATACATTACATATAATCGAATGCAATTTGTCCAAGAACAAGTCAAGCTCGATGGTCAACAACCTTTCGAGAATGAGCATGGAATGAAAACCCCAGAGGTGATACTTATGCTTACCCATTTCTGCACCTAATTGAGAGCCCTAAGGCTGATCTAATCGCGATTAAATTGAAATGTTTATCAGGTCGGCGGAATCGTCCATAAATTATACAACAAGTTTATTGCGCAATGCGTCACCTCTAAGCTGAGTTCACTTTGAGGATATTTCACGCGACTTACCGCCTCCGCATTTATTGTCTACTCGCGGAAACTGGGTTAACCCAAAGGATGTTAGTCCGGGTTTTTGCCGCGATGGCAGTCTTAGCATCTCCGGGCATTTGTTGTCTTTGACGCGGAATACTAAAACCCCAAGGCGGCTGCTGAGTTGCAATTAATTCGGTAGCCGCAGGAAAACCACAAAATACATCTTATGCCTGCCGTAATGTTTGCTGTACATTGCACACGGAGCTGTACTTGGCACGTAATAGTAAACAGGGCGGACGCACAATAGTGTCGCAGCTAAACCTTTTCTGCTGTGGCTTAACTTCGGAGTTGGAGTGCGGGTCAGAGTACGTGGTATGAATATTTATTGCCGTTAAATAGAAATGTGATGAATATGTAGCTGCTCACTGCTACCGCTCTACACCTCAATTATTAGAGGTCAATTTGTTCGAATGAATCAGTGACGTCTCACACTCTCACCACATGACGAATACTCTGCTTGGTTTATCATTGAAGACGTTCACGTTTTGCATTGGACACAAAATAGGATTTCGATTGCAAAATACGGCTGAGTCATACTTTGTACAATTTTCTTGAAATAGTTCTGCTTGAGGCTAAAAATATTCTTGTTTTATGCATTTTTAATTCTCCTGTACATTGCCCTGTGGTTTTCATTGCGGTTTGACTGTTGAATTGAATTTCATTACAAGTTTGTGCATTCCTACATTAGAGGTATCGGTGTAGTTTACCTTTCATCAGTCAATCAAAGTAGCTTGCACAAAATCCCCAGGATTAAATTATGTATTTGTACGTGCGTACTTATATTTTACATTAACAGAGATACATACATATAAGGTAGATTAAGAGGTTAAAATATATTAAAGACAGATGAAAATATTCATAAGTATATTACAAATTTGTAAAAGTAGTTTATGCTATATGTATTATACATATGTGCAGTATTTCTTAGTTTTATAAAAGTATCTGTTCTGGAGAGTTGGCGGGGCGGTTGGACTCCTTGGAACCTTTTAAATATCTAGCAGGATGTTCAGAATTAGTCGGGAAATATACAAGTCGAAACGTGCAACAAATAAATAAAAATTAAATAGTTAAAGTATCATTAATATTAGTTAATGGTCAATTCCGTTCATAGTAACAGGTGGATCACATCTGGCTGAATATCAAAACGCTCTAAAAGGAAAGTCAACATGTACCTTTTTATTTCGAAGAATATAAATCATGGACCTATGTATATATTTTTAACTATACGTAAAGGTTTATTTCTATAGAAAATACGCGAGAAATATTCACCGTACCGTGTTCCCAGTTTACAAGATACATATATGTATTTTAGTTATACAGGGTGTATCAGTTAACGCCTAACAATTTTCGAGTTACAGGGTGATTCGTAGTAAAGCTTCTGCGGAATTTAAAAAACAACTGCATTTTACAAAACATTCAACTTAAATAAAATCCAAAATGATTCTTTCTCTAATTGACAATATTATCACAGTTTTTATTATATTACGTTTAATTTGAAAACAAATTAAAATTCGGATTTTAAATATTTCGCAAACAGTTTTCTACGTAGGTAAAATTTTGTATATCCTTTCCTTACCTAATCATATTGTAACTCTATGGAAAGTCATATTCAATAAAAATAAAAAAGCCATGCATTAATTACATGAATATCGGAGAAAATGTGGGAGAAATGTGAATTCTAGGAAATTGTAGAGTAAATTTTTGGTTGCTTAGTTGAGATTTATCGCCCCTAGCATTTTGGCATGCGTTAACTGATACACCCTCGACATTCTGTACAAAATTTAGTAACCGTGGGTACAAATAAGTGTCCGCTTGCTGTGTGTATAAATACCGCAAGTGAAAAGTGAAATAATTTACTCAATGCTCCACAGGAAAATTAAAAGAATTTAAATATTAAAAAAATACGTGCAATGTTTCGTTCCTTTACTTCAATTCTGAGCTTTGACAATTTTTTAATAACTTTTTTAAATTCCAAAATAATGTGAAGATTTCGTATATCTGCTGGCAAACAGCAATATTATGACACATACGTAATATCCGAATGAGTCGTGTTTAGCTCGGTGTTAGCAAATTGTAATTCCGCATCGTTGCGCTTCTTCCCTTGAATCTCCTTTGTCAATGTTTAGTTTGAACGATGATTCAGTATGGTGCCGTGCAATGTTAAAAATATATAGCCTTAATTTTTTCCATATCCGCGAACCGACTCAGCTTGCTAGAGCACTCGTATATTGAGGAAGTAAGACTATATGTCGAGGTGCATAGATTGTAAACTGCCTTGACGACTGTTTAGCAGTTTTGGTATTTTTCGCTGACTTTGATATACAAATAAATATATATCAGAGAAGAAGTTTTTTAAACTTCGTTTCTTTCAAGCAATCGGATAGCATATGCTGCCTCAAAGATATTATACAGGGCGGTCCAAACATAGACGATACAAATGGAAAACTATTTAAATAGAAGCTTTAAATATTTATCAGAACGCCCCGCCTCTATTTAAAAATGTACTAGCTTTTATGCTTCGCACGGCAGTGTGGATCCTCCATCCCATCGAAGTCGGTTCAGGCAGTTGACAATGTTCGGTCGCCATATTGGATCCACTCTCTTTAATTTCCAAATGTTGAGATCAAAAACACCGATAACATAAAAGGATGCATTTTCATAGCAATTCTTTAAAGTTGAATTTCATCTGCCACCATCGAAAGTGTTATTAGTGATATTTCATATTCAGTAGATAAGCTTTCTATCAGTATTGGAATCATTTAAGTCATTGCGGAAATGAACTCGCAGGAGGAATCACAGGGCGTACGATGACCTAAGGACTTGACCAATTGACGTCATATTCACAACATGTGTTAGATTGTGAGAATAGTTTATAGTTAGGTGTGGCCTCGGTAGGTGGCGCTGCATTCTAACTTCTATACCACTTGACAGACTTTATATTCACAACATATGGTAGTTTTACATATGCATTGATGTTCCGCGATTTTTGATACTTTTCGAGATATTCACGATTTTCTGATATTTGTTAGTTGGTTGTGTTTCTGCCCTGAATATTCATTTTGTTCTTTTTATATTTTACAAATTTAATAATAAAATAAGTGTAAAAATAATAGGAAGGCTAAAATCAGAAGATTGTTTGAAAAGTGTAAAAAATCGGGGAACAGATTAGGATAATAATAATAATAAAAAAATAATAGAATAATAATTATCTTAAAGGATGGAAGTATGTTAGGTACCTAATAATTCATTAGTTCATCACATCCACCGAAGTACAAACACGTTTTTCCTTACGATTTCAGTAGAACAGGTTGTAACTTAAATATTTTTAAAAGTGTGTCATTGCATTGCTCCGCATATCCACATTACTTTTCAAAGATCATCTTCATAATTTTAAACAGTTTCATTTTTGTTTTATTAAATCAATGTATTTTTCCTGTGCGAAGTTCTACTGCAATAACCATACTCACCGGATATTCCTAATATATTTTGCGTCACCTAGTGTCGATTCTTTAAGAAGACGATTGAATATTTGCAGGAAATGTGGCAAATTGTCATTAAAAATTTATGTGAATTATATATATACATACGTAGGTAATTAAAAAAAGAAAAGTTGATTTTATGATTTACATATGTATTCTTTGTGTGAAAATATTTTATTATGTTTGTAATAATTTTTTTATGGGTACACTTACTATGCAAGTTAGATATTTAGGCCCTCTATTTAGTTTTTCATTTTTATTGTCTAGCTTTGGATCACAAAGCAAGAAAACAAATTTATATAAAAAAATGTGCATTAGCTTTTAACTATGTGAAAAGTTGAAAGCCATTTTAGTTCTTTCCTTTAATTAAAATGTGGAAAAATATTTTGATTATAATTTTCTCAAACATTTGTTACCTTGACAGCAGCACCGTCTGCATCTGCTCGTGTTGCATTGCCTCATACATACTGTTTTCACAGGGAGTACCTACTTGAATGTCCATTGCATGACTATGTTTCTACTTCAATAGATGGCTATTTAGATTGTCTTCATTGTTGTGTTATAGTTGGTAATTTCGTATTTAATTAATTTACATATATTATACCTGCTTAGGCATGTAAAATTACAACTTTCAGAATATAAAGAAACCGCGTTAGTACATCCCCATATAGGCCCAAGTGGTTAGGTGGGACAAAACTCGGTTAAGCTCTAAAACAAAAACTCGTTTAAAGTCCATATACGGACGGTTCTCTTTAGGTTCTGCCCATTTCAACTCGTCAGCCAATGAGCACCCTGCCATCCAGTCTTATTTTGGTAATTTTGAATTGCTCTTAAATGGCAGTAAATGCTTTTACTGAGGAGTTAATTGCCAATCACTTAAAAATTCCACCATATGCAGCGGCAGGAATGGCCCAGATGGCAGCACGCCCTATCGCCATATTGCGGCCATGTCAAGGAGGCCTCGAAGCCTCCACTCGGCCTGCAATTGATATTCAAGTGCTGGATGGCACATTGTCATGTGGTTGCGATTGTTTTGTACGGCCGCTCAATCGCGTCAACCTGAAACGTGCCAATAATACAATACATATAACCCAAAAAGCAGCAAAACAAAGTACTCAACGACCATAGTAGCCTCCTCCTCAGCTGCTTTGGGGGCCTCGTGAACGTCGGCGTTTGGTAGTCGATCAAAGATTTTATTGCTGTCGGGAGGCAAAGGACTACCGTCGACATTTTCGATACTAATGCGGTTCGAATGTTTTATCAGTGTAACAGCGTTTTGGGTTATGTTGGAGGCAATTTTCGATAAGAGAACGGACGTAAATTAAGGTGCTCCCTGCTAGGGGCTTTTCAGGGACGGTTGGCTGTACCTTAACGGTGTCGAAAACGAGGATTTAAACACTTGCGAGGTTTTAATGGGAAAACGTTTTGTGAAGTGAAAAGATATATTTATAAAATTCTTGTGATACTCTTTGGAAACCGCAATTTTGGCTGAACTGGATACCTTTTGGTTTAGACGCTTAGCTTGTGCGATACAAGTTAATGTGTTTCTACTTTGCACCCCTGCAATTTTCGAATTGAAGCCACACTTAGATTAGCAAAAGGTGAGTTTTTTACTTTTCATATATTATAAATATTACTGATGTCCACATTTCTGACAATGTTAAAGTCACTGTTAAAAGATCATTAATATTTCATGAAATAAACTTTAGATAAACAAATAGATATTTGTTATACCCTCCAAGTAATCTTCTAAATTGTCGACGTTATTTTTTAAAGAAGAGAATGTTAATTCAGTGAATGTGAATATTTGAACTTATAATAAACAAATGAAAAGCAAAGTGTGTGATGGTTGAACAGTTTAAGTTATAAGTTAAATAATTATTAATCTAAATTGACTTGATTATAATTGTTTTATTTAGTGAGAATAAATTATGTACTGCTAGTGCCTTTTAAATATAAAAATTCCAAATTGGTGAGCATGATCCCAAGAGCAACTTCTGTATTACGATAAACGAATACACAATTACACGGACATTTCAAGAAATAATTTATTACTAAATTTCGGTAAAACCATTATAAAACATCTTCCCCCACTGAAATTTCACAATCTATTAATAGTTATATTTGGGGAGATTATTAGGAACTCCGATCGTTATTTTAGAACAAGATTTATTTTCTCTAAAAATCCCTCGACATTTCGGAACAGGTGTGTTTGTGGAGGAGACAAGTTTTTTACAAATTTGCGCTACATATAATAACAAACAGGCAATATATTAGTAATAAATTAATAATGAGTACTACAGTAGAGATACGTTAAGAAACCACAGCAAGAAAGAATACACCACTAATGTCGGGCACAGACTTAAACATTAGTATGTGTTAAAAAGTTATTAAATGATGGTCTATGCTCATTTATTTAATTTATGTAGAATGTGTTTGTATTCCCATTTTACACAGTCAGTGTCTTGTCTGAGGTTCACCAAGTTGGTTTTGTTCGTCTGGATGTAACATGCTTCCTTCATCTCACGTTTCGTCTTATTATTGCCCATGCCTATAATTTCCGCTTCATCAAATGAAAATGTGTGTCCAGTGTTGATAGCGTGTGTAGCCAGCGCCGAATGTGGAGTTTGTTTTCTGATGTACATAGTATTCATGTTGTGAAAGTTTTGTTTTTTAGTTTTTTAGATGTTAGGCCAATGTACGTTTTATTGCAGTCATAATATTTAACCTGATATATTATCCCATTTTTGTCCATGGTTGGGTCTTTAGTTTTGGTGTATTTTTCTGCTAATTTCTATATAGAATTAATAAAGCTAATTTATATATCGTTATTGTCTTTTTTGATGATCTGTGCAATTTTTTTGAGAGACATTTTTTAGTTTTAGGAATATTTTAAAAATTGGGATTTATATGCTCCAAAAGGGAAAAAAAACATTTTTGGGGATAAAACAAAAAATTGTGGAATGATTTTTCTATGTACTTTCTGTGTATTTCACATAATTTTACCTATCCATATTCTGAGCAATCGTCACAAAATTAACCAATACCACCGATAGCACCGTCCAACATTTGAAGCAAACGTCCTCTAACAATCACAATAACAATCAAACACATGTGCATTTACAGTAGATGGAGATCTCTTAAGGAGGAACGCTACTGTGACGGGTCAAAAAATTGTCAACGTTGGGAATTTTTGACATTTATGGATATGTAATCTATGAAAAATGCAAAAAAGAGAAACAGAACATTTTTTTAGCCGCCACATCCACGTCCAAGTCACCGCCGCGCGAGGTTTCCATGCCCTCAAATCGCTCGTAGCATGCGCTGTGTAGGACGTAGCGCCGTCCAGTTGGAACCGCACGCCGTCGCTATTAGATAATTCCGCCAGACCAAAATCCGCTCCAAACAGTGACTTTCTCGGGATGCATTTGGTGCTGGTGTATCTCGTGTGGATTAGTATCGCCCCAAATCCTACAATTTTTATTGTTTACATATCCAATCATCCAAAAATGGGCTTTGTCGCTAAAGATCACGTAACGCGCGGAACGTTTCTCGAACGGAGCACTAATTTTGATAATAAAATTTGATGAATGGTGCTTTAGTATGAATGGTGCAACTTTATATAATTTTCCTATAACTTTTCATCATTTTATCATACTACTTCCCTCATACATAATCTTTCTGAACCTTTGTAAATTTGTAACTATCTTCGTTGCTTAATACTAACTATCAAAATTAGTTAATTCTGTAACCCAATACGCTCCTAACACAATAGCAAACGCAAGAAGAATTGTCATCGCCTGCTCACGTTGTGACATTAATTTCCGACGAACTTAAACATGTTCAAACTGTTTTAACCGATTTTAACTGCTCATATTGTTGCTTAACCAATTTCTAGCAATATGGTAAAATGTGGTAAACGCTTACTTTTTCCATAGTTCATCAACAACTGTGAGATAAATTTTCCCGAAATTCTAATGCTCAGGAGTTTTTGGAAGGCGCTCCCAAAGTGATGAGGCACTAGTTTTCTATATCTAGAAGATATTGGCTAAATTACATGTTCGTCGCTTGAACAGTTTTTGAGAAAAAGTATGCAGTCACCACTTTGAATGCGGTTTTCAATATTAGCACTGATATCTTCGTTAAAAATAAATATTTTTAAATGAAATTTTACTCTCGAAAGATCGAGCAAAATAGCACATATAGTATGCTACATTACAAAAAGCACAAAAAAAATTGCCCTTATGTGAAGTAACCCCTTAATTGAAGAAAATGTTACTTAACATTTAAATCGTCATCTTATAATGAGAAATGTTGTCGTACCCTGCACAAAGTAAGCGAACTAACAAAAATATTACTTATCAATCAAATTGTAAGTTAATCACGAAATGGTCAGTGAACAATTTTCTTGTACAAAATGAGATATACTACTGTTATTATTGTTTAGCGCATTTTCAAACTACAATTTTGTTAATGTATTTGTGTTTAATTAAATTGCATACTTAACTCAATTTGATTTGGTGATATATATATATATATAAATGTGACTAACATATTTATGCATCGATCTATTTGTATTATTTTAAATAAAACACAAAATTGGCTGAGATTAAAATAAATAATGAATATCTATCCGAGGCCACACTCTAAAATTGCGTGGAAATTCACCCTGAACGTAAGAGCAATTTTGCATATTTTCCTGCAAAAATTCGTAACGGTAAGGTAATGTACCTACCTACATTATATATAGTACCTAAACCCTCTCACAAACTCAATGCTAATTTTAGATTAACGCACCAAACTCTCTGATTGCTATCAATGGCCTCTAAATAAGTTATACAAGCATCACATAAGTGGTTAGACTGATCCGGTGAAGCGAGTAACTTCCGCGATAGTAATCTACAGATGGGCCCAAGTCCAAAGAAGGGTTAACCTGTTAATGGGCTGTTTACAAAAATAATTATAATCATCTTTCTGTTTCACACTGTAAAAATAGATTTTACGTGCCATTCTTTAAATTAGCATATTATCCAGCCGTAGTGGCACTGAGAAATTTTAATTGCAAAATTATGGTTTGCCGGCACGAGCGACAGAATTACGCATGCGCTCTTATTTTTAGAACAACTCTATTAGTCATCATAATTTTTACGGTTTTTCAAAGTTAACAATTTTCAAGTTCTTGTAGTCTTAAGAAATTTAATTACACAAAACTATTAAAATGATTTATCAGAGATGGTTGTGCTGGTCTAGAGCTAGAAGACTAGTTTCCAGATTTCATGAACTGAAATTTCAGCAAGCTTTTAACTGTTCTGCTTTTATGGCCCCAGAAAAAATCTAAGTCTATAATTTAGGAACATGCCATGCTCATGTTACACAATGATGATGAATGAGAATTTATTCTAAGTTCCCGTTAAATTTCTAATATTTCACTTGAAATCCAAGTGGGTTATTTCATCTCACTTGTTATTTTGATGTAGCCACTTTTTACTCGTTTTCGTACGAGTTTTCCAGAACGCATTTAATCCGTAACTGTGTGTAAAATATTTTTAGGTGTATAAAATACATGACATGTCTTTAGATGAGGGGAGGGGGAAACTCACACTAGTTATGTAGGTATTTATGACCATAGGTAACCTTTTCTGAAAGTTTCGTACACTCACTCGATGGACTCCAATTTTGCGATCGTCTCTTTTCATAATAATACCAGAGTAGGTACTTATTCTATTTAATGGGATTCCAAATATGAATAATATTGAAGGAAAATAATTCAAAGAACTTAAAGTGTGCAATAATTCAAAAAATTTAAAGTGGGTAATTTCTCTCAATATGAGATATTTTAACACAATTTTCAGAAAAACGTGTACCTAAATTGTAACACATCAATAGCGTGTTCGAAAGTAATAAAGATTATGCGCACTAGCACTTAATTGCAAATCACATTTTTTTTTAGTTGAAATAACAAACCTGGATTTGCATTAATTAATGTAATCACGATATTGGATCCGCTGCAAGAAAAAGCACTGAAGTACCACCCCATGCTGCTCATAAAAATACTTTGAAGTTGAGCATTTTCGGTCACCATCTGAGATTCGTCATCATTAATTCCCAATGTTTGAAGGCAAACTCCAAATTTCCAACTCAAAAAACCCCTTTCACGCTTCTTTTCGGACTTTGCATCGCCAATCTTGAATTGAGGCTGGAAAGTTTTCCGCGTTCGCCATCTGAGATCCCGAATATAATTCCCAAATTTTGAAGACAAATTCATCAAAATTACCAATTTAGAAAACCCATAAGTTTCCTTTGTGCTCCTCCCAAAATATCACTCTTTTTATTCTGCCATACAGGATCCGTCATGTTAAATATTTCAAACTAGCTGAGTTAACTGGCCTTGCCCGGTGTTTTCTATACTTACTATAAATTAAAACTGTTGCACATTGCATGAGTTTGTGCGCGGAGACGGTTTTTTCATTTCTCCCGCAGGAACCCAAGACATTTCCGGCATAAAAGAAAGTAGCTTAAATTGTGCCCGATAAAATAATCTACCCTTATCTGAAAGTTCCATCTAAATCGGTTAGGGCTTTCCCGAGATTAGCCCGGACAAGCAGACAGTAGAAATTTTAAAAACCTTTGTTTGAGTATTGGTATCGTGTAAATAAACTGTATATGAGCCAAACCACTAATCATAAGAATCCAATTTCATGAAAATTCATTTCTATTGGTAACTTTTGGCCGTCATCTAGAAATTTCGAAAACTGATTTAAAATCAGCGACCCCAAAAACCCTCTTTCGCCATATTGGTTTTGAGATATATTCGATATAGCAATCTTTTGAAATTGAACCTTTCCGTCACCATATGGGATCCGCCGTCTTAAAGTTCCAAATTTGTATAGTAGATTAGAGATTAGCGCCCCCAAAAACCCCGCAGCGCTAATTTTCGTGACAATCCTTTAAAGTTCAAATTTTCCGTTCCGTTTTCAATTTTGAGTCTGCGATTTTGGAATTTTAGTAGATTTGAATTCTGTGACCCCAAAAATGTCTTCATATTAAATTTGATTGAAATTGCTTAAAATTTAGGAATTTCGATCGCCATATTGGATCCGCCATTTTGAATTTGGAAGTTTTGATAACAGATTCGAACTCAGCGACCCTGAAAACCTCCCTGTGGAGATTTTCATAACTATCCCATCACGTTTTACTTTGTCGGTAGCCATCCGCCACTTTGAATCCTTGCGTTTTGCTAAAAAGTAGCTTATGTTCTAATCCAGGACGTAAACTAAGTGGTTATACACCAAGTTTCATGAAAATCCGTTCAACCGATAAGGCGTGATTGAGTAACAAACATCCAAACTTTTGAATTTATAATATTGCTAAGATTAGAGATCCCACAAACTGCTTTTCCGGAAATCTGAAGAAATTTGGTATTTTGAGTCGGCCATATTGGAATTACCATCTTGTCCCGTTTGAGATATAGATAGAATTGTACCAGTAATGTAATCTTAGGCTTTGTATATTTTATCAATATTGCTGAATTGAAATGCGCAGACAAACAGCCAAAAATTCTAAAAAATGTTTTAAGCTTACGTAAATATTCTGTAATCTCAGACAGATACTTCAATTTTATTGATATGTACAGATGTTGAAGAAGAACTTAATTTTAATTATTTTTAAGTTGTATAAGAAAGTGCTATTCCGTTGTCAATATAACATTATTTTTATACTGGGTAACAGGCGTTCTCTTAACCTACTTAACCTGACTTGGTTATCTTTGGTATTTAGTGCTATTTAGTAAGATATTACTATTCTACTATCAAGAGAATAATGAAGCTTTTCGGTTTATTTGTTTACTTATATTTTCAGATAGGCCTATAAAACCTTCGAGTTATAAGCTCCTCGGAAAAAGCGTAGGTATGTCTAGTGTCCGTCGTCGCTTATTTTACGCATGAATTGTGCAAGTGTCACTCTTAAATGTGCAAATGACTTGTCTGAATATGCCCAAGAATTTAATAAATGGGTTTCCAATAAGAGTTGACATATAATGAATTCACCTTGAACCAGTCCTACATGACTGAGAGGACAGGAAACTTTCAAGCTAGCTGGTCAAAATCATCGTCTACATATCGCGCTATCAATTAAGCGCGATTAATGTTTCAATTAGCATCAAAACAAAAACTAGTCTCTGTCGGGATGTTTAAACAGCTGTTTCGAAATAAAATATAATTTGAGCTTGGAAATAAGAACCCACCGAGGTTTTGCATTGCAAGTGCCTCTTGAAAGTTAGCAGAGCCCAAAGCCTCACAGTGAAGGTCACCAGCATTCTCGGGTCGTGCTGAGGTGTACATGAAAATTGAGAATCGTCCGTTTCCCTCTTTTCGGTCGGGGACTTCAATTCCAGACGCCACCGACTGGCTTGCACTTTCTGTTGGGCGCCTGTAATTTATGCTCATTATGATTTCTGCAAGGAGGGCAATAAACTCGTGAGCCCGAAACGTGCATCCGTGTGTACTTTAAGATGATGCGCCAGAAAAAAAAAACTTCAATCAGAAATCAATTAGCGTCCGACACGACTCGGCAAGAATCTTCCACATTGACACCTCGCACCACGGCCGGATTGCTAATCGTAGCTCATTGCGGTCATCAGGAATTGTTTCGGCACACGGTCGAAACGACCTCGAATCATTAGCAGCCCATGTATGGCCTGACGTAACACTGCAGCGGCATTTCGCACTTATGAATGCAGGTGTAGGTCACCGCAAAAAGAGGAATCCCTAGAATTTCGCTAATTCGCCTAAGAAGTGCTGGAGGCTTAATGGCGCTATCAATCTTCATAACATAGAGCTGTAGTCCGTCATAACAGCAGTAGCAGCAGTAGCTTGAATTGCAGATATAACGCAACGAGAGATATTTTCATGGAAATGTGAAGGTCGGCCTCCTGTCCACCTAGGCGAATCTGACAGCGCTAAGCCAGGCTTTATTATGCGTGAAGATTTGCGAGTAGCTGCTGAAAAGGTTTTTGGGAGGAATCAGCCAGTCTCAGGTTGAAGGCCACGCGCAGATAAAATCTGCTGTAAAATAACCTCAGATTTCATTGGAGTGCAACGCGGAAACCATTTGCCATGAATCGCCAACTGCTCCACTTCTCGAACGACCGTTGAGAACCAATTTTTTCGCCAATTTGCGCTCAATCAACTTCCCGTTTTTACGGATTTTGACTCCGAACAGTCAGCAACTAGCTACCTCGCTCAATGACACCAAAAGCATTCTTAGCAGGCGATCCGAATGATACTTAGGTCGTGGGGTCCCTGTTTTTGCGAGATTCAACTGTGTGCAACCGGCTGTTAATTGTTTTTTATTGCTGCTGTTAAGATTTTACATTAAGATAGAGGCGCTGTCAAACAGGCTGTTAAAATACTACGTAAACGCTTACGAGTGCAAATTTACTGGCGAGGAAGTTAGAGACTCGCAGACCACGATTAGGCTTACTACAATGGATAAACTTTCCATTTCGCACTTTATATTTATTTCGTAAATAAAAAATCTTTTTTTTTTAATTTGGAATCAACAGCGGCTGATTCGCATTAACGCCGGACATCGTCATCTACACCAAATTTCTATCGGGTTTTTTAAAGATTATAAACAGGTACGTGACAAGAAAGCCTAAGATATTGCTCTTTTATATTAAAAGAAAAAAATTATAAAATTTTTATTCTTCCCCACTACGGCGAAGCAAAATGCAAGCGTTTTGAATTTAGCACTCTTTTTACTCCCATTGTTACTACCTAGAATCAAAATGGCTAAACGTATTTTAAGAAATAGTTACATATAAGTCGATTTCTCTCAGTCACACGATTCACCTACATCAAGAGAAAATTCGTATTTCATTTTAAAATGTATTCGTTTTTGCTCTAAACACGTCAAAACAAATTTAATTTGAAATTGAAAATTTTTAAAACTATATAATAATTCAGAGTAAATTGCATAATTTTAGTTTTGGTAACAGCAATGCATTAGTTCGAGATGGTAAACGTTTGTCATATCCAAGTCGATTTTATATAACTTTAAATAGGGACAATTTTTGATACTTGAAACTAACTCACCGAGGTGAAAATCGAGACTTATTACAATAAATAATTTTGGCGTGTTGTTTGTACATACTTGTCCTTTAGAAAAATTTCTAATATAAATTTTAAGCTTTTAAAGCATATAGATCATTAAAAAAACTTTGTATCTTACTACGACTCCAGAGGTCCCGGGTTCGAATCCCACTTGAGAAAATGATGATTTAGTGATCAAATATTTTCGCCTTTCCCGACTTCTAACTAATTTATTATTAATATTACGAGACAAATGTATTTAACAAGAATTGTAGACAATTTTATTCTCTCTAAAACTTTAAGATTTCGCTGAAAAACCGTTCTGGTCCTTATTTTCAAGATGATAAATGGGTGGGGGTAGAATCCTGGAAACTTTTTATATCCTGTGATATTATTCACTTTAATTATTTTAATATTTTTAAATTTGAAAAAATCCCGACATTGCAAATTTTACTTTGCATACATACTTACCCCAGAATGCCAATTTTATTTCCACATTTCTTTTTTTTACCCTATTTAATTCAGTTAACAACTTTAGGAAGGCGTTGTTGACCGCCTTCAAATACCTATAACGATCTAAGTTTTACATAATTAAGCGAAATATCATAGAAATCAAAACATATAATAGAAATTGTTTATCATCCATGGTTGGAGATCCTTTCTGGAGCTGAAGCAAACAATTTGTCGGGATTCAGGTCGCAGACTACTTACAGATTAAAAATGCTATCTTATGTTTTGAGGTCTAAATATCTTCCAAATACTAGGCTCGTGCTCTTCTTTTTGCAGTCGGGTTTTAATTTTTGCTTTTTAAGGTAGTTTTAGGCGGAAGTGAAAGCAAATTCTACCACTTTGCTTGCCCTCTTCACCTAAGCTCGACATTCCACCTTTTGAGTCATAATTATGAAATAAAATTGAGTTTTCTTTGAAAACTGTCTCAATTCCTATTTCGAATTCTCTTCAACAGCCTTAGAAATATCTCCACTACAAAGTAGCCAGAGCAATGCGGCCCCAGTCATCAATAGCTCAAAATTGCTCTGTAAATGAGTATCAAGGGGATCTAATGATCAAAAGAGGTAGTTTTACAGTTCGCCGGCATTTACTCATTTAATGGTATCAATTGCATAATTTACAATAACAATAATAGATTTTAACACACTTCCACCTGTTGCACAACGGCTGCCGGTAAAGGCATCGCACCTTTGATCGCTTCCATTTCCCCACTAATTTCTCAAAATCCGTTGTTCGCCGCAAGTCGGTAACATCGCAAGATATGATATCCCAGCCAATGATAAATGATAGAGTTTTGCAAAAATGAAGCAGCTCCAACCGCGCAAGAGGTACTCCCGGCTCTCGTTGTTCAGCCGAACGTTACGTGCGCCATTTATTTCGGGCGATGAGTTTTATTGATGGCCTTTGCCTCGAAGGGAAATTTAAATTCAGAATGTTTATTGATTTATGAACGGATCTCGAATCGCTGTCCCGCGGCTAGCCTGCCAGATAGTGATCAGCGAACGTTGAGCCCTCTGCTGATAAATTGCTAATTAAACACTTTTGGATCGTGATAGCGGGCTTTCAATTTAGATCTTAATTTAGCGATTTTTGAGAAGAAAATTATGTCGAAGTACCTGCTGGGGCGCCAACGATCGCCAAAGTGCTGCTTGTGTAGGTTCGAAGAAATTTATTAGTTCTTTGACTTTTAGCAATTGCCAGCGAAGTCTACTGGTGCATTCAACTCGACTTGTTTTGATTTTGGATCTATTGGCGCACGTGAGAAGATTCCAAATTGTCTGATGTTCCCCGTTTCCTAATTCCAATGAAATTAAAATAAACAAAAGGAATGCTCGCAAAGAGCAATAAACCTTTACATCAATGATTATATACTATCTACTGACAGCGTGAAATGAAAAATATTGTTGTGTTCTTCTCATGCCACTAAGCCTTAATGAAACAAAGAATTAACTGTTCATTGACATCCCTGGTAAGTTTACATTAATCTTCATTTTAGTCAATTTTGAGTTATTAATTTTCTATATTTCTTTAGGTTGAGTCTTTTGTTCTTCGTTTATGAGTAATCGGAATAGAATAAAATTTTAATACAGCGTCCTAGAAATTCCCATTAGAAAGATCGATTCAAAAGCATTTAATTAAAAACAGGCGGGATGGAAGTTTAACTTTGGCGTGTCTCCAAATTTGATGAAACGAGTATCAGAGTATATGTATGTGCACAGTTAATAGGCATTACTGTTCTGAGAATAGTCCAGTGAAAATAGGCATTTAACTGTCGAAAAATTCGCTTATAGCTCAAAATGTGTACAGATCTAAAAAACACTATTATAAATGAAATATTAAAAGTCCCCACCGATCCGACTGGAGCTAAAAATAGTATTCAAGGTTAAATGTCAATAATATCGGGTTTTCGCTTATTTATCGTAAACAGTAAGTGTTATCGTAAAAATAATTCATACACAAGTTGTAGATCTTGCAATTGTTTATATAAATAGTTCATCTTTTTCTAAAACTCACCATTCCTGAGATATCGTGATTTCAAACATCCAAAATACTAACATGCCCCTGCGTATAAGTCGCCTGAGTTGAAAAGCTCACTTCTGTGATGCCTATTACGCGCGTACATACGCTTCATAAGTCAACCAGAAAAAAATGAGAAAGAGAAATGGATAGATACATATGTATGTTATGCTGTTGATTCATTAGCAGTTGACGATGAGGTGTGTTCTGATGTTGTATTTGGTTCCATTTAATTCGCCCAAGCAAATTAATTAAATCAACCCAAATAACTCGTGTTGTTTTGAAAATGTATACAGTTATTCTTTGAGGTATTCTGAAGAACATACAAGAAATCCCCGATGATAAGGAGTGAGTCGGGGAAGGGGGAGAGATCGTAATGTCACTTTTTTCATGCTTTTGCTCATATCTCGAAAACCTTTAAGAATGCCATTACGACTATTTCTAAAAAATAAAATACATTAAATTTGCTACGAATAAGGTACAATTCATTTTTACTATAGGATCAATACTTTAGGAGCTACAAGGTGTTGAATTTGATAAAAATAAAATAAAATTGGTTTCATTTTTGTAGAGAGAAGAACTCAGGAAAGCCGTATTATTTATTGTCGTTAATCATCATCTTCAATTAAATGAAACCGATTTGTGCACCGTTGGCACACGCTCCTTGACAACCATTGCAGAGTAGACTGCATCCGCATTTGCAAGCACAACCACTTATGCAACGGCAAAAATAGAACTTAACACGGTGTCAGCAGCTGAGTAGCGATATCGGGTAAGGCCGTCTGATAGGAGGCGCACGGTGCACTGTCAAAAGCATCCTTTTTTCTGATTCTGCTATCTCTTCCTTCCGGAGTTGATGTTGGGTCATATAAAATGGCTGGGGCTCCTATTCCTATACCTTTTTTTAATTGTTTTTGTTCAAAAACTTTGACAGTATAGATACTTTGCCATTCCTATATATGTTTGAGTTTGTATCGCAACCGCCGAAATTATAAAGGAAAAGAATGGAACAACAAAATGAAATCTTTGGAGTTCTTGGGATGAAATACTACTATCTACTTTTCCTAATCGCCAAAGAATATTTGCTTCTCTGGTGGTGTTAGAGCCATAGGAAGGACTACTAGATCCATATCTTCTCCAACAACACTCACCACAGGATGTTTTGCGTCTTTGGTAATTGCGCTCCGTATATAATTGCACAGTCAGCGTCACTTCCAGCTACTCGCCGGCACTTATTTTTCGCATTCGACAGGAATTGCTCTTGCTGAACAGTAAAATTTATAGTGAGATTGAAGTTTATATCAACAGCCGTTATCGTCGCTCCTCTTTTTCTTTGCTCCGATGTCTTTATACTGTTTCTTGTGTCATCTTAGCCATCAAACACGACAGTACGGATGTTCTATTCTCAACAAGAAAAAAAGTTTTGGTCACCTCGAACGGTTCCGTGCCAAACCTTAGCCATTACTAAACAGATTAATTTATTATTTGTGCATGTAACTGTTTCACAAAAATTTGGTTCATCTATGATCTTGTTACCTCTAGCACTACTGCTTTTTTAAATTTTTGCTTCAATATTTTCGAAAATAGAGTGGGATTATTTCAGCAATGTTTCAAAAGCTATAGAATAGAGAATTTGTAAACAATATATTTTTGAATTGTTACATAAAACCTTTTCAAATGATACCCCACATACTAGAATAATTAGGTATTTATTTTTTGGGGTGCCGAACATTGACTCTCAAAATTTTATAGAATAGTAGGTATGGAGTGTGGAACCTATCAAGTTTTATAATTGTGGTAAGTTTCAACTAGTCTGATATGCTGAGCCCTAAAATGTAACTAAGTGTAAACGTACAAATGTTCTTAATAGCATAATTTAATTTTATGTGATTAGCTACTGTTCTCTTAAATTTAATAGTTTCCCATTACATATGTGATCAATGCAACAGGTAATTTATATGTTATTCATTGGCAATCTATAGTTTTTTATATCACTTTACTTTACTCCAATCAATGGGTGTATCCATTTATTTACCACTTTACTCGATTGCTGTCATATCGTGACAGTTTGCAATATTCCGCTACGTTAATTACTGCTGAAAATAATGGAAGCCAATATATTTTTTTATAAGATCATCTTCTTATAATATATTCCACATTCCGTGCGATTATCCTTGACAGCCCATGAGAAATTATTTAAGCGATTCCCACGCATAAAAGCCGTGTGTAATCATTATGAATCGTTATCTGCTCAGCAACAAAATGTTATCCAAGTGTTTTAGTGTTTTTGCAATTCCACATTAATTACGTAGCAATTTCACGTCATTTTAAAAGCCACAAGTTCTGGTTTACGTCTAGTTAAAATGCAGGTATAGTCCACCTGTCCGATAATTGCCTCATACCTAATTGGAGGTGAGAGCTCATGACCACTGGTAATAGCAGCTATTGCTTGGCGGGTCCAGCACGCGATTTTTTTAAAGACGGAAGCAACTCAATTAAATAGTCCATAAGGTGGCGGAGGTAGTGCGGTCCATGCGTTATGAAACATTTAGTGATCGTTACGTCCGCGAACCGCCTTCGCATTCATCTGTCCAAACATGTGCTTCATCTGGATGGGATGGCGGCATTTAAGTGAACTCGTGGACATTAGAAAAACTGATTGAAGGCATTGCGAGTTTTGATATGGAAATAAATTACGGCAGCCAGCCCATACGGACCGCTTTAATGTCAATTTGCATTGGAAATATTTTTAGTCCACGGAGTCCGCCACTACTTTGTAGATATACATTCCTACATAAATGCTTTAATTGCTCGCGAGCTCACTTAATAATTGACTGCCAAGTTCTAGGTGAACTGGCGTTAAGACTAATTGTAAGTTGCTAAGCGTATTTGTTTTTTATTTTGTTTTAAGAATAGTTACTTTAAAGGGAACCTTCAGCTTTGTGGCAATACTATAATAAATTATAAAAAAAATATGAAAATGATTTAGATAAGAAAATAATGTTAGTAAATATTTGCAAAAAGCAGAGCAATCTCTTTATCAGAAATGTTAAGACTCACACTGTACTTCATTAATTGTTTTATTTAGTACAAAATTCTTTTTGTCTTTCTTGCTTCTAAAATGTCAGCACACTTTAAAGTTCACTTCTCTCGGAGTTTCTAAAAATTATCTTTGACTTTTATGCAAGAATCTCTGAAGCAGACTTGTTGAAAATTGCAAATCATCCCTTGAGTGTTGTGCAAATCTGCTGACATTTTATCTGCAATCTTCGTTCGAGACGCAAGAAGATTTGCACGCCGGCCGCAAAAATTCCCAAGATGATGAGATTCAGATTATCGTCCCGCTTTCAGCACAATCAGCAATTTGATTGAGTTTACTGACCTTCCTGTCCGTCACATCTTGCCAAGATCCCCAATTCATCATAAGACGCCAAAGAATTCTGCGGTCGCACAACTCAGCCAGCAGCATCGGATCGAATTCCGCGCCATAAACTGTGCAAGAATTCAAAATCATGCCTAATGCAGAATCGTATAGCAATGCAAAATTTTCTATTTTTGCATAATTCTCTGTTTCGAAATTCCCTGCCTACATGACCGCAGAGTTACCGTTGAGTCACTTTCCCCAATTGCTCGGAGCGTTTTTCGGAGCCGTGATTTCTCTTCGAAGTTATGTTCTGCAATTCCTGAGTATGTGGGTTGCAGTTCTTCACTGAACGTGAGCATTTTTAGAAAAAGAAAATCGGCCAAAAAAGTATACGGAAAAATAATTAGAAAAATTACCCTGTCTACCAGCATTCTCTCCGGCCGTAGTACCGGCAAACGAAAGGCTTAAGCGACGAACCTGTTTTATTTGCAATTTTGTCGCAGAATTGCGTCCTATGAAAGGCGCATAGAATTTACCGTCGAAAGGTAAAGGTACTGGCGATGGCGTTCGGGGTGCGAGAATGGAGTTTTGCGGTTGCCTTAAGGTTCACTTTCTAAATGTACGTACAACCAAGCGCATTTATCGCAGGCAATGTCATGCCCAATTGATTTTTAGAATGGAACACGATTTGTGTTCATTCCGAAATGTTCTGTGAAAAATTTCCTAATGTGATTGCATCGTCTTACCAAATCTTGCGTGAATAGATTTTAGATAGGTACAATGCATAGCATATAAACTATAAGTATCTACTTCAGGAGAGTTCATTGAGTTCTATTGGCGAAGCAGGGGAGATCGGTAATTTTTTTTTCGTTTTTGATTGATTGTTAGGGTACTTTAGAGCTACTAAATATAAGAATTTTGTTCAAATAAGCAAAAAACGGTCTTCAATCCATTTCAGATATATGGGACCTTGTTGGGGGATCAAATTTACCATGTCGATTTTCCCCCGGTCATTCTCTTCTAATTTTTCCCAAGCCTTTGTTTCCCTTTAGCCTTTTTTCCCAGGGGTTTAATTTTCCCTGGTCATTTTTCCATTTTTAAATTTCTGACCAATATACCGGAAAGTGCCTTTTACAAAATATTTTATTGACTAAAATACATTTAACAGAGGAAAAATTACAGGGGAAAAATGACCAGGGAAACATTATTAAAGTAGTCGCTTTTTCCCTGGACACAATAAATCATACACCTTTAGAAATAAAAAAAAAATCAAAGGATAAATTGAAAGGAGGTACCAACTTAGTATTTGGTATGAAGGCCCTCTGGCTTCCGATCATCCCTTCCAGTCAATGAGACATGCTCTCAACTAATTTTATTTAAATATTCGGGATCATCTTCTACCCACGCTTTATAAAGTGCCTCATATCCAAATATGCTCACAAGTTCTCGAAAGGGATGTCTCGTATATTACGGTGGAACCTCCGGCACTTTAATTTAAGTAAATTCGGAAAAAAACGGCTGTTTTATTTACCGTGCGTTTAGGATCATTATCCTTTTGGAGGATCAACTTGACATGCAGACCCGCAATAATATGATTCCTTTTGCCCTAATAGTACCTCTAGTCTGAGCGAAATTGCCTACAACAGACCACGCGAATAAGTCTACAACACGATGTATGATATATTTTGTCCAGACTATTTGGAAACCACTTGCTGAACTTCCAACGCCGTTTTTAAGAAACCGACGCGATTTCTTTTATCACGATAAATTAACAACTTCGACTATTGTCTTGGCAATGACTGCAAGAAGCTATTTTTCGATCTAGTGAACATCAGTTGAAAGGAAAGTAGATTTTTTTTTAAAATCCAACACCTCTGTAATGGCTGCAATTCGAATATTTAATTTGTTAATATTTATTTAATAATTATTGTTGATAATTGCTTATTAACACTTTCGCCTCCCTCCCCGTACGAGTGCGGGACAAGCATGTGATGCTTCCATAAGGTGAACAGTGTTCGTGATAGCGAACGTGTTCAACGACACATCGACACTCCATAATCCAAAATTTTATTCATATCATATCAATCCCTAATAAAAATGTGTGTTATGTCACCAGCACCAGTATCCCAATAGGGTCATTTGGCGTTTGTAATCAATTGATATTTCCAATGCTTTCGAAAAGGAATCACGGTACATCCATAGTAAAAATTAACAAGACAATGCTATCTTGCGCGTCACTTTGCGTCACTGCGCACGACTTTGAAGCACACACTACTATATAGCTACTACCTCGCCGCGTTGAGTAGATCAAAAGATAAAAATAATATTTAATAATGTGCCGATCGAATTTATGAATCACTCCCAAACAGTTGAGATAGCGCCACCAGATATTTAAATTTTTCGTCATCGGCTCTTAAGTTGATAAGGAAAGTGTTGTCAAATCAAACCCAAGTTGTTGAGGTAGGTACAAGACAAACAATCCAGACCTGTTCTGACATGGGCGTAAGCAAGGTTCAATTTTGAGGTCCTTGTTATTTAGCTTGTATATATTAACGATGTGAAAACCGTAGTAAATCCATAATTTTATTTCAAAATTTTCGGTAAATATCGGCAAACAACGTAATAATTAATGTTTTGTAATTCAAAATATTTTTATAGCGTACAAAATGTCGAAATTTGTTTTCCGGGTATGAAAAATAACGTCACGCAAATGACACCTATATTTTTGCTTTGCATACAAATCTGCTCTTCAAACACTTACGGAACAGCTATACGTTGTAGCTGTTGTCCAATCTTACTGCGACCAGGAGCCTATTTTACAAAGCGACTTGTGTGACCAGTGACCGGTAAAAGAGGAAAAAAGCGACCAAGACAGTAGTCAATCTGCGAGCATTTTTACTGGTCGGACAAGACTTGTAGCTCCGTAAAATAGTGCCCAGGTCATAGATCTGTCTACTATGTACTTCACAAATGTGTAAAATGCCGACAACAAGACACAGCACATACAGATTTAATGCGTCAAAGGGTGATATTCAATTGGATTACCATTACACGTGATATGGATAGGTCTAACGTACTCGTACTTCTAGATTTTTCCAAAGCATTCGATTTTGTGAATAACGAGTTGCTTTTATCTAAGCTAAAACAATCTTTTAGGTTTTCCACATCCTCAATCACCTTGATAAATAACTATATGATAGACTGCCATCAATGTGTTCAAGTTAGCGAAAATGAAAGCTTCATTCGGGGTTCCACACGAATCGATCTTAGGGCTTCTTTTGTTTAATATTCACAATATCACCTTACTGGACTTAAAATGTAGCTTAATAAAATATACCGACAACAAACAATTGTATATATCTACACCTTCTACACCTAGAGATAAAATGTGTGATACTATTTGTGATGTTAATCTAGACTTGGAGTATGTGTATAAGTGGGCGATGTGCAATAATTTGAGCCTTAACCCGAAAAAGACTCAAGCTTTGTTGGTATATAAAAGGACTTTAGATACCAGCAACTTTCAATCGATCGTATTGAGCAACTTCACGATACTTTTTGTTGATAAGGTTAAAAATCTAAGGGTTATTTTTAACACTATTCTTACTTGGTCTGACCATATTAATTATTTAGCGGGAAGAATTTTTGGGATAATAAGGCATGGTGGAGTTCATGCAGGCATCTATCAATGAGAGTTCGGAAACATTTAGACACAGTTCAGGGGAATTACTTTTCTAATGTTATGACGTAAATTCTAAATGTTATGACGTAATCATTTCTTCAGTAAAATTATAAAGTGTTGTCATACCTCATTTTCTTTAAACAGACCACATAGTAGTATTAACTTACTAGGCATGAACGCACACTTATAATACTATTTAATTTTCCCAGAAATGCTCGAAAAGAAAAGAAAAACAAAAACAACCATTAAGAGTCAAAATAATAGATTTTCCTACATGATAGCGTTTCGAAAAACATCAAAGTCGTCATGGGAGGGAAAATTGGCACCGCAATACTGAAAAGTGTATCTACCAACATAACAAATTCTCGGAAGTGTTTCAAAGCAGAAGTGTTCTTAAATTCACTTTGTCCTTCATTGCCTTCGTCTTCTTAAAGCATTTCACATTTTAATGCGTTTATTGTCCCAAGCAAGAACACGGTCATCTTTTTAGCATTACCATCACACCCCGTGAAAAATTTACGGCAGGTGTAACGTCCTGAGCAGGTTTGATACGATCACTAAAATAAACAGCTAGGGAGATGAAATTCCAACGCGTTCATCTTGATTGCTATACGTAAATAATTCCATTCTGTAGTAGGAACCGTTGCACTATATCTGAAGGTCCGACACGTAATGGGCTTTGAACAGATCTCTTAGAACCTCAGGACTTGGCACATTTCCGTGGGGTGATTCAAAAGAGTGTAACAACTCATTTCATGTTTCCAGAGAAGGTGTGACAAAATCTGGTGATGCTCTACACATCCGCATAGTACCACCGCTTTTGACGCGGCCTTCTAATCCGACAATGCCTGTAAAGTGAGTTACCCACATTTTTCACTTGGTTCGAAATATCTCGTCGGCCATAAAAGGTATAGCTCTGTGCAGTGTATGGTACACCCAGCAATCAGCATCACTGTTGTGCTGCGATGAAAAGGTGCGCCAAATAGACAATCTGGCAGTGAATGGGTTTGCTCGCCAGCTCCCATTATAAACTCATCCCAAAGACATACTGACATACTTTCGAGTATGACCACCCAACAGCTCCTACCCGGGCATGACTAGCTTCTACGGCCAAAGCTTTGGAGCTGCACGAAATCGCTTTGGTACCGTACCGTACTGCTATTTACTATGCAGTTTTTCTCTTCGGCCCTACAAGACGCCGCGCCGCGACTGCTGTGACAGCACCCAAGGCAATCCGTAGGTATGCTACATACATATATCACCTGGCGGTTTTAAGCCTTTAACGCATGCCTGGTAAGGTGCGCGATTCGCGGGGCCGCGTCTTTGTTACCGTTTCGCTCTTAGTGGAAACTCTTTCCGCGAATCGCTTCTCTTAAAGCGAATTTTCTTTCTTTGGTGCATTCAATTTGAAAATTGTCTTTTCTTTTAGGCATATACCTTGCCGGCGCTTACCAGTTGTCAGTTAGTTTCAGCACAGCCTCATTGGAGTGTGCACACAAAAAATCGTGTCGTTGATTTGAAGAGTATAGCTGTGTTTTGTGTGACAAGTCGCTTTAGAAAAAAAAAATTATTAGAAAGAGGCCTACGCTCAATTCGGGGTCCAGCTGATTACAAAGTTTTTTGTCCGAAGAATTAACTGACCGCAGGAGCACCACCGCTTTTGTCGAGTTTGGTCTAATATTTCACGCATGACAAGAGTTGAATAACAACAACGTTTCGCAAGGTGGACACAAAAAGTGCAGATTGTGACAAAATTAATAGAAGCGTGCAGTAGTGAGATTTATTGCAAAATTTGCCAATTTAACCCTCATTGGGGAGTCGTTGCTCATGTGCTGAAAGTTTAATGAATATTTCAGTTGTCACTTGATTAGCTGGATTAGTGTGTTACCGCACGCGCACAATTATTTTGTTTACTTTGGCTGACTTTGTTTTGAAAGTACGAGGAAGTCTGCCGATATGGATTTGAACGAACACAATGATGCCGACAACATGCAGGTAAAATGCAATAACACGTCATGCGGCAACTATTTGGGAATTAAGCAATGGCTTTTAGGGCAGACATTTTGGGCACATACTTGCTACGGTCAATTGAATATCTTTAATGTTTTTTCCTAAATTTTTAAAATATGAATATGGAATGACTGAAGTAAATAACGAATTTACACACATTTTGCTACAAGCAGTGACAGACGAAAACTGTCATGGTGTAAACATTTTTTTGCAACTTTAATATTTTATTAAATTAAGTCCGATTCGCTCATTAATAAACTCTCAACATAAATACCTTTTGTTATCTCTGTAAGTATTTAGCAAGCGACGCATCAGCTTTGGCACGAAATTGCGAAATTCACATGCACATGGGTTTGAAGTAATATTTAAATTTAATTGTATGACAATACATATGTAGATCCCCGAGGCATTCAATTGTTTTGAACTTTTAAAGTGTGCAATTCTTTCTTTTCACAATGCAAAATATGTGTGTTCTTTGTACTAAATGAATTAATATTATTATTAATATATAATAATAATATGTGACCTTGTTGTTTAATTGTACCTACTTTAGAAGCAAAAAAAAAAATTACAAATTGCAGAGAAATAAACCACTCCGTACGGTCAAAAAGTTCGTTCGATTTGAACGTAAAATTAACCCACGCGTTTTTAGTTTCGACCAATAATTTTATTAAACAAAGTATTCTCACCGTTCATCTCTGGCCAGCTTTCAAACAACTTATGAAATTCATCTTCCCAAAAACGTTATTTTTCTGGCAAAGAATTGTTTCACATTCCGTATTCAGTCCTCTAAGAAATATAATTTTACCCCGTTCACTTCTCGCATTTCAGAAGGAATTGGCCATAAAACTTTTAAAAAATCGCAGCACTGATACCTTTCTAGGAGTAAAATAGGAACCGTGCTGTCTAATGTTTGATAGTCAAGATTATAAAAACAAAATGAGCAAACTATTCCCAGTTCATGGAAATTACAAACAAAATGGACCACAACATCTGATACATTTTATTTATCTAATCAGAATATTCGTTCCGCCGTCTTTATGCAGATTGGCGGATCATCCAAAAATAGTAAGACACATTTTTCCTTTTAATTAAGGGAAACTTTTGTGTTGTGCTATGCACTACCCTATCCTGTACCTATGTGGGTACTGGTTGTGAGAATTGTTTAACCTATCGTTCTTTAAATAAAAACATATCTGAGATCAGAGGATAGAGGTTTTATTTCAGAAAAAATGTAAAGTTTTGTGTAATCGTATTTGGTAACGATGAAATCTCTAAGCCAAGAAAAACCTTTAAGTGCGCATTTTCATAAAATTCCTTTATATTTGCAAGCTTTCGGTCACAATTTGGGATTCTATACTTTCGTATACAAGAAAGCATTTTCTTCGGGAGTTAATTTCCTTGTGTTGCAGCGACTGCAGTTTCGTATTCGCTACAGCCAAGCAAAACAACCAAGGAGGTAAAACACACTGTGTTGTATTAGGTAGGCATCCCAGTGAAGATTAGAGACTAAATTGTTGACTTGCGAAATTTATCCAATATCATATATAATGGAGTATGGTGCACTGCAAATATGTAAACAGTGTCGAAGAACAAAACCAATAACATGACTGCTTACCTACATTTTATTGAACTTTTTAAGCTTTGACCCTTTGTTCTTTTGTGGTATAATAAAATCACTTAACATTATTTTTTTTTGCTAAAATGAAGTATGATTGAAAAATATTGGTCAACAAATAAGCGTTCGGTCGATTTTTTAAGTTATAGCGCAAAAATGGGTTACAGTTAGTGGGTTAGGACCACAATTGGTTTTTCGCATTTATCTTGTTTTGGGTAATTTGTAATAAAAATCTTATTTTCACGACCTAGAATTTCTAGATCTAAAAACTTGTTTTTAAATTTTTCATCTAGCACGTCTAGATGTGGAGATATTCACGAAAAACGATTTTCATACTATTACTAACGCATCTGTGAACTATTAAAACAAATGGCTAATTTGCCCCATATTGACCTAATAAAAATTTTTTTAAATGTCCGCTTTTCGAACATGAAAAATCTTTTTCCTACAAGCAATAGCAACAAAGTTATTCTATTTGTTTATAAGGTAAAAATGAGTGTTTTGGAATGAGAATTTGCAATAAAGAAATTATTTTTTTTAGATCTAATGACTAACCAACTCTTCCCCTTTCATGACATACCCGTAAACTCATTTTATTTTCATTATTGTGCGTATAATGATATTGCAAAAAAAAACATCTCTGGGATAAAAATTTACAATTTCGCAAAAACTATTCGATGAATCGTTCTGAAAATTTTCCCTGATATTAAAACCTAACTAACAAAGCAATAACAAAGTCGTGGGTTGAATTTTGCATTATCTATTGTTGAATATTGATGTTGAATATTATGCAAATTTTGACCATTTTTTGCAATTTTCTAAGCAACGAATAAGCATATCGACATGTAAACACGGCCATTTAAAGAGTTTTCAGAACCCTATAAGATGGCTACTCCGAATTGTTGATGAAATACTTTATTTTTTAATAGTAAGTAAATTTGTGCAAAACTTTACATTTTTTGTTCTTTAATTGTTAATAAAAAAAATCCACACCAAATCTTCTGAAGAAAAAGCATAGGTTTTATTCCTGTAGAAAATTATCAGACACCTGGATTATTCACAGTCCCCAACAGGGTAGTTTTTTGCTTATTTCCGTGGAATACAATAACTCAACAGAATTTTCAATATCAGTTATTATAGAACATTATATATGTATGTTATTTTTCAATGAAATCGAAAAGTTTGCTTCGCTCCTCTAAGGCGTTCGTACCATATTCAGAAATTGTGATAAGCCCGAGTTTCTTCTACGATATTTAATGGAAATCTATTAAATTACAAACAGCATATGCGAAAACGCAGAACTCTTGAAATTAAAAGGCTCGATTGCTATTTTGGATTCGCCATTTTAAATTAGCTTTCTGCACCCTAAGAACCCATAAGTATTACATTTCGTGGTATTCCTTTAAAGTTTAAAATTTTGTATTACCATTATTGGTCCGCCATCTTGAATTTTAGCAAGTTGGAAATCCATATTCCCTTAGTCTTCTTCATATCAAATGTCATTAAAATTGAGGAATTTCGGTCGCTAAATCCGCCATTTTGAATTTGGTAATTTTGATCGCAGATTCGAAATCAGCGACCCCGAAAACCTCCTAGTGCGGATTTTCATGGCAATCCTTTGAAGTTTAACTAATTTGGTAACTTAACTCCTCGATAGCTCTTGCAGCCGCCATTTTTAAAACTGCCTTGTGTGAAAAAACAACAGTATAACAAACAAACAAACTTTCATTTTCATATGTAAACACATATATACATATATCATAAATTCTCAATTTTCCCCTTGCAACCGCCATCTACATACATATATGCTTTCCAGGGGCACCTTAGGAAGCCTGTTTAAAGTTATGCTTCAACTCATCTATACGTAGGTTTAGCACTTGTTCGTGGAAGTAGATATATAATATGTATCACCACAACGTGACGATTGTAACATCAATTCTAGCCTTGAATTAAGCCCAAGCGTAAACTACGACATTTAGCAATGCGATCATATAGTCGTGGTAATGTAATCGCATGGTGCGCGATTAAAAAGTCGCAGCATCCATTGCGTGGAGACCCATAGATCCACAAGCACTACAAGGTCTACAAGGCATCATATTTTTGGTTTATTATAGAACAATGCTTATTTAAGCTTATCTATGTGCTTTTTATTTAAAAAAATGAATTCAAACATACAGTGTGAAATATGTCGACTTCGAAACAGAGTATTAAGTAGTACCAATCGCTGAATCGAATATTGAAAAACGAGTAAGTGTAGAACAACGCAATAACGCGTTAACATATACACCGCAACTAAAACAGTCTGACTAAAAATCTCTTAGTGTTATCGATTGGATATATGTATACAAATTACAATTCAAATTTGTTGTGTAACTCGAAATCCAAGGTCATTCGAGGCCATCCAAGATTATACACACAATTCTCACTCATCCATCCGCTACTGTTATAATATAACATTTTCGTCTTAGTTGCTATACTGCACACAAAAAACCATAAGAATGAATGATAAAACAAAATCATCCTGTATTTATTTAGTCTCGTCCAAAAACATCTTTGAGTTATTCTATAAAACACTTCGATAGACAAACAATGAATATATCTTTTCTGCAAATAAAACATTTAAAGTAAATTCAATGGTATGAATTAAATATTTTTTTTTATTTTTTTTACTTAGATTCGCAAATTTAGAAACTCGTTTAGTCATAAAGAAAAAGTGGAACTAATAACGATTATTCCAAGGTCATACTATGTATGTTAAGCATTTTATTTACCGTTACATAAAAGCTACTCTTGTTATTCTACAACTTATGGTGGCATATACATACATATATTTCAAAGGTGACATTACAAATAAAGATACTTAATTTTTCAAAATGTCAATTCATAGCAAACGAACTTGACGTAACTGCGTCCACGTAGATTTCGGATATGTGTATATTTTGTTTGATTTTAAACGGAGATGATTACTAAAGTTGGTCTGTTGATTTATTTTATGACTTTTCTGATTCTGTTTAATGAACTTTTATTTTTGAAATATATAATATGAAAAAGAGGCTATTAAAAAAGAGCCCCGCATTAATATTATTTGACGAATTCAGAAAAGCCATAAATAAACAGACCAACTTAACCTTCTTCGTTTCAAATCTAACAAAGTTCATATCCGAAATCTACGCTGATGAAGTGGCGGCTAATTGGCGGTTATTTCCAAAACATTCATTTACGTTAAGAACTTTTGGCCGCCATATTGAAGTTGAAAATGTTGATATTAGATTTTAAATCAGTGTTTCCAAATCCCTCTATTCAATTACACGGAAATCCGTACAAAGCTCGCCTCCCCCCGCGGGCAGGGGTTAAGACGCCATGAAAATAAAACTGTGGTCATTAGGCTAAGGCCTTACGCATTTAATCTTTTACGATCGCCCCTCGGCGATTTACCCACCGAAAAGAACAATTAGCAAAGCATTAGTTTACTTTTTATGACATTTTGTTTCCAACAATGAGACATTCAAAAATTCGTTTCTAAATTTGCAGCAAGTGGTTTTGTTGTGGCTTGACCACCAAACAATATTTCGTTCGAACTCTATTTGCCATTTTATAACTGTATCATTTGGTCCCATTCATTGTAATCTTCATTTCAGATAAAAATGAAATTCGTTCACTTTCACTACCGCGAAATGTCTGAAAGGAGAGGTAATCTGATTGCCAGCTAATAACAAGCTCAAAGGCCAATTTCTTCACAGCTGGTGTCTGGCATTCATTTGATTGAGAGCTAAAATAAAAGAAGACGACAAGAGGACTAAAGCAAAAAAAGTTTCCAATAATTTACTAAATCTGAAATACACATGCAAAAAACCGCCTCGTGTCTTCTGGTGACATATTTTTTTATTTATTGACAGCGATTTTCCCCGCAAATGTTTAATATGTATATTTTTGGGTTACTGCAATACTACAAAGTGGTGCTATTCCATTTACAAAAATTAGGCCAGCAGAGTCAAGGAGTCTACTCATCGTAGGAGCACGCCCTCATATTTCATAATCTTAGACCATTTGACCTCCCATCCCATTTAGCGTCGCCGTGAGGTATCGATCATTACATAATTATTGCTGGGAAACTCTGTGCAGTCCCATGATGTCACTCCATGCATCGTGAATTACGTAAAATATTCGTCGCGCGCCGGCGAAGAAAATTGTAAACATCTGAACTTGGTCGGATCATCGGAGCCACCTTCCTTCCATGAAAGACCGGCAACTCTCAAAACGGAAAACTCGCCGTAAACTAGCGTGTGGTAAAAGGCGTAAAAAGCGACTGAAATATCGGAATTAGTGCGGAACTTGTATACTAGGAGCACTTAGCTATTGCGGACCGGTTTCGCCGTAAATCCAAACTTATTTTCACTACTTTGACTTAATTTCTCGATAAAGTCGCCCGCATAATTTGCAACTTACACCACCTGAGCCCGGAGCAGTGTGCCGGATTTCAGCGGGAATTCGCTTCGATAGCCAAATGAGAGGTTTTGCACCACTCGTAAATAATTCATGAGTAAAAGGCGGGCGTTAATCAAACTAATTTGAAAATATGACCGCATACAGCTTCGAGTGCGTCCAGTTTAAAAAAAAAGTTTGTAAATTTTTTGCATCCATTAATGCGGTTTTGCGAGGTCGGAAACAAATATTATTTTGAGATTCTCAAATACTTGCTGCTATCCAATCGACACTTACAATCAGAACCCTTGGGTTAGAACAGTCTGAAGTAATTGCTGCTGGGAGAAGTATCGTGTGGGGAAATTTTATAATAATATCGATTGATTCAAGATGTGGTCATAAATTGAACAAACGGTCACTGAACTAAAGATGATTTCATTTGAAATTTTTATATGTAAATTTTATTGTTCATGTATCAAAAGCGCTTTATTGAGTAGGTGGAAGGTGAATACTTTGCAAGAGAAGCTGTTACCACTATCTATTGCGTAACAGGATCAAAAATTCATCAGTAAGAAGTCATTTGGATTTGTGAAGACTTTTTGAGTAAGGCTCAAATTTATTTAGTGTTCAGTATAATTTAATGAACCATTAACGTTAAAAGGTAATTCAAAAATATCTGGAAGAAAGGGTAAATTTTTTTTAAAATAAAATAAAATATGCTGCTTTACTCTATTTTCTTTGTATTCACGATATCTCGGTAACCGTTACTCGCACGAAAATTTTGAACAGAGATTTTTTGTAGAGAATTGAGTTCTCTAAAATTTTTATTAATAACTTCTTTACGTAAAATTAATAATGCACAAGAAGGAAAGAAAGAAAATGGGACAGTTTTTACCAAAAATCGTTGATTATCGTTTTTTAAGGGTTTTATTGGATATCAAAGGTAGAGCAATCAAGGGTAAGTCATGATTATACATATGAACCTACATGTGACAATCATATCAAATTTTTGGGAAAAGCTGGAATATGTGTTTCTTTATTTTTGTTGTAGAGTTGTTGAGAGAGCCGTGTTTTTAGAATAAAGTAGCCTATATCTCGTTGAAATCGGTTTAATGGTTAAGTTGTGAAGAAGTAACAAACAGGCAGACTTTCGCATTATGTATAGGGCGGAAAATCTCAAACGTTTTCGAATTACAAGGTGATTAAATTTGGGATGCACATTATTACTTCATTTTAATATTTTGATGTAATTAACGCAAAGCCATCAAACTCACGCCATATAACAACTATTATATCTTAATGTGCTTTCAAAAAGTGCCACCAATGTTGATCTACCTCTATCACTGCAGGTACAGGTAGTTGCGAAAGTGATAAAATACTATAAATTTCCTCAAATTCACGTTTCTCCCAAATTTACTCCGAAATTAGCATTTATTAAGAAGATTGCATGAAAAAGTTATTAATAAAAATTGTAGAGACTTCAATTATCTACACAAAATCTCTGTCGCAATTAAAAATTCTCCTACGACTAACGGTTACCTACTGAGACGTCGCTAAAAAAAATGTTCGCACCCTGATTTTAAAGATGATGTACAAATGGGGGGTTTTGCAATAACGAAAAATTAGTTTCATACTCATTACTGACTCCACAACAGATTAGAAAAAAAAATCAATGCCTACACAAAATTTTCCGCAGCACTCTTTTTCCCGACCATTTGGCTGGACTATATACCTAAATTGGGAAATATAGCAGTACTTTCTGCAATCAGGGTTACAGAATGTAAACCTATAAATGTTTACTTATCTTTTAAAATCAGTATCGGTATTAGATAATATTATATATATATATGCCTTTTTTTTGTCTTCTTTCTCTGAATTCGCCATGCACAGCACACGCAAAGCAGGGCATGCTGAACAACTCGACTTCTCCTGCGTCGAGCTCGCCAGTTGCCGTCACACATATGGAGGTATCGCTGTGGAGCTCTCCGAAATGTTAGTCGTGGTTTGCTTGTTCGAAGTGGGTAATCTTTATATTTATTTGTCCATGATACTACAAACACATGTTGCACTCTTCGTTCCGTGCAGAGTATAGGGTGGGGGTTACAAAACCTACTATAGCGTTCACAGTGGACAGAAATTGCAATAAAGTGGGCTCTCTAATTTAAATATAGATATGAATCTGTTCCGTCAAATATATGTGAGCATTGTGAATTTTGTATAAAAATATACAAATTTGATTAAGGAATTTTGGTCATGTTTCCTCAACTCTTCCCCATCTTATACTTCAAACTCAATTGATGTTGAAAAAATGCAGTGAGTGATACTCACGTACTTGTTCTTCTACCATATATTTGTCACTTTTTAATAAAAGCATTTATACAAGTTTACTTGTCTTGTTTTCCACTAAAAGACGTTATTTGAATTTGATTAACTTTTTTTTAACTCCACTGAAGGAAATCACAATGTATAGACAGAATCGCCAGAGCCTGAAAAGTTGCCAACGCTACGCGACGCTGATGTTGCGCATGGAGCTAATACCGGCAGAGTTCTCTACAGCATGCAACAAGATGCTCTAGCTTCCGCTTACGCATTCCTCATATTATCTAGTATAACCGAATAAGTCCGAATACAGTCAAAACATATTCACGGCAATTGCAGGTAACTTTCATTTCTCGAATCATCAGCTCATGCATAAAAGTGCGATGAGGAAAAACTTGCCAAGCGGCTGAATCCGTGCATTACCTCGTTGAGGTACACGGTAATTGCTCATGTAACAAGATACAAAACAAAAACTAACAATACCACACACACTATGCTGCCTGTCGAAAAACAATCTGGTCTAAGCGATGCAGTTAGCAGATATATTTCGTAACTAGCACAAGCTAGTGTTAATTGCCGGTAGGGTAGGTAGGAAGGTATTGCCTGAGAAGCGTGATTTAAGGCGACAATTCGGTCTGGAGGCATCTAGCCATCCGACTATTAATTTTTCAGCCTCCAGCTATTAACGCAAATTAAGGAATTTAAGATTGATGTGCGGTTCCAATCCTCTTCACGGCAATCGTGCTGATCAGGCTTAATGGGCATACGCAATATCCTGGAAAGTGGAAGTGACTTCGGCATGATAGCCTCGAAATATTGGCTCATATTGCGATATACAATCTGCGCGCTTCACTGAGGTGTTGAAAGAAAGATCGGCCTGCCACACGTATTTTTTGCGGCGAAGCCGGTAAGCACGTGCAGTCTCCGGAAAGTATCCTTGTATTTCCACCAACTTTTTGCCATAATCCACCAATTTCATGCTTATTAAGGTGTTATTCTAGCAACTGATCCGCTGGACACCGGCAAAACAAATCCAGTGTAGAGGCAAAAAAGCAGCGAATCGATCAAACTTAATCCAATGGCCAAGGTCAGAATGAGGTGTCGGGCTTCGGTCAAGTCGCAATCCCTCGCTCGCAGCATATCACAAATTGTGACAGAATTTTGAAACTTGAGTGAAATTTCTATTGTCGGAGGTGGTTCATTAACCGCGGAACACGGAGTGCTCAGACATTGATCGAGATGAATTTCATTCCTTGCAGACGCTTCGAGCTCCAATAAGAAAAGGTTAGACGTCTCGAAATGACCAGCTTTTCAATGGAAGGTTGGTGACATGCTGGAAAATCGGATTCAAGTGGACCCGAAGTAGTTGATGGTCACGATCTTTGGTTTTTTGTTCGAAAATTCATTGAACGATTTGGAGAAAAATGAGTGGGCGAATTTTGGTTTGCTCAATAATGGCGCTATACTTTTTTGAGGCAAGCACGTGGACATGTGCCGAAAATCATGAATGCGGGACAACCTCTTAGGACACGTGTATGATTTCAATCCGCATCACTTTTTTTTCCTTATTTCTTGTTGTTTTGTGTACATGTTAACGCTATCTACGTCGATTCTATTTTCAGGATCCCATTCATCATTCAATAGAATGAAAGTAGTAAAATATGAAAAATGTATGTACATTGTATAATACACCGAAAATATTATGATGAGCTTGAATTCCTAAGAAGGACAGTTTGGATACTTTTATGAAGAATTTTGGAGTATTTTCTACCTCGGTTCCATTCCATATTTGTAATAAAGTTAAATCTGATTGGTTGGATGGAGTAGATATACAGACAAAAATCAAAATTTGATTTCCTCGACATGAGACGCAAAAGTCAAGTAAAAATTTAGAAAAAGGATTAAAATATTTTTATATTGCGAAAATCACTTAATCATCTGAATATATAGATGAATCAGAATAGGGGTCCAAGACACTTACCTAACATTGTTAGCATCTATCTACTTCCTACTTCGATTATGTATGCAAAGTTCATTTACATCGATTAGTTTTTTGCGAGCGTTAAATTGAAATAAAATACAACTTCCTTCTGTCCAAACTCAAAAAATGTAGCACAGCAAATAATTATTCTACTTGTTCGGCAATAAGAGTGAAATTATATCACTATATCTGCACACTCCGTTGCAGTAATTCGCCATGGCCAGTCCAAGTAATCCAATTCAATTAAACAGTGGCACACAAAAAAGCCAAGTAGGTAAGCTGAAAACATAGTGACTTCCGACAGTTTCGCAATGTCTTGTTAGAGGATTTGTTTGAAAAACTCACTTAATCCATCAAATCGTTGTCCATTTGATTTGGGCAAATACCATTGTAACACAAGCTTCGCTCAAGAACAAAGGGAAACCGAGACGGAGCACTATGTAAGCTCGTGTTGCGACCGAAAATCTTAATTAAACCTTCATTGCCAGAGACGAGGAAATGACGAGTGGTAAAAAGTAGCGCAATAGCGCACAGCAGCAGTTTTCGATCGCACAAAAACCGCGCCGGTTAACATAATCAGCGCGACAATCACCCCAAGCACGCGGCACGAAAAACGAAACAATCGAGACGGAAACGCAGAGAGGATGAAAAGAAAATTGGTCAGTTATCAGCGAGTCCGGCTCCTTTTTGAATCTCCAATTGGATATCATCCCGAGGATCGAAACGGCTCGACAACCTCTTGGGTAATCGATAACCTGCTGTTGCTGTACGGGATCGAGTTCTAAAACTTCTGGCCCATGGCGGTGACGGGCCTCTTGCAGCGGTACGGCAGGGCTATAATTACATGGAAAGAGGTGACCGCAAGACAGAAGTGGTGGAGTCGGCTTAGATCCGGGTTCTTGGCCTTTTTGAGCGCTTCTTGTGCACCTCTTGGACCATAGGCCGGCGGCGGCAGAACACACTGCAGTTCTTACCTTTTGGGGTGAAGGTTTTCTTGCTAAAGAGGTGTAACATGATTTGGTTCTTTTGTAGTTTGCCAGTCACCACTGTTGCTCATTTTCTTTTGCGTAAACTGTCTGCTTCTTTCGGTCTCTTGAATTGAGTCTATTGTGGTATAAAAGAAGCTTTGTTGAAGGGGAGCAATTGTTGCAATTAGTTTTTTATAATAAAGCGAACGAACTTCAAGGAATTTTTAAGATTAAATGCCAATAGCCGCCTAGGAATCTCAACTATTCCATTTCAGGTTTCTAAAGAAGTTCGTACAAAAACTTAAAAATTCGAATGCAGTTCTTTTACTGATATATATGTATGTATGTATGTATGAATGTATGATAGAAGGGTTTAGTGGAACTCATATTTTGGAGTTCGATTCGATTACAATTTGAGTCGATATCGAGAGTTTTATAGGTATTCGGCATTACGATATCGACTTCCAATGCCACAAGCAAGATTTATAGAAAAAGGACCAGTTCGAAAACGCAGCGATGCCGCAGTACTGCACAATTCAGCTTCAGAGACTACTATGTTGAATTATGTAGTACTGTGGCATCTTCGACCTTGCACAAACATCAAAGAATTTTCAGCAAAATTTCAAACGAATTCATTCAACGATTCATGAATGTTCCACATTCTGGTCCGCCTAAATGAGAATGAATGCAGCAAGTCCTTTACCATCTCTTCACCCTTTCAAATTTTTCTAAACTTTATTAATTAGAGGGAAACTTCTTTGCGAGTAAGCCCGTGAGAGCATGTAGGAAAAACGGTGACGCTGAATTACCTACTACGCCTTTAAAATATTAAATTTCATTTGATTTTCATAATGTTTGGCAGACGGCGGTTTTTGCGGTTAGTGATTTCAAATCTCGTAGCGGAGGCAGTTTTAAAATACACAATTTAATTCGATTTTTATAAAATTCGGAGCATGGAGTTGTTATAGTCGCTGATGACGAACTCAAAGTACTTAATACGATTTTCGGGGTTGCTAATCACAAATTTAATGTCCCACATACTAAAGGAGGCGGACTCAAAATACTATAATTCATAAAATTCGGAAGACAGGAGCTTTCGAAATCGAGAATCTTAAACTTGTGTCCAAATTTTAAATCCAAAATGGATTTAAAACACTAAATTGTATTCGAACTTTCTAAAGTTTCATTTTCGCTGCATATTCTGGTTTAATTTGATAATACATTACATATGTATGTGCACATTTAAATCTTCCTATTTCACACCATTTTCAAGTTAAACGAGATTGTTTGTAGGTACATCCATTTACACAGACGTCTGTTTTGTTTCCTTGTTGGTGGTGATCTCCGAATATTTTATCGATTCAATTTTGCTCAGTTGTGTCGGAAATTTCTGTTTGTTTAATTTAGGTCAAGTGGAATATGAAATTAAAAACGATTACGGTACGAATCCTGCATAGGTGGTTTTCCTGATACTTGGATATATGCTAATGTAGTTCCTATATTTTAAAACAATGGCAATCGTGATGCAGTGGATTATCGCCCTATATATATTCTGATTTGCTTTAGCAAGCTTTTTGAAAATTTGTCATCTTTTTTATCTGATCGTAAACTGCACGTTGTATTTTCAGGTTGTACATCTTTTGATTTTATTGCCGTGTCTGGTGTTCCAAAAGGATCCATTCTTGTTCCGCTGTTATTTTTGTTATTTATTAACGACTTGACTGCAAATATTGTTTTTAATTGTCTTTTATATGCTGACGACCTCAACATTTTCCGTGTGATAATTCTGATATTCTGCAGCACGATTTGATCGCTCTCGGAAATTGGTGCAATACTAATCAGCTGTGCATTAATGTTAGTAAACGTTTTAAAATGACATTCACGACTAAAAAGTCTCCTCTGGTGTGTGAGTACCTCTCAACTGTCTCAATTCCGTGAATTTGTTGGAGGTTACCAACTTAAGGACTTGCGCACATATTTACAAAAGATCTTTCAAAATAGCGGGGTTCATACTCCAGCTTATTTCCGCAGTATAACCACTTTTGAACTTCTGTTCCAGACTACTGTACGTAGTGTTCTGGAATACTGCTCGCCAGTATGGTCGCCTCACCATCAAAATAAGATCGATAGAAGTGTGTCCAGCGAAAGTTTGGTAGATTTAACTAACCTCATGTTTCTAACCACGATAGGCTGTCTATCCTCAACCTTCATCCTCTTATTGATAGGAGACTTTATCTGGACGAATGCATACTTTACCGCCTGTACAAGGGAATCCGGCACATATCCTTGATTGTTGAACTAAGTTTGGGGGTTCCTTCTTTCAACAGTAGAAATAATGATATTTATTTATTAATGTGCGGTTATCAAAAGAGTTTAAAATCTCTTCTGCTTTTATATAAGTCTTACGGTTTTCGAGATAAAGGAGAATAATAATAAATAAAAATAGCTTGAAATGTCAAATACTGTAAAATCGTTTAAATAGGATTATATGAATTATAGTTAGCGAATAGGTAGGATAAAAGTAGGTATTCGTTAAGCCATCGGCAAACAGACAACAAACTGTAGTTTTTTTTGTTAATTTCGTATCATCTACCGATATCCAACAGATAGTTAAATCTGGTAAATGATGCCCTGAAACTTTAATTTACATTGAATAAATTCCATTGATTACTATACCTACTTATTAGATATTTCGTTTATTGTGTACACAATAAAATAAACTTTGAATGGAGTTTACAAGTAGCAAACCGTACACAAACAAGTTCACGACTTCTTGTCTTCGGATTCCCCACGATGTCACCCAAAGTAGCTCACCAAACACTCAAATAAGATTGTGAAATGAATTTCGCTGGCTGTTATCTTCTTTTAATTGCTTCCTTTTGGGAAAAGATCTCATCGTTATGAAGTACCACTCAAAAGCGAAATAAAAAAACACGAAGAATGAAAAAGAGCGTTTATTGCAGATTGCAATATTTCGAGCTGACTGACTGACACGACTAGCCGTTGGTGACGCATGATCGGTTGCTACTACAATTTCCTGGCCATTGAGTCAAGAGGTAACGTACCTACGTGTTCGTGCAGAAGAGATTCGCTATTTCGAAAAATCACGAAAAGACATTATGTAAGTGGTTTATATCATTGATGGATTTCAGCTTACAGAGGTAGAGACAGATTGTCAATTGGGACACTCATTAGTTTTGACAAGAACTGACATACATAGATCTCCAGCGGTTTAGAATGAAACGGATTCTACCAGTTACTTAAGATCTAAGATCGAAGACTGGATCCATGCCATATAGTAATGTTATGGGCGGTGAATCACATAAAAACATAAAAATCAGTTCTCTTCGCCGCGCATGGAACCGCTCACAGCAACGGCCTTTGCAATAGTTATGTCCGTAATTAACTTTTTATACGACCTGTCATTGATAGCGCTAAGTACCCACTTCACTATAACCTCAATTACGCTGGGATTGTGTCAAAAATTATCGCCATAATGTGCACAATTCCAATTCTTAATGATTGTCATCTATTGTGTGCCGCTCCAAAGACAGTCATCTTATGTTATATCCAGGCGCACGCGCTTGTGGGTATGTTGCGCGTAGCGGTGGATAGGTCCGTCAACTAACGATCACCCAGCCAAGCTCTGGGCACTTCTCGAGTGATAGGTGCCATTTGTCCGATCTTGTCGAAGCAGAACTAGAGCAGCTTGTTTTTTCCTCTAATTTATTAGGTATAATTAGACTAGCGTCTTTTGCTTTAACGACTCTGCTCTAGGTATCAATGTCGTGCAAGGTATGGTCTTTCACGAAGAATGGGTTTTTATGTGCAGCAACTAGGGTGTGAGGCCGGCAGTAATGGAACCCCACAGTCTCACTTTTATTGCAACCGGGAGTATGAAATTTGAATTTTATGGAATGGTAAAATGTTTTAAGATTGCGTTTTGCATGCGGCCAACATGACTTTCCCACATTCGAAGGTTGAATTTAAATTATTTAAGAGCGCGAGTTTGCAGAGTCAGCCGTGAATGCATGCAGCAAAGGTCACTGTGCGGAGGCGGAGTCCTACAGGGGAATGATCTGCACTCTACAGTAGACTTTTTGGGCAAATAACTTTATTTATTTTACGAAAAACAAATCAAAGACAAACGAAAGTTTTAACGTTTAATTAAATTTTTATTAATTTATAGTTGGAACTCTCAGACAATTTTAGTTTCTGTTTAAAAAATTATGAATTGCCCTTATCCCAACGGCCTAACATAGAAGAAGTTTGATTACATCATTTTTTTTATATTGTATAACTATTTTTGGAAGTAAAAGTAGTAGCGTCAGAGTGTGAAAACGAAATCATGTAGGTAATAACAGGGGAGCGATAATCGGTAAATCGGTGTTCGTGTCAAGCGCTTTCGCCTGATATCCGTTTTTTAAATAGTCCAGGCGGGATCTGTTTTAAAAGAGGTAAATTGGATGTTTCGCATAGGACCTATAAAGCTTCCAGAATGTCATAAGGAATAATAATCAAAATCATTAAAAATCCAAATGTGTAAAAATAAAAAACAAATCGTTTTGTTTGTACTCTCTATTCAAGATAACTTAAGAACTAACTGTGAAAGAGAGAGAGAGTGAAATTGTTTAAATTTAATTCTGAAACGCTTATTTTGGGTGTGGACTAATGAATTTACTTTACTTTTTACTATTTTAAAGAATCTTCATGCCTATTTGAGGTCCAAAGTTTTTAAAATATAGATAATAGATTTGTTTTTGATATTTCCGGAAATATGAAAAAAATATGCGTAATAATTCCTGGGGCTCTGAATAAACAGCTGTGGCTGTCATAATTTATTAAAATAAAATTTAAGCGTACGCAACTTAGAAAAGAATCAGCACAATTGCAGATACAAAGATACGCATTTACACTAGCATGCCCAATGAGTCAATTTAATTTGCATGACGTGCGGGAAACCCTACATAGTCCCTTCTTGATGTCACACTCATGAAATTGACTCATTGGTATACTTAATAGTGTAAATGCGGTCAAAGATAACGTTAAATGCCCATCCGACTGACGACGGTCATCGCATAGAATAAATTACGAATACCCTACTCGACACTAGTGAATACTTATGTCCTAGACAACCTAGAGTAATTGAACAATTTCATGACGTCAAAATTACTAGTCCACTGAAAATATCCATTGCTTCTACATAGTTCAAAGATTCAGACAATTACACTACTTCAAACTAGGTTTTTATACTTTTTGCTACTACACTTTGGAGCATAACTATAGCCCCAAATAATTTTTTTGTGGGTATGTGACCTACTTATGCGCATTTCTATTATAATAACACAAATGCAATTTATTGCGGGAAATCTAAAACGAATTGCTTGTTCATTGACGTACGTTCTACAACGCATGTATATACAGAAAAAAATAACGGTGAAATACTATTTTCCTTATGTTGCACGATTATAGCACCACTTTTTTTTATTCATTCGGTTTTCGGTGTTCTTCGAAGACGAATTCGTTTTTTACGGCTTATGGACCTTATGGTCTTAAAATTATATTTTGTTATAAAAGAGTTTGTGCAATGCCATGCCACACGGAAAATACGTACCTTACTGTACTGGGCACAAAAAAAAAGGAAGATTTTAGCGTATCAAACGGAAGGACTTGGATTTCGCGCATTCGCTAGGAGAATTAGTCACTGGTATAAGGCAGTGATGAACTTTTTGAGTAACCCTGATGATTATGCGAAAAACAAGACAAGAACGACCCCGAAAACGGTTTATGTTTAGATATATTTAGGTCCTCACAGTCAGACATCCGCCTTCAATTATGATTTGGAACTGCATACCAGCTGAAGTTGCAGGTCCTATTTTATTCGTCGAGGGAATAATGCGTTCCAACCATTATACTGACGTGCTCAGGAATGTTTTTTGTCTTATTGGCACACCTTAGAGCATCCCAAGGACGAACACATCTTCATGCAATATGGAGCCCTATGTCACACATGGAGAACTAGCATGAACTGCCTCAATTCACATGAATTGGAAGTTTTACCTTGCACTGGTAATTCACAGGATTTAAATCCAATTAGAACTCCTGAACCTATTTGTTTTGTTGGAGTTGGGAAATATACCGTTATTATGTTGTTATATAATGTTTTTTACTAAATGTGCCCCACGATTTTATTTTCGTCTGATCAAAGCCCCAGATTGGTGACCCATAATCATTTTCTAGCATTTAGTACATCAGAAATATGCAATGAAACCGTTTAACTTAAACGTTTTATTACCAATTTTTTATTTTTCACTTTTAAGTATGTTTAGTCTGATTTTATTTCATATATCCGATCCTTTGGTAAGTACGGAATTTCCACTTCTTCATCTAGTTCAACATCTGCAACGGGTGAATTTGATAAACGCATTTTCGAGCTGTCTATATTCCTTTAGGTCAACATATAGGATCTGCCATCGTAAATTCCAAATTCCAATGGCAGATTCGAATTCAGCTATTCTTACCGAGAACCCATTTTCATGTAAATTCATTTCATTGAGAATTTTTGTCGCCATATTGGATTCCTAAATTTGGATAGCAGATTCGTAATCAGCAACCTAAAAATCTACAACATCCAAAGCATCCCCTGAAGTTGAAACTTTTCAGTTGATATGTTGGATCCGCTATTCCGCAACCCTGAAAGGAATGGATATATTAAGTACTTTCTGGCAAAAATTCAAAAGAATCAAAGTACTTAAGTAGTAGGGAATTGATAGCAAATTTGTAATGATTGACCCTAAAAACCCATCTATGTACATGTGTGTTTTCAATCAAACGGAAATCGATTCAAGTTGAGAAATTCCAATCGCCATATTGAATCTATCATCTTGATTTTCCAAATGCTGATAGCAGATTCGAAATCAGTGACCCCGAAAACTTAAAAGTACCCATTTTCATGTAAATCAGTGGAAATTGAAACGTTCGGTAGCCATCTTGGATGAGCCATTTTGGAACAAAAAAATAATTATTACCACAATGTTGTATTGTCATGCAGACTGGATACATATGCAAAGTTTCATGAGAATCGGTAGGTGAAAATTTGAAAGATTGAAAATAAACAAAGATACGAAGTGAAGCTAAAAAAGCTGTTTAAAAAAAACTTCTGTTTTAGTTAGGAATTAAGTAAATGGAATATTCTGTTTTTCGCATCGCTTTCAGTGGCGGAATACGGTAAATTGTAACGTCAGATGGTGAAATATTTCTGTTGAGAATAAATAAATAAATAAACGCCGATTCTCACCAACTTTCCCCGAAATCAAAAATGATTTGGCTTCTAATTTTATTTATTTTGCATAATCAGATCAAATTTGAGACATTGATTTTATTGGATTTTTGTAAGTGTATTGTATGTTAAATATTTCTTTGCCTGTCTCATCTACGAAGGGTAACGCATTTTTGTACATTATCTATGATCTATTCCCAAAATTTATCTTTTTGGCCGCCTACCACCTATTGTATTTGAGCAGTCCACCAACGTGGGAACGTATAACTTACTCTAACGAACTCTAAGCTATTTGGCAATTCTTAAGATTCACCGCACTCTGGTTACGACATAACCTGGATTTCAAACAAGTTTTTTTTAATTTCTGGGTATTAAGGTCAAGACACAATTATAAATCGACAATACTAGTTAATAAATCAGTGTCATCAAGGTTTCAAATTATGCTATAACACAAATCGTTGGGACTTTATAGCACACGATAACTGTAGAAGAAATTGAAGTGCAGTGTAAAATTTAAATTACTCTGTCTATTGTTCTCCCCATTTACCATCTTGGGGTTAATTAATAAAGAACATAGCTGCTCAAATGTCATAATGTGCGTGTCGCTTTACAGTGAAACATTCAAAAGACTCAATTCTTCCGCACAGTGCGGTTAATTAATTAACTACCTGTTGCGTCGCTTCCTTTGTTCAAGATCAGATTCACCGGAAGGTCTCATTCCGGCCAATCATGATATGATCTTTGTTTGATACCTTAGCCAGCGAAAACCTGCAATTAAGCCTATATTTTCCGCGTGGCTCATCCGCACTTGGTTGAGGTTGAGCCCCAATGCCGAACCCTGATCATTCCTAAATTCTGTTTCACTTCGACAAAGAAATGGAAACATTGGCCGTGGATGCCGACTAACTACTAAACTACAAAGTCCTAGAACTCCTCAGTTTACCATAATTTGGGATTTCTAATTTGGAATTCACTCATGCAGATGCAGGTGAGTGTGTAACATAGATCACAGCATTCTTTCGTGGATCATTAGGTATTGTCGTGTACCAAGCACCTAAGCTTGGTTGTCTATTGTTAAAATTCTTCATAGATCTTGCGGGCGGGTGCACCTGTGTGTTCGGTTCGGGCACTCTATGCAAACACGATCTGGTTGCACTACACACTAGCGGAGACAACCGACCGAGGGCTATGTGACGGGAATAGATGAATACAAAGCGATCGTTCGTCGCGAGATAAAAAGCTATCGCGCTCGTAAGGTTGCATAATTATGTCAAGGTCTTGGCCACCGAGATAATACTGAGCCACAGCCGGTGCATTTACCTGAATTTGAGAAAATGTTCTGCTTGCAGTTCGTTCCAGTAGCAGAATCGGCGCCTGCGATGGGAACCCGCTTGAATTATGCGATTTCTAATTTGCATGAAAAAGCAAAAGAGGTCGTCGATTGAGAATGAAACTGAGTTTGTGGCTATATGTTAAAAACGGCTAATTGCTGCATTCTAACGTCCAGACATATCGAACGGTCGTAAATCTGCTCTCGCTGCAATCAGTGGCCATTTCCGAAAAAGATATCTGCTCAGGAATGTTTAAGGTCTGCCCACAAGCGGCTCGAATGCCATTGTCCGGAGTTATTACTGATTGAACCCGTTTAGCATTTTAATGGCTTGGAAATGTCAAAAGAGTCATATTGGCGAGTGGCAGCTATCGGGTCTTTGCTCGTTTATTGCTGCTCAAAATGGTACAAGAAAATCGTTTGCAACGGAGGTGCAGCAATATTTTTACGGGATTTTACCTACAACTTGCGAAATCAATTACCGCTTTAATGCCAGCCTGCAAATTGTATTCATTCATTCTCTTGGTTGCTTTACAGTTTAGCAGAAAGGTGTCGAGTATACTCTAATTAATCAAGACGATCGTCGGGATCTTTTAATGTCTCTGATGTTTGTACAGAAACGGATTTCAACTTGAGTAGTTTGCGAATTTTAAAACAAAATTGAAAATAAAAAAGCAAATTGATATACATATGTGAAAACTTATCGAACTAAAGATAGGAAGTATGGTAGAACCCACTGTCAAGGTCGTTCGAAACGTGTCGAATGTTTTTTAGTGCAGTCCACGAATTGAGTGTAATTTTCATAGCTAATGTGTTGCACAAAGGAATTTAGGAAATTACTAATCATTCTATAGTTTTGCCATTAATGGAAGGTTATTGAGGTTTTCAAGTAATTTGTCTTAAATGTGCGCTTTTTGCTGGAATAAATACGAGTCGGAATTAGCTGATTGTGATTTACTACTCATGCCATAATTACTATAATTTCGTAATTTCCTAAGTAAAGTGTTACACTTTAGCATAACATATTATTAAGCTTTTATTATTGCTGTATAATTTTAATTAGAAAACCACAAATACTTTTCCGAAGAAAAATCTTATTATGAATGATTACACTTACACAGGGTGTTTCGCATATCGTAGGCAAAAATGAATGGGGTAATAGATGCCACCTAGTCAAATAAAATATTGTATGGCAAGTGACTGTATCTACAGTAGAAGAGGTAGATGTACATTGGTGGCATTGGAAAGCACATTGGGATAGTAGTTGTTTGGCGAGAGCTTAATGTAACTACGTTGAGTGGATCAAAAGACAAAAATAAAATAATAATGTGCGTACCGAATATATGGATCACCCTGTAACTCCCAAATAGTTGAGATTTCCCCCCCCCCCTGCCCCTCTCCATGCCACACAATTTTTTGTTTGTCTAGCTGAGATCTATCACCCCATTAATTTTGGCACTCTTTATGCGAAACACCCTGTATTGCCAGCTTCCAATTTGCATATTGTAAAGTTTTCCTAACTTTAACATTTACGGGATTCCAAAACTGTGCCATATATGGTGTTTGTGTGCAATGTGTCCTTACTTCACCTACAAGGATTCACTAATGGCGGTTTCAGCAGGATAATGATCGTAAACACTCATCTAAATTGGCAAGTGAATGGTCACCGGATCATAATGTTAGTGCTCTAATAACTAATAACTAGACTGCGGATTATATGCAATTTAATGAAATACACATATGTATATGTGTGTATATATGTATATAAATAACATTTGAACGGAAACTATTCTTTAAGTCGGTTAAGACCAGTTGATTTTGACATCATGCATTTTTCAAAGTCGCATCATGAGAGTCTCCGCAATAGGTATAAATAATAAAGTTGCATAAAATCCGCAGTCTACTAATAACCTAGGTAGAAGGTTCTAAAACAAACAAAAATATGTTTACACTAACAACATTGCCCAAGAGAGATATTAAATTTATTGCTCATCTGATAAAGTAAAACATGCACTCTCATTCAACATTATGTTGATGTTTATAACTTTTGCCTAAATACTCTTAATGTGCTAAAAAAATGTTGAATGAGAGAGGTTCTTTTTATCATTCCAATGTTTTAACCCTTGTGTCTACAGTTGTATACCTAAAACACTGGAATTAATTAATTAGTATTTCAATGACACCCTGTATATCTTAAGTTGGGCAAAGCTTAGGCTTTAACATTTATTTAATTACTTAGTTTTACCATATTCTATAATAATAAGCCACATTAGCTTCATTCGCGGCAGCGAAAAAAATAACACCGCTCTCCCATACAAAGAGTTGCATTCCCCTTTTAACAAAGTTATTTGAGTTTAAATCTTGCGCTGCAGCGTATTAAAGTTGGAACTTTAGCCTACCTCACCTTTGTAATATAAATACTTACTCTTCGAGTATCTGTCAACAATAACTGTTTTGCAGCAACTATATGTAGTTTTATTATTTTAACGCAAATTGAACACACGCCGTAACAGATAAAGATAACACTCCATAATTTCACAGAAGATACACTGTAAGAAAAAGACAAATTCTTCCAATAACATGATACAAATACTCGTAATGCATTATTTCCCAAAACGTTAATAAGATTTTAATTGTATATCACATTTCTTAGATTTTCTCTGTTTTGTTTGTTATAATCTAGTGAATTTTTTGTTTGTTTCTGTTCTTCAGGGCATTTTTATAATGTAGAATGCAAATATTGCTATGGACCTTGGTTTTGCACCTCTAAATCTAGCATCTAGTTGCGTTCCATTAGCAAAATGGCAAAGTTTTAATAGGTACCTCGGGCAATTTCTGAAGACGATTCGTGAACAAAAAAAAACCAAAGGCAGAAGCCTTAAAAAAAATAGCAGACAGTTCAGCATTTATTAATTCTTCATTCAGTTCGTCTAAGCTCTTGTTCCAAATATCCCGGAGGTAACATTACGTTTCCTCCCATTTGCAAACACGTTTTTGTACTGACATTTAACAGTCATACCCAATTAAGCATGTCATCCGCCTTTCAAAATTAATTAACAACTGTAGGGCTTTCCAAAACGAGCGATCATGAAAGCCCCGCTAGTACCATTCACCCCAATTACTATAATCGCCGAGGTATATCCATGGACATTCACCTATAACAGTTAAATCATTCTAAGTCCAGAATCATGTCAACGTCTTTTCCGGTCTGCTGCCTAATGCATAGGTCAGTTCTAACGTGGCGGAACGCACTGAACCGAGCCGTCGTCATTAAGACCGAAAATGAGGCAAACAACAGCCGGATCATCAGCAAATTGAAACGAGTGATTAATCGGCATGGTGATTCCTGGAGCGTCTATTAATCTCAAGAGTCGCACAGATGTTTCGGCTATTTTATCGTCATAAGACTCATCGGTACATTTCTCACCTTGACCCGCATACGTCCGGGTCTAAAGCTAAGTTTGACTTGGAGTGTCTGCCTGTTTTCTTGAATGTACATATGTATGTATTTCCCATTTTCTGCTTTTTTTCAGTTTGATTAGTGGGGAATATGAGACCGCGAGAAATTTTCGGTGATTAATAGTTCTGATTGCTGCAAGTTTTTAATAACAGTTTGTGCTTTATAAAAGGTTGTTCCCTTTTTTATCTGCAATGATCTTCGTGTAGCCTTGGCAGGGACAGAATGACGGAAGTCGACAAATTTGGGACAAAGATTTCTAATTTAAAAAACATCTTAATCTCTTAAATCAGCTGAATAATTACACTGTCACGGACTTATCTCTTAAAACAAAAAAAGAAAAAACTGGAGACCCTGTTCTTGCTGATATCCCAGTGGGCGACCTCAAGGGTTTAAAATGTTTTGAATGAAGTGGGTACTTTTCCAAATCCCCTAAAATCACTACTGCGCAAAGAATTTAAAATTAATTCATCGCTTGAATATGCCATCGAATTCACACGGTCTAGATAAAGATGACATAACTACATACTTGCGGGGGAAGCTGTGAAGAATTTTGGAGTGCTTACAATTTTTTTTATTTTAACTCATAACATGCGACGTAATATAAAAATTTTAAAAAACTTTATTAGAATAACCGGATTGCTTCACTTCGTCTGTAGTTTCTGTATAGATCACTGAACTGTTTATCTCATATCCGTTTGATAAACACAGCACACTTCATTTATTATGAAATGTAGGCGGATCACTTATTAACTACATCATAAATAGGTCTGCTTAGTACATGCAGATTGCTGTGTTACTTTCTCGATTTTTGTGACCTAGGTAAACGTTATGACTAATTGCGTATTTTCACGAGAACTACCAAAGATACGCCACCATACCTGAAAACGGATTAAATCACATTATGAGCAATTTAAGAAAACAGGTGATCTACGAAATTAGCAAATTAAAGCTGTTTGCAATTTTAGTGCGCGACCGAATCTCAAAAGTGGAGAGAAATACATATATTGAATAAATTTGTGAAGAACTTTTATATTTGTTCATCCTATGGCTGTTTTGTCAACAAATGGAATTATTTTGTTGTTTTCTCTTTTCATTTGGTATAAGCGATATTGTTTTGGAGACTACAAGAGCTAAAACGACCAATTTTATTTTTATTTTTGTTAAATAGCCTACTAGAAAGAATTCGCAACTTTATAATCAGATATCTAAAAACCCTCCTACGAATTTAATAAAGTATTTTAGGTTCTATTTATTTTAACACTGCTGCTAGTACAGAATATATTTTGGAAAAGAAAACAATTCATCTGATAACTTACAGCGTTTACCGTAATCAGAATAAGTTGCGAAAGCGGTGAAGGTCTTTACAGTATTTGTATTTATTTATGACCAATGTTGTCATTGATCTTTATCATTAATAATAATAAAAAAAGGTCAAAAATCATAAATTTTCGAAGCCCAAGCACGTGATGATTCAGAATGTTGAATTTTACCGGCGTGAATCATAGGTACTCTACCAAATTTAAATAATAAAACTGAAACCACCAAAACAGTGTGAACTACCTTCGAAATATTTCTTAACAAAATACCTAGACGACAAGCAGTTTTTTTCAAAGATGAGAGACGATGATCATCTCCTTTCCGTTACTTATGCAAAAAAATCATGTTTTCTAACGACACCTTTATCTAAAAAATAGTCACTTCCTTGGGCTGAAACGATGCCATTTTTTATCAGGTTTCTATAAAACGAAGACCTGCATAAATTTGCACTTTCTCTCTTCGTTTGCATGAATCCGTCATTCTCATTATCTGTGATTAATTTTTACATTCGGACGCATCAAACGTTCTTTGAGATCTGTTCAGTCAACAAAAGCAAATTGACCTCAAAAGGGGTTAAAAAACCTCTTCCAGCTCTTAGATCTTGGCTCTATTAAATCACAGTTGTCTGCGTTGGTTCTTTACGCTGATCCAGATATTCTTTGACTGTCTCATTTCATCGAGATGGACAGAGGGCCTTGAACATGTAAACTCGTAAAAGGCATATTTGCTAAAAAAAAATACTGCTCCACAGTAGCTTTCAGACGGCTAGTTTTGCGCATCAAACAGGAATAGCTTCATTTACGAGTATTTGTCGCCGAAAAAGGTTGTCTTTCCAAAGCAGACTTACTTTTAAGTGGGCTATGGTCGCCCATTTTTTAGGTGTCAACGAATTGTACCAGGCTGTAGAGAACTTATGTGATCTATGCCTAAACATGCGCGTCTTTTAGCAAGTGATTTGTCGGATTTACTAATGACGACGTTTGCCTCTATGTGGACTTTAAACCCGTACAAATTTGTTTGTACCCATAACAGCAGTGAGGAAAACAACTGTTATTAATTATTGTACTTTGAATACATATTTTAAATGACAACTTAAAATGCTGAATTAGTCTTAAAACAATACAGGTCACGTGGATGGATTATCGAAAACACCCATTTCATAATCGTGGAAAAACACAGCACCGCATAAAGTTTTCTGAGGTAAAAGATATTCAAAAATAATACTTCGTAAGAATTCCTCATAATTTTGTAAGTTGATGTCCGAAAGTGATTAACAAAATATGAATAGAACCCCGGGGGCTACAGACTGTAGTACAAGAAACGGTTACGCCATCGCTCCCAAGCGGAACTCCTATTTGTTATTAAAAACAATCATTTAACGAGTTTGCTAATTTTCCCAAGTTTAGGCGACAATCAAACAGCTTTTTTCAGCTGTTATCAGACTTGAAAAGAAAATCATTGAAAAGGTTGAGCAGGTTCTTTTTATGAGAAAACTTAAGTTTTTTGCTCTCGGATCTACTCAGTCTCGTACGATATTTTGTGATAAGCGCATTTTATTTTAATTAATTTTTTTGGGAGGCAATAACATCTAATTAATCACACTCAGAAGTATTCGCCCTCGAACAAGTTTGAGATGAACCAGAAAATATTATGTTGGTTGTAATATGTAGAGCGTTTTTTGGGGAGGAATTTTAACCCAAGGTTAATGGTTACACTTGTACAGGTTATATGTAAATTTGTGTTTGATTAAGCACAAAGATTGTTGGTAGTTCGTAGCACAGCTGTCAACTTTAGCATCCGAATGGAATTTTGTTTAGTTCTCATTCACACATTTTTTTTAAACAGACTACCACTGCTTTTGGTTTTATACCGAGCCATGCTCCGCTAGCCAACGTAAGTAGGATTCCAAATACTTTGTTTTAAGAGGACAAGGTTCGTGTTATACTCTCTGCCAACGTATTGTGGGTTTTCACATTAGAGCCTGATTTGACTCTTATTGCTTATGTTGGGAATTGCTATGTTGACCAATCCTGATTAAAGCAAAATAAATTTTATTATTTAATCTGTTACCCATTTGATAAACTCACCTCTTTTAATTGGTTGTTGTTTGCCGTTGAATAAAATGAAAAACGGGGAAATATCAAAAGAATCTCTGCTGGAGTCTAACTCGATTTCTAAAATTAGATGTATGTAACTGAGTACAATACTTTAACCAGAGACTGTGTATTAACTCTCTGTGACTGGCGTGACTCTGATGTTAAAATTGTAGTGATGTGGTAGTCTGATGGACACTATATTGAAGTTGGAATATTACTACTATCAGTAATAAGTCCTTTTATAATGATAAAATAAGAAAAAATCCCCACCTAATAGAAAACTGGGAAAACGTATGAAATGAAAATATTTTTTATAAAGTTATGCATGTTTTGTTTGTAAAATATTTAGAAAATCTAAAACATCTCGCAGTTTTTATCTTCACTTCTCAACATTTATGGTTAACTTATGTAAAGGTTGGGAAATATCCAACGGTGACATTAATAATATATACAATAATACACAGTCTCAAAGGTCACATTTTTTCTTTGCAATGTATTGGCAAAGAGGTTTGGAACATTGAATAAAAGTGGCGTTCTCGCTTCCTTCTTGGCGAGCTATCGTAACAAAATTGGGAAAAAATATTGAAAAAAAAAACGATTCTGCTGATGTAGAATCTGGGAGACTACGGAATTATTACGATTTTACTGATGTTGTAGTCTATCAGAATTTTATAATTTAACGGACCTGGAAGCCTAGAAGACGTCTAAGTGATGTACCTACACGTGTATCCGCTACGGCAGTCCTCTTCTTACTGACTGATATCTAAAACTGTCGTATGAAGGTACTGGCGGAGAGCAGTCCAAATTGAAATAATCTAATGAACTATAACATATTCTTGTGTACACGGTGTCTATCAGACTACCTCAGTTGCAGAGGGTTAAAGATTACAATCAGAAATATTAATTGACAAGCAATACTCAGAAATATGATGTAGCAACCTTTTAAAGAATGGAACTTATCAATTTTCCTTAAGTTTCCAGATGGAATTTTACTCCATGCCGTGTTTTTTTTAGGTTTGCATTTTCTTATACATACTAAGCCTATTGTACCCCATAATTTCCTGATTAGGTGTATTCAAGTCCAGATTAATAAACTTCTACATTTACAGTAGGAAATTATTCCTTCACAACTTGAGCCACTTGAACAGCTGCATTATCATGATGTAGAATAAAATTTAACTTTCCAGCTGTTCATCAAAAGCGGATGGAAAATGTGGAACAAATATATGCGAATTTCCGAGATCATTCTAGAAGGAAAATATGTCAAAGCAACCGTTCCGTCACCTCGGAAGTATTGAGAAAAGTGAGGGAAAAATAACTAAAAGGGTTTAAATTTGTATGAACCCTGGACACGATTTGGACGATATCATCTTCTGCACAAAAACGAACAAAATTGAAAGTTCAAATGAAAATAATAAAATATTTTAGAAGATAAAAAATTATTACCAAAATAAATAATATCTGTGGTATTTTCATTTCACCACACCTCTTATGGTATGCCTATAATGCGTTGCTGAAGGAATATTTGAAACTATGTACGTTATACTCAATTTTAATTCGGTATTGACACCCACAACGTGACATCACGCGATCCGCATTATTAGCACAATTGTTTTTACCATACCCAAATGGCGGTAAAGCTTTAAACAAATATAAATTTCTCGTTTAATTCTTTTTTGGCTGTTTACTCATTAGCTTTCTACCAAATTTCATTCAAATCATTCAATAAATTTGCGTGAGCTTAGAACGGACAGATAGACAGACAGGCACGCGATTGATTTTATAATTCTTTCCAAACACTAAAATTCAGATGAGTCCTAAAGCAGTGGTAAGCCATTACTCAGAATGAGTAAAAAATGCCAAACCAATTCTGAATAACGGTTCAGGTGTTGGTATGGAACGCACACACTATGTGATACATGGCTTCAAAATAATCTCGAAGCCGAAATTCAAAGGAGAGAGCATTAATAAAACAAAAGGTAATGTGTATATTTCGATCTCTGGTACTCTCCCGACTTTAATTGCACCCAACTCAAAAAGGGGAAGATCGAATTCGTTGTCAAAGGTGCACTAAGAACCTGCTTTACGCTTTCAGGCCAATATTTGCAACAGTCGATTGATTCGTTTCGTTTCGTTTCTCATAATAAGGCCCCAGCCCCATCTTATTAGTGCTGATATCCACTTAGTTTTAAATTACGCAAAGCAAATCGTAAACTCTAATGTAAACAATGACTAGCAGTTGGTGATAATCAGCGTAAAAAAAGAGAAGCTTCTGTTGTTTCGTGATGGTTTCATGAGATGCCTAGGGAAAAAACATCACGGAAGTGTTGTTTCAATTGGCCTAATAATGGAGTTGTACACAAGAAAAATAAGTAATATATGTATACTTATAACATGAATCAAATAAGCGCTGAAAATGGTTTTATTAAAAAAATCAAATTAGGTTTTTACTGAAAGAATTAAATAAAAAGACGACTGAAAGCTCTGCAAATCGGCTGATGGTATAACAGGAGCAATATAAATAGGCACTTCCAGTTGAATCCGTGACTTAGCACCAGATAGCAACCAGAACGCTGCAGAAGTGTAAACAAGCCTTTTAGGAGTTTCCTAAAGAACTTCCTCTATACTAGTTGGTGCACATTGTCAACAATGACAACAATATTAATTTAATGGGAAGCGGAACATTTTAGAACAAAAAGCGCTTCGTTGTTTGTTTTGGCTGCAAAGAGTTGAATGGAAGACTATAAATATCAATTTATAAATTAATTAATTCTCCTGGATGTTTTCATTTTTTATATTTCCTGAATATCAAGTGAAAGTGAAACGCGCTTAGCAAGTCGTTCGCGTATTCCCTCCTAACCGATGCATGGCTATTCACAAATGTAAGCGTCAACTGAGCCTGATTCAACACCTAGCAGCCCTGCCGAAACCAGCCTCTGAGCTTGAATCCAGTAGCAATTTTTCATTTTTCTGCGCCACAACAGGAAAACCATAACTTTGCTTGCGGGGCTCATTGATAAGAATTGCGGAATTTCGTTATTCTAGTCAGTCCCATTAAGTAATAGAAAAGGTGAAAATCAAGTTATTGAACTGTTTGGGCTAAATATTGTCCAAAAGAAGTTTTTTACCATTTCTTTCAAGGTAAAGTTGTCTAGAAGAGCTCTCGCGCCAACGTTGATGGCTGCATCAATCACCCAGTACATGGACTTTCATTAAATTTGCATTAAATATGTGCCACTGGCGGCAAATCAAATTTGAAACGGATCTACCCATGTTACTTGAGTTATGCCTGACCCGACTGGCTAGGCTAGTCTCCCGAGAGTCAATCCGGTGCTATGTCCGCTAAACGGAAGCCCTTGAAAAAGAAATCAGTGGATAAATTATTGGCCGCGTGCATTCAAATGAGCCTAGCTTGTTCCTGGTTATCGGCCTGATGCAATCGGACGCATGTAATTCATATTTTCCGCGCAACCGGCGAATACCAGCCAAGCCCAAAGAATATTGGACAGACGTGGAGCTACAGCTACACATAAGCCACGATGATCGGTAAGCGTCTTGCCTCTGGTTTCCGACCCTTGAGCACAAACTGGTTCAATTTTCAAATGGAACACTATATTCGGAATCTACCCGCCCTGGTATGATCTGAAAGAGTGGCTACGTTTTGCAAGATATTGATCTTGTTAGATATGCAAACATGCGTCTGAGTTGGGCAGCTCGACAGCCACCTTTTGCGTAACGGAGCGAGCCATTAGTTCTTAGTTAATTGCTCACATTAGACCTACTCGCTGTTTTATTTGGCGAGCGAGGTTTGACTACTTCAGTCCTGGTTAATTTACGTGCGAAAAAGCTGAGTACCTGGACTTCGCGTACATAGCAACGTGCCGTATGTCAGAGTACTCCAAGAATTACGTGATGATGACATTGAAAGTTGAAACTGGTGAAAACATCCTCAGTCGCATTGGGAAACATATCTTAGCAAATATGGTGAGTATCAGACGCACTTTCTTTTGGGATTGCACGCTGTTTACAGCGTTAACAACGTCCAGACCACCTCAGGCCAGTTATGAAATGTATGGTCTCTGGCCAGCCCAACTTGAACTAGCTACGTGTCAACAGCACGACAATTAATTATGCATGCAAAGCTTTTTACACGTCGTTTGTTTGCTATTATATAATGTAAAGCGTGAATCCGTAGCTTGGAATGGACTTACAAAGAATAGTTAGTAAGCTTCATTAGCCGTCGATTCTTGCAATTTCGAGTCGAAGGTCTGCAATTTGCGAAATCGATGGAATTTTGCAAAGTGTCACGTGATATGCTATCTGTTGTTGCATAAGCTTTAATTTATGCATAGAAAAGCGTTGACCCGTATCACTTTATTGTCTTTATCGTCTCTTAGAAGCGGGAATAGGGGATTTCAGAAGCCTTTCAAAGAGGGAAGATCCTCTTATTCATTTTTTAATTTGTTGTTTGTCAGTTAGTTCGTGCATAACTCGAAGATGGCTAAACCGATTTTTGTAAATTCTCACCAAAATATTTATAATTTCTATAATCACAAAAGTGGAGCTGTGGTTGTAAGGCAAAAATAAATTAGACCGCACCGCACCCAAATATACTAAATAGATACACTTACAATATCATATGTATATCAAATATAATAAAAATCTTACTATAATAGGTAACAAATATAACCTACAGTAATCAGTAACGTGAAAAAATAAAGCAGAGCCACATTCGAAGCAATTTGGCTATTCTAATTTGGACAAGAAAAAGTAAAAAAAGGTGGAAAGGTAGAAAATACTCGCTCAATATAATTTCCTGTTTTATTTCAAATAATCCTAGAAATACTTAAACATAAGACAATGTAAAATAATACCTGCCTTGTTGGTCGTCCTCTTGCCGCAATTAATTCTTGACATCTTCGGCTCATTAATACTGTTGAATTTTTGAGGGTCGATGATGGTATCGACTTCCATGTGTCTTCAACTCAATCTTTTAAGGAGTTCTCCGATGCTTAAGCATGCTTTGCGACCTTCAGCTTCATTAAAACACAAATGTTTTCAATTGTGTTCAAGTCAGGACTGTATCATGTTAGGCAGTTTATCAAAGTAATAGTTTTCCTTATATGTATACTTGCACTCGAAAAATACCTAAATAGGATTAATTTAATGTAAAACTAATTTTTAAAAAGGAAGTGACAGCCCAGTCTCCACTTAGAAAGAATATTTAAAGTTGTTCTTACCTTCTTAGTCATATGACAGGGAGCATTGTCCTGTTGAAAATTGAAATCGCAGGTGCCTCCGAACAGATTTGAAACAGAAACGAATTAATTTTACAGAATGTCAATGAAGACATTTGCTCTTACTTTGGAACTTACGAAGCACAGCCTTCCATTTTCTGATCGCGAGAAACAGCCCCACACCATCATTGTTGCAGGTTTAGGTAGTGATTGTGCGCACTCGTGGCTGTCTTTCACCGTCTCCGTCGAATTAGTCCATTGCCGATATGAAATTTGAGCTTCGGTTCATCTGAGAATATGACCTAATTCCACAGTCTTCTGTCCATGAGATGAATTCAATTTTCAAAACTAGATGCTCCAAAAAGGCCTTTGTGCCGTTTTTTAGCAGGAAGCTCGTAGTTATAGTACCAGTATAATTCAATTGCAAAATGTTTCCCAAAGACCGGCTTTCCGCCTCCTCGAGTTATTCGTGTTAATACAAAGACAGAATTATATATGCAAATCGAATTGATAAGTTCTTCTCTTTTTGAATTAAATATTTACAAATGTTTCCTTCGTTGGAGAAAGTTGTTAAACCTATATTGATTTCCTGCTGCAAAAACGGATGGAATGTGATTTGCCGAACTTTTATAGGATTTAAAAAAACATAATTTTTATTTACTTTTGTAAATTGGTATAAAGGCGTGCTTGCAATTAAATAAAATACAATGACAGCTTTCTAAAAAAATGATTTAACATAAAAACACAAATTCCCTCGTGCGTATGATATATTAAAAGGGTTCCGATTGTTTATTTAAATGCTTCCTGATTCTCTGATTTATCGATTCTGCAGATACAATTACATGCCCGGTTTTTACCGGTTTATTTACAAGCGACAAGTATGTAGATGTTCATGGTTCACCTTTCCGTGCACATGCCATGCTCTTGTTCATTTCACCTCACCTGTGAAATCTCCGCCACACCTCGGAGTCATTGAGTTTTCGGATAAGGGCCATACTTGACGTCAGAAGTGTTACTGCTGCGGTCAGACTTCGTACTTTTTACGTCACAGATTAATTGAGGAGTGTGTCAAGATGCCATCTTGCATCTTGAACAATTGGAAAATGACCCTGACGCAATGATGAAGGATGTTCAACATTTATGATGCTTCTTTCTTTTTTTGATGCAGAACATGTAATTGGTGCCAGATTACGAATCCAAAAACGGGAATGCTCAATTGGTTTCTTGTCAAGAAAAATAGTTAAAAAAGTAGTAATATCTACTGCACTTATCGGTTTATTATTTCTTAATAATTATACTTATACATATTAGAAATAAAGCATAACGACTTGTAAACTCATAAATTAAAAACAGGTCAAAGGATATCAATTCTATTGTAAGAGCTTTTTTAATTTTAAGACTGAGAAAACAGACAATATTTTTTTAACAAAAATTAGGTTATGGTATAATAATCTTCTTTTATTCACATTTTAAAGCATAGACGGAATTACAATATATGTGCATAGCTAGAATTCAGAAGCTACCCTTTGATGTTATGAAGCACAACTCGGTCAAAAGAAGGTAGGGGAAGGAAAGGAGAGGACGAGATTTTGGAATCACAACTATCAACGGTGAAACCAAATTAGCAAATGTTGTTTCGTTTGTTAAGAATTCGTAGGACTCTATGAAGTGATATTACGGGGACTATAATAGCCTTAACCCATCTTACATAAGCTTTCTGTACCTTTCGTCGTCTTAAGCGTACATAAAGCAATGTTTTTATCGAAAATATCATGAGGATTATATTATGCAGGAATATTGTGTGTAAATTCATTATTTCTCTCCCGTTAGCCTATTAAACTTACTCTTTGTAATTTGTCAAATATCTTAAAGTGCCTTAAAACCACTATAGCTTAGGCCAACGTTAAGGAAAATAAATCTACCATGATCCCCAAATTCTGAAAGAAAAATGAAACAAGCGGGCTTATGTTTGTAAATTGTTTTAATAAAAGAATTAAGCAAATTTTCTAATACAAAAGAAGAAAATCTTAAAATATCTCTGGTTGTCTCATAGCAGTTAAACTTTTTCATACGAATTGACTGTTAGGGCATCAGTTAAATTTACATTTGGAGAAATCCATTTCCGGATGCTGTTCCATAAACCTGAATTAAAAATAATAATTATTATAATGTCTTTCATTTATGTGCGAGAGGACGACAGGTTGTTATATTTTCGTACTTTTTCAAAATATCCTGCTTCTTTTGATCTTCGCTAGTTGGTAGTCCGAGCTCCTTCTGGCGTTGATCGTACATCATTTTTTCCACAAGACTTCTTGTTTCGCCATCTAAATCGGACAGTTTTGATGGCTCTGGATTAATCTTACGAGTAGAGATCGGAGGATCGGTTTTTACAAGACGATCCCACCACGACATTTGATTGATCTTTAAATTCAGGAAGAAGTCGTATCAAATTAAAATAATTATAAAAGAAACCTCTACCTTTTCCAAAGTTAATACAATTGTCTTATTGTCTTGGATTACCCAAACCGATTCTTCAAGTTTCACTTCTGCGCAAAGTTCACCGTCAATAACTGGTGGGTGTCCTTTCAGACCAACCTTAAGAGTTTTCTTTCCAATGTTGACTACGGCGTCCATGGCCCGCAAGTTAAATTTAATATCGAAAGGAACTCGTATCTGGAAGATATGTAATTGTAGAGCTACTATTTATCAAAAAAAAAATAATGCAGATGAGTAAAAATGTGTATTTTTTAAGAAACATTGGGACTATATCCCTTGACGCAATAAAAAAAACTAGTGCTGTTTGCAACGCTGTTAAATTATAATGTGTAATTTCTGTGTGTCCTATATTCAGGACACGCTAAAAATATCCTTTTATGACTTTAAGTTTTAGGAAAGTACGTATGAATTGTATTTACCTAACTAGGTTGCATGCCTTACCAAGGTTGCACAAAGTGGAATTTCTAAATAAAATTGTGCTGCTCACGCAAACACATAAATACTCTACAATCTACATTCATTTAGAAAAGAGTCGAAAAGCCAAACAATAAAACAATTACCCGTAGTTTAAAAATTGCTAAAATTATTTTATTTAATTCGAAAAAAGTGCATTCTAATTTTACAGCACAAAAAAGGATTTCTTTTAACTCGGTTCAGGTAATAAATGATCGTCTTTTTTTTGTTGATGGGCATCATTTTTTTGCCACTTAATGAGATCTGTTACGTTCACAGAGTTAAGTAAAATGCAATTTAGGCGTTATGGCTTTTAGTAAAACTCATATATTTCCTGAATCGTTTCTAATTATATGAGCAGTTATCCAAAGTTTTATTGTTATTTGGAATAGCTTCAAAGTACAATATAAAACTTTTTAGCTGCGGTTGACTGAATCATTTTATCGTTTTATTCGCCAGTATATTTTTGGAAAAAACAAAACAATCCAACATTTATTTTAGCTCAATGGAAACAAACAATTTAACAAAGACCTATTAAACGCCATTCGACTTTTAATCGTTAAAAATAATTTCCTCTAAACAATGCTCGAATGCTATCTATCATCCATCATAATGCCTCATTTTGATCACTCATACCCGTAAAAATCGAAAAAATTCCCCATCAAATGGAATGCACAAGTTCAAGGTGACGCCAACAACATTTCGTGTTTTGATTAAAGGCTTCTTACCTCTTTGGCCTCCATATTTTAAAACCACAATTGCTCGACCTATCCTAATAGTAAACATTTATTTTTGAATTTCTCAATTTAAGGTCTAGGTTGAATCTTTAACGGACTATGTGATTCAGACTTTGTTGGATGTCTTTTTTTTATTTTTTCTAGTATTTATTGTCAACGGTTGTTCAACATTTAATTTAAACCATTTAAAAGAATTTTTCTATTATTAGAAGATTCGCTTTCAGGGTTGTTCTTCGCAATATGACAAATGGCCACATCTTTAGCAGCTCAGAGAAAACCTGTCACAAACTTGTTTCTCATTCACCTGCAGCTAAAAAAAAAGTACACAAGTCGCTCATCCGTATCATTTTCAAACCCTTTTTGCCTAGGTTAATTGTCACATAGCACTGTTGTGGAGTACAAGAAGTAATGAAGGCGAAATAGAGCAAACGGTGCAATGAATTGCCTGCTGAATGGCACCGTGTCAAGTTTAAGTCATGAAATTTATGTTTTTTGCCACTTCTCACAACTTTTAGAGGTCCAGTGTAGTATTTGACACAAGCTTTGAAATTTTTTGTCAGTGCTTAACACACGCGATCGGGAAGGTTTTTTGAAGCAGATTAAAAGTGGCTGAAATATAATCATTTAATTAGAGCGGCCACGCCACTAAAAAAGTCACTAAGAACAATGATCTCAAGGAGATATAGTTTAAGGTGGAAGCATTTTCATGGCAATGACTTATTGCCCGAAGTGCGGATACCGTGTGACCAGTGGGACCAGAAGGTCACATCAATCCTGTGCATTCTTTGCCAATGGGCACAACAGTAGGCTATCGATAAAACCTACATTCCAAACAAAACAAACTATTTCCCTGGCCTCTCTGTTTTAGTATCTAAACGTTCGAAAGACAAAAGAGATCATCCAGGAAGACACTGCAAATGGCTCGTGCTAATCGGTGCCATTAATTAATTAAAGTCAAAGCCCTGACTCAGAATGAGGCTCTTTTCGAAAGCGCTGCTAATTAATTCCCGAAAGCAGCAGAGGTGACGGCCCAGGGTGGTACAAGCTGACCATTCAAGAAGAAATGGAATAAAGTTCTGTCCAAAAGAGACTATTAATAAAATCATAATATATAATCTTTCCACATCTGCCGTTTCAGTGTGCGTGTGTGTTGATTCGAAATGATACATAAATTAAGAAGTAAAAAATTCGTACCAGGTGGTACCAAACCAATCATGAGCAACCGAAAAAACCGGCAAACAGCCATATTTCGAGGAGAACTTTGGCTCAATCGTGCTGCTTGTGTCTGACAATTCTGGTGGATGATAACCAATTTGATAATAAGTCTACCCTCTGTTGTGATTCGACCGACTCATCATTAGCGATGGGAAAACGACGAAATCAGAAGTCTTTTACTTATCGTATATGCAAATTTCCCAAGGAGCAGGCGATATATAGAAAGCTCTGCTGCTGTTTCCATGGCATGGAATTTTGATTAACTCAATGTGGAAGTCATTATGTCCGGCAGACTTCTCTAGTCTTATCTACGGTCTAGATAAATTGGTAACCAGTTCTCCATGGGACCAACTAATATAGAGCGTGAACTTTGTTTGTCCCTGAGGAGGGTTTGATTGGCTTTTAACGCATTCAGTTTGATGGATATAATACAGGTAGAAAATTGGGTCCAATTATATGATGAATGGTCTTAGCTATAAAAATATTTCACAGACGTACACTTTAGTATATCGCAACATCCTCGGATACAAGAAATATTAGAATATTTTAAAAGATCAGAAAGAAAGAGGTGTGGTTTACAAAATTGGTGAGCGGTTGGATAACATTCCCTGTTCTTTCGGGTGAGAACTATTATGTGTATTTTGCTGAGTATGTGATTCCTAAATCATTAAAAACACGTTTTCTCAGATTTATTACCTTAAATTAGAATGCTCATAAAGTTTGACGTAGTCAGTATAAATGAGTTTGACGCTTGTCATGTTACAACCTAAGAAAATGCATACCTAAAGGTGATTCTGATTAAGGCGCCTAATTGTCATTCTAATTTCTAGCCATCCATCTAAAATCTTTAATGAGACAATTGATATATTTGTGACACCAACCATTAATTTAATGCGATCTCTATTTTCCCAATATATGAATTTTAAGCATGTAAATAATCATTTGCATTGCTGAACCTAGGCGATAATGTGCTAGACAAATATAAAGAGTAATCTTTCAACATAGGTACATTTAGTACGTTGACATTTGAGCATGAAATTGTTACTGCTGAAAATATTTCATAATCAACATATGCTGACCATGATCAAATACCCCGCGGCAGTATTGAACGAATATAAGCAAAGTGCAGTTGCAACTTGCAGGAAGTTGCCATACACGTGTGGGTATAGCCTGGTATGAACGAATTAATGAGTATGATGACTAATTATGCACTATACAAAAAGACAAGAGCATAATTAACTATTGGGGTTTTTTGTTGGGGGTTATCTTGCTCATTAGGTGGGACTTCCCATAAGTTGACACCTACAGGCAACTACTTATTATTATTTAATAAAAACACCCGTAAAACCGCAACAAAAATAAGATAATGCAATATAGCTCGCATGCATAGTAAAAGCTAGTAATAACTTTTAGCGGCAATTTTTTAAATAAATATTTTGCTTCTATGTATTATACTTACCTACTACAAGTAGTATTTTATTTTTAGCAGAAGTACAATCACATACTATACATGCAGTACTAAATTAATAACTTTTTCAGAAACCTAGATGTCTATCATAATTAATTTCAAAGGCGACAAAATGCACTATTTGTACAATTTTTAATTTTGTTGTGAAACAGAAATTGCAACGAAAATTGCAAAGTGACAAGCTGCAATGTAGTTTTGTGGAATAGGGCCCTGCTCTACTGGAAAAATTAGGGGAACCCTAGCCTCTTTGAAAGTAATTGACTTCTAATAATTGTTTAATTTTTTTATTTATTTATATTTTTATGTCCACCATTTGTGCTCAGTGATCACCCCAAAGGACTCTTTTGAACTAAATTCTGTAAAATTTCGTCAAAAGTATATATGTAATATAAACGTTCACAGATTATTTATTAAATGTTAATTTAAAAAAAAAAGTAAGTTGTTTTGCTCACAAAAAGCGTATCTTATTTAATTTATGACTAAACCTACCCCAAAAAAGAGAATGGTGGTTTTATATCTACAGATTTTGTGACATTAAGAATAATATTAGAAGTTAGTACAACCAATTATACATTTACTTGGTTTTAGAAAAAAAAAACTTTTTACACGACTTATTTAGCACAGTAGCAATTGGAAGAACATTAAACGAATTAAATCCTCCTTTTGCCGTTGTATGTAACTTCAACCAACTTTTCTCATTAGCGATTTCTCCAGAGTTTTATACTTTTCAAGATATAATAAAATTTTTGGCTTTTACTCTAACGAACAAACTTTTTTTTTTTTCAATTTTCATATTTAGAAGGGTGCTAATTTCAGGCCATTGCGTTTGCTACCAGCCGACAGTACATGAATAAATGCGCCAAGTGCAAGTTATGAAACAAAGTGATTACTTTTTGACGCAATACAGTATGTGGAAGTATGGACCTATTCAAGATTCATTTTAAAATTCGTACTTTTTAGGGATTTATTTCATTGTAAAAATCGCACATTGCCATATTTTATACCATTTCGGAATTATACAATTATCTTACATAATCTCATAAAAAAAAACTTTAGGCACAACCTCCCATGGTTCGAATGAGTCATCACCAATATATGTACATATAATTTCATTTCATCAAACTGAAAATGAGTAATCTACAAGAAAATATTGAACACATTAAAGATAATACAAAACTGATCAACGATACACTTTTTGTCGCTGTCTAATCATCATCATCAGTGGAAATCAATAAAACCATTAATTTTCGGTTGTTTTACAAGGTAAAGTGAAGTTCATGTAAAAACAGTTATTTTAATGAGAGGGGACAGAAAAACTGTCTAGCCATAAAAAAAAATCTGCTCCGAAGTGGTGTGCTGTGCACTTTTAAAAAGCTTTTAGATTGCTCATCCGGATGTCGAAATTTCGGTGCACATTAATGTGTTAATTTGGTCATTATTGCTTGGAACTATAACTGGTTTTGTTTAATTGAATACTAGTAATTTAGCTTTTTTAGATAAACTGAATTTGAAGAATTGACAGAAACTGTTAAAATTCATCAATTTTGACGTTCATTTCCATTCAGAAATCTAATAAAAAATCGGTCAAATGCAAAGATTGTTCACATGATGAGGGTCCCGTGAGATTAAAGTCGCAGTTTGAGATACCACACAAATTTTAATTTGATTGTTTTCGAAATAAAAAAAATTTCTTCAAAAATAATTACATCGTGTTTGTGCTACGAAAGGAAAATTAAACAAATGTCATGAGTTGCTCATTTTCAAAAAATGTACTGATACGATATGACAAGGCCCAATGTTCAACTCTGAATGTAATATTTAAAAGAAAGAGGTAATATATTTGTTGTCGTATAAGTTAACATCTTTATCTCGAAAACTGTGGATGGTGGATATAATGAAAGAAGTGGTTTTTTTCTTATGTGTTATCAAGAAAACAAGATAAAAAAGTGTCTTCTAATTCAGTAAAAGCTTTTTTTATTTTCGTATCTGAAAGTTCATAACATTTTCAAGGCCTCGAAGTGGTTCCTCTACCTCCTGTGTAAATTTCATTGAAGGTCCCACTTTCTATTTCCAAGAATTACTAACTGCCACCAGAAATTCACCTAGGCCTTAGTTATTTTCACATTTAAGCACACTTAGGTTCGGATATGGTAATTTTCATGTAATTCTACAATTAAGGGAGGACACCATTCTGGAGGGGTGTAAATTTTTTTTTTGCATTTACTGAAAGTACACATTTTCAAAAATATGTAAAAAAAAGTTCATAAATCGAATAAATGGCGCTGAAGCTATAGCCGTTTTTGTGGGCGTAAGGAGCGCAGCCATATAACGACAATGGCCACAAAAAATTTGCAAAAAGCGCCAGTGAGAACGCCGATGATGGAAAGGGTCCGTCTTATGGGCCGAGAATAGGCGAAGTTTGGTGAATATCAAAATTTTAATGTATCATACATCGCCGCTTACTGCGATTTAGAGAATGAACTTTACCCAAAAATTCTCTTCATGACATTAAACTTTTAAACGCGTTTTTCTCGAAACGACTTTTCTCAACCTGGTAGAATTCATAACACGAGCTACAATTGTCCAAAAAAATTGATATAAAAGCCCTTTCGTCCACCCTTCACAGTGGTGTCTCCTTTTAAGTTAACTTTTATGTCAGGTTATATCTGGAAATTTATCAGTGACAAGAAGTTTAATGTTATCATATATTGAAAATACTAACAATTTTCGAAAAAGTATGCAGATCTTAATTGACAATATATTGAAGTAGTATTCGAGGATCTCACAAAATTATTTTCTCATCATCCAAATGTAAAAACTGAGGCGTAAAGAACAATGTGTGTTTGTTGGAACAAACACAAAAACAATTATAAGGCTTTCGTTTTCATGCTCTACGAGTAAACATGTTTAAGATAATTAATAACATTTCTTGATTTCATTTGTATGGATTCTATTTATGTAACGCTTTGACGCATACTTTTTTTCACAGATTGACACCAAACTTATTTATTTTGTGTGTTCTGTTGCATGTATAACAGCTATAGCCTGTCGTTTGCTAATATGTCAATTGCGTTAACATTAAAAGCACATTTTTAACCATTCTAACTTCAGGTAAGTTTTGTAAAAAACCTTGAGGAAGCCCAATTAGTTGGAAATTGTAGATTGTTACTTCCTTTATTCCGTCCAAGAAAAGTAGCCCAATTTAATAAACACCAGTGCGAATGACGACAACGGATGTATTCCACTTTCAGAAACCTTGTACATCATTCTTAAGGAACTGTTGTAATTCAAGCCCGCTCAGCTGCTGCGAACATTTTCATGCAATTAAATCTTTTCACTCGTCATTCCATAACTCTTTTTCGAAGGCAAGGTACAGTTTAACTCATGCACCAGCATCTCTGACGTATACATTCTCCAGTCCCTTTGCACGTTTTCGCATTCCACGTGAGGTCATTGTATTCACGTTTAGCCAAAAAGAAGGTCTGGGGTCGTGATTTTTCAGAATGCTGTTTTCTTTGATTGTTATCATCCATAAAAACGAGTTTTTGATAAGGTAGAGAAACAAAAGAACGAACCGTGATGTAATTTAAAAAAACGTTTGAGTCTGATTAGACCAGTCGCGATTTTCGTACTTGCCACACCAGTTGATTCCCGAAACCACCAACTTTGAAATTTTAATTGCCCACTCGCTTTTTTAACAACGTTTCATTTATCCAGAGACCAATTAAAACTTTAGCTAATTTTAGTCCACCATTTGTTCCCCGATCAGATAAGCTAAATTTCGGTAATTAATTTAGACGTGTTTGGACAAACGGACGTGAGCTCACCGGTTGAATTATCCTGTGCTGGGCGATAATCAATTAGCCGGATCAATGCAAGTTGTCTATAGATCCATACGTGCCGTTAAAGATAACTTTTGTTAGGGTAAGTTACGAGTGGTAATGAGCTTATAAAGACCTTGTTTTTACACCAGTTAAAATACTTGCGCAACGGGCATATTTGCTAGTTCAGTTTCGGTCAAAGTCATTCATATACACGTTACATTGACCTGGAATGCTCGGCGCATAAAAGGTGACCACGTCGCTCAATTTTAGTTTGTTTTTAGACAAGTAAAGTTTGTAGTGCGGATAACTTCGGTCCGAATAAATCAATTCACAAGGGTTTTGCAATGCGAACGAGAGACTTCACATCCGCTTTTGCGATGATGTGCAAAAATTTCGATGATTCCCGTCTGATGGATGAGTGAAGATGTACGGAATCACGGCGCTTTTGTAACAGTCTTCTAACCAGTACTGCACGCTTTAATGACTTTGTTAACACTTCTAACAATACACACCGTCATTCTCAATGAGCCACGCGTTTGTTTTTCTAGTCGCATGACCTTCTGTCAGCACCGAAGCATCATCTTTTTTTTAATGCGTTCCTGTAACAAATTTCGACTCTTGAAAGACACCGTGGGGCTTAGATATATTACTGCCTATTGTCAATTCTTCGCAATTCATTAGTTATATGTAAAAACGAGACGTTTTTCAGGACAAGCTATTAATTCTCGACGTGTGCGTTCCCTTATTGTTTTGAAAAATTAACCCGGAAAAGGTTTACTAATTTTACTTGATTCCGATTAAAAGAACTGAATAATTACCCAGCCCATCATTGACTTGTTTTACTCGCGATATATGTTCATTTTGGTGCAAATTTGAACACAATTGATGAAAAAGTTAGACGTCACGTTTGTCGACATTTTTTGCATATGTTTTGAGCTTTTCTCGCGCTAAAAATAGATTATAAAACTTTAAAGCGTTTGCTTTTTTATAAGATATTATTTTGAAAAGAAATAAATGACCAAAAATTTATCTTTCAAACAATAAATTGGTACCGGTTAGATGTATATTCTATTTGTTACATCGTATGTATGGCAATAACATGAGAATCACATATTATGGGTCACTTTTTGAACAAGTAGGGCACTATTTGCTTCTAAACGTTTTTTATGGGGTGAGTCTTTTTAAACGATTTTTCTTAAATGATTTTATTTTTGATGATTTTTCGTAATTCTGGACGGCTCGCCAGACATCTACTTAAGAGGCGATAGATCTCATTAAGGATATGCCAGACCGAGAGGAAACAGTTATTAGGACCAACGAAAAATTAATTTTTAAAATGACGATAAAGCTTACTCTCAATGCAAAGATTTTGATTTCCTTATAAAGAATATTTCCATTTTTCTACATAACAATTATAACTTACTGATAACCAATCTTCATAGCTGACGTGTATTAAAGGAATTTGCAACTGTTTTCTAAGCCGCGAGATAAAAAATCAGATATCCCCTTCAAACCAGAAACTCATATGCATCAGCCTTCGACGTAAACACACGAGAACAGGTATTCAGCAGAAGCGTTTCAAAATAGCGCTCTTCCTTGAATCATTGTCAAAGCTAATTTGTTGTCTCGGCGGCTAATAATACAAGTACGTTGCCGGCTTTATGCAAATTACAGAAATGATGGAATTTAATGATCATGAATATATCAAAATTCAAAAGTATTGTGAATCTTTTGAAAGCGTTCTTTCTATGGAATGCATCAGTACGACATTGCTCTTTGTTTTTATAAATCAAAATACTAGATCCTTTAACCCATTCGGGACGAAGTACACATTACACACCGTGTGCGTAATGCCTTTTCAAAAATACGAATTACACACTGTGTGTATAATGATCTTGAACTGTAGGTAGTTAGTAGGTAGAAGTAGCCGTAAGTAAAAGTGATCTGAAGAACGGAACACGGTGTGTTATATCTTATTTTTATGAAAATTAAATACAAGCCGAATAATTTGTAGCCATTAAAAATAGTTAATATTAACAACAAAATTGTTCGCCTGTGGATTGTGTCCAAAAAATTCATCTTCTCGAATGCGTTTAATCAAATTTGAAATTTGTTCTTTAGGAGACACTAAAATGCAGAATAACGAATTTCACCACTAGCTATAAAAACCCCATAAGCGGTACTTTTATCTTGTGAAATATTACTACGAAATACAAAATTTATAAAGTCCAAGCGAACATGTCCATCTGATGAGTGTCAAGTTCATTGACTTTGACCGGCGGGTATTCCACGAAACAACCATCTTTAGGAAGTAAATTTCGCTACATTATAAGTACCGGACGTGTGAGAACATTTGCCTGGTGGGAGTTGAGATCCGGTCACGAAGGTCAATTCTCTAGGTGCTATTAGTCAGTCGACTTCTAAATGAAAATATCGTTTTTACCGCGAACTGGAAATTATGTAACCTCTAGCCAAAGTTACACGGAACAGCAAATGGTAGCAGCAAGATGCCAAATTAAAAATTCATTTAAATACAAAATGCAAAAATTACCACAAGTCTCCCATTCTCGATCGGTGCGGTGTTACGCCGACGAAAATTTCTTCTATTGTAATTTTTAAGAAGTCCTCGCCCGGGGCTTTTCTCGCATTGTTTTTATTTTATTCTCTTCCGTACCGCTGAGTGTGTCTCTTGTCTTATCGAAAGAAATTACCGTCTGGTCCACTTCTTACGAGTTTCCCAAGAAATCAGAATGCCTTCTCGCTGCCGCCGCAATGAAGCGGTCGTGGAAGCCGCTGCCGTCAGCAGGCGCGCCAGCACAAGCCCAGGTCAGGCCAGCTAACCAGCTGCGTGAATACTATATGGATGGATCTACAAGAGCTGATCGATTAGTTCAGTTCTTGACGTTGAATAGTTCGGTTCGGTTTTTGGAATTCATTCGCTAAGCGAATGCAATAATTTTTAAGTTATTGAGATTCGTAAAGCGTCCAAATCGTCCGACGACAGTTCGCTACCTTCAAGTTGTCTACAAGTTATCTAATTTTCAAGTGAAGTGTGGTTGTTCTGAGAACACAGTTTTGGAAAATTACATTAAGTGACCCAACAGTTCTACTAAGGATATGATCCTCTATTTAAAAAATTAAACAAATTTACAAAGTTGTAAAAATCTTTAAAAAAAGATTTAGTGTAATCCTCTAACATCGTCGAATCCCTGAGGTTCTAAAGAGTAGTTCAAAGTAAGTGAAAAAATATATACATAAGAAAACAAAAACAAAATAGATCTCCGTACCAACTGCAAAATAAAAGAAATCTTGCATCTGATTGCTGTTCTACTTTTTGCCTCAAAGAACCGTAACAGTTAGTTATAACTTCAGGTATCGGGCACTGAAGATAATTATGCAATTTGTACATGTCGTTTGAACTAGTTATATTGCCCCTATTCTAAGTGGAGTGTTGTGTTACACACACATCATGGTTGGACTGTCTGTCTAGACTGCTCTGTGTCCGACCTAAACCGGGATGCCATTTGTGTTTTTACCAAGAAAATCCAAGAAACCGGATCAAAGTTAAATCCGCGTCTCAGATTTTTTTAAGATTAAACGTATAATGGCTCTGGTTATTATGCTTTTGTTGGTTGGAATGCAAATTTATCGCCATAATATTAGAGAATTCGTTCTGCACAAATATGTAAGCCCCTGCAAAAGAGAATGTTCGGTCAACTAACCTCTTTCAATCGTTTATAATAATTTCATTAAACAAGTAAGTTAAACCTGATTAATTTTTGGAAGTCACGTGAAGACCTTCTAAATTATTCAGATTATCCTGAAGAATACAATCATATAAGTTCATTAACTTTTAGTCTTTTAAAATGAATTGAACTTTGTTCACAATCAAGAAAACTTTTACTAATATACCTCTAATTAAGGGAGCTGGAATGAATGACAGCAAATTACAGAAAAAAATCATTTGCATAAACGATCCTGTGGGCTAAACGGCCCATGTTGCTACTCAAAAATGTATATCGTAAAAATTAACAGTGGCTCAAAAAGGTTATCTCCCACGCTAAAATTTAGTTATTGCTGCTAAAGGATTAAAAGCCGGCACTTTATGTTAATTAATTATTAGCCGATGTGTGTGATTTTTAAGTAACGTGGTTTGATTGATTTCAACCTTTTTAAGAGCATAGAGCGGTTATTAGCCACCGCGAATGAAATAACACCTTCCACGTGTGATCATAAGCTAAGTGAGTAATCAGCTGTTGTTTCATATGACAAATAAATAATTGTTAATCTCACAACTCCTGTCTATCTTCTTGGCATTAATATGCAAATAACTTCTTGAATGGAACAAATTCAGCCAAAATTACAAAAGCTACTGTTTGACCTGCTGTCACAGCTCAAATAAACCAAACAAACTCATAATTTACCCAACTGAAATGCCATCACACTAGTGAAAAACAAAAAGAGAACTTCACAAAACGGATAAGTGACCAAAACGCACAAGGAATTTAAATTAAAACCACAATAAATTCTACACCCGTTCTGGAAAAAGTGCAGTAAGGTAGAATGCTTTGAATATCTCCACATATTCATGATAATTTGTCGGACCAAACTTTTTCTGACAGAGGCGCACCGCCATATTCTATAGGATGTTACTTCTAAAGTTATGCCATTTCCGTCAGAATAATAGCGGTATTTACCAAAACATTTTGTGTATACAATCATATTCAATTAAAGTAACATGATATGTGTCCAAGCTCATTTGATTTCTTTACGATTGTTTTGTTAAAGACAGTGTTAAATGCTATTGGATATAAAAACCAAATGTTTCATTAATTACCGTGAGTTGTGAAAACGAGAATACTTTAAAATCAGAACTGTATTTTCGTCTGAATGGTAATTAAAGAGTTACGTAATTAAATGTTGGACTTGGATTCAGGTTTACAATTTTTTAAACGCTGCAATGTGCCTTTTGTTGGATTTTTACGCTCGGAGCAATTATCAAAGCCACCGGCCAGGTGGTATTTATTTAAATAATTATACTGATATCTTTTGCAATTTGTATTTGAAAATTTATGGAAGCAAATAATTTTACTTCGGTCATAAATTAAGCTAATTTGCATTTTTTGTTAGCTTACAAGTCGCCGAAAGATATAAGACGTGTCGGGATTAATTAATGGCCAAGAATCTTTTGTGTTTTAGCTTTTACAGAGCCGAAACTCCCTTTTGAAGTGAATGAACCTAATTTCGGGAAAAAAAATCTATTTAACTTCTGAAGATCGTAAACATACAAATAAAATATTTGCTAATCTTTACCAGTTAACGTATAACAACCTTCTGACTTGACCTGCATAAGCTGGTACCGGCCGGTACAGGGCTTTTCTCCTAAAAATAAAAACACGTTAATGTGTTCCAACTAGCAAAACCGTTTCTATGGTAGAAATATCTCAGAAAAAGTTAGCAACTGAAATTGGAACTAAAGCATGTTATTCAAAACATTTCCTAAAAAACATGTTGAAATATTAATGAGTTAACAAAAAAAACAATGCCGGTCGATGGAACCGGTTGTCATATTCAGTAAGATTCAGATATTAGTTGAAACGCTACAAACTTCCTGAAAGCGCAAGTTCAGGTGCCTGTATAACAGTTGCATTTACTACAAATCTCAGAACAGCAAACTGTTCTATATATAATTTTACTCAAGAACGGAAATTCTCCACGGTGACAAAATACTCTGAAGCAATATTAGTGCTTTTTTTACCAAATCGACAAAGAAAGGTATAAAGTATAAAGATACACATGTCGCTGATATAACATCCGGTTTCAGACGGATCACACCTAATTTAGAGAATCTTCAGAGAATAATCATTTTTTTGTAGGCGTTGTAATCACCCATAAAACTTCTGAATTTTATTGGAAAATTATTTTCCCGGTACATTTCTGGTTCTATTGATGAGCTCGGGGTGAAATAAACAAAGTTTTGACAAAAGATTGCTTTTATTTTCAATGATCGTTTGATCATACGACATCGACACACGACAGGGCACCAGCGAGACAGTAGCAATCATTTTTAATAAGCTAATTCTTCCATTCTTCTTGAAGAATATGAAATACTTCATAGCATAGTAGGGGAAGGATTCTTCTTTCTATTTGTTCCTTTAGTTTATATATTTTGAATATACTTCCAGTGTTTTTTTGCTTATAATATTTTGCATTTGCATTTGAACAAGTTTGTTCAAAGGAAAACGGAATTTTTAATATCGTTATGTTAGCTGTGAAGGAGTCCATGACATTTCCAGGAATTTTATGAAATAAAAATAATGTGAGATCACTATGCACTTACAAGGAATGTTAACCTTTACGTGGGGACTTGGAGTCCCAAAGACCATCAAGAATCAAAATTCCATTGACATTCTGAAATTTGAATAAGAACCCTGTTACACCACGTGCTGATCAGTAGCTGAAAACTACCAGCAAATTTTACGGCACAAGCTAATCGCGATAGGAAAAAATCTTGAATTTCCTCCCATCGATCATGTCCTGAAGATAACCATCTTCTGCCACTCACAATAATTTACAAAGAGGTTAAGGCAGTTCAAATTAAAATCTATGATAAGTCCCTGTAGACTTTAATTTATTTTAGAAAATATTAAAGCATTAAATATGTAGAAGAAAACACATTCTTCAGGCATATGAAGTGATCGTAAAACCCTCTCTAAACAATATTCGGCACAAATATAAGGGCATTATTCCTGCTTATCCCATTCGAACCAGTTTTACCAGCTGTAATAAATGACTCTATCAAATAAAACCGAACAAAAAGCGATCTTTCGACAAAAACACATCAGTCCGCTTGCTTAACAAATCTGGTTATTGACCATCATTAGTGATCTGCCGCAAAAATTAGAGAAACCGATTAATTTTTTCTGGAAAATTGTCTTCAATGATCTTATTATAATAAAATTTCACTTTTGATATACATTCGTCTGCCAAAAGTCATATGTCCGTGGAACAGATAACAAACTGAACTGATTGCTCGATAATCGACACAATCGCGCGATATGAACGACCTTTGCAAGGTAAACAAGTGTGCCGTTCACCGCAAAAAAAAAAGAAAAAACAAAACTAGAAGCTGAAATAATGCAAAAAACGAAAAGAAAATAAGACAATCGCAGAACGCAAAACCTCTAGGATCACTCATTTTGTCGATGGCTTTGCATGGACGGATGAACAGGTTATAGAAACAATATCAGTAATCAAAGTTAACATTTGACCTGATGTGTAATAGCAAATAGTGTTCAACTGGACATCAATTAGCCGATTACAAGCGCGTCCGTCCATTCTGGCGCCATGTACTTTTGAAATGATGCTTGGGGTGGTTCCTGCGATGATAAATGAGCTAAAAAACCTATCTTTTTGTCTTGCGATAGGCGATAGTTAGTGAATGCGGTTTAGCACGTAATTAAATTTTTAATGTCATTAGTGAGAAATAGAAATCATGACCTATAGTGCACAACCTAAATTCAAAAGCACGACTGTTCGACCTTGTTCTTAAATAATGTTTTAATTGCTCATTTTGTGCAAAACGATTCTCTGGACAGTGTCATATGGTGTCAAGGAAATAGCACTCATTTAGAGGCTAGAGTCATATATCACTTTGTTTCACGAGTATTGGCTATTTGCGTTGAGGGCCAATTGTAGCCGGAACCCAGCAATACATAATATCAGTCAATTCACTGTTGAGGATCGATTGGAATGCGGAGATTCCGATCAGGCACCTGCTCGTCATTTATTGTCACACCAATGACATTCAGTTTCCCTTTTCAATTCTAAGAAAACAACTGTCCACCACTCCATATGTCTGACAAATTTACGATCACTTAAGATGACTTGGTCGTCTGCCAGCAGCAAGAGAATTCATTAACCTTTTTCTGACCAGAATTTTTTATTATTCTTCCAGATGAACGATTCATGGCATATACCGCGCGCCTCATTAGGTGGCTCCACATCAGGTTCATCCAACAGCAGTAACAAGTCAAATTCTAACCCACCAACAGTAACAAGGCATTCAGCAGCTCATCACTTTCGTCAAGAAGGCCGTGCAAATTTACCTCTTGTCCACAGCGAAAGAACTAGTCACACGGCACTTGATAATAAGAGGGTCGGTCAGTTGTATAGTAACCATCGGAACAGTAACAAGTCCCGAGAGGATTTATCAGCTCCTATCCCAACCACAACTGCGTCTACAGGCCGAGCACCACCTTCCGCTACGGGGAGTGGGATAAAAAGAGGATCAAGATCCTCACAAGGATCGACTGATAGTAATAACAGCTCACACGTAAGTTAACTTTGTTTTTAAATGCGAATAGGTCTAATGCACTTTTTCCTTCATAGAGCGCTTCATCTGGTTCAATGTTATTAACAGCAGCAAACTTGGAGCGTTTTGTTGCTATTCAGAATAAGCAGAATTCTGAAGGATACTTGGGAAGTATTGATCCAAGGACGGGCAGGACATATAGCAGCAATTTTGCAATATCAACAAATCCCGGTGATCAGCCCCCAGATGCAATCACAGATAACATGGACACAATTATTGGGATTGATCCAAATCTGCATTTCGTTAAAACCAAAGATGTTGACGCAGTGTCAATAGCCAGTTCAACGCATTTCACCATGGTGAATGGAATGGGCGGTCCACAGAAAAAAGTCAAAGAGGGCATTTGCAGTCGCGGCCATCAAATCACCGTTCTCATTCTGACCATGAGTATGTTCTTTCTTATAGGCATACTAGCGATGGTCTACTTGTTAGAAAGTGAGTTACCTACCGAAAAAGTTTTGAAACCTCTCATTAACAATATACTTTCCATTACAGTGCGAGCACGTGAAATGCCCCAGTAACTGACGGAATAGCAGTGCAGCATTGTGGCACGATTCACAAAACAAAATCAAAAAACAAAAAGTATTGCTAAGCTAAGGACCACTTTCATGGACAAAATAATCGCATTCCATTCAGCTTCTCATCGTCTCTTTAAGTAACCACTCATCGTTAAATTATTGTTTAAACAAATTGCATTGCAAAAGACAAAAATTCATAAATTATTGTTGTTTGTAACTTAAGGCTTTGCGCTTTAAGAACATATATCTACGGGGCGTGAAGCTATTTTGTTAGTTATTCGATTCGAAATCGGAATATCTCTTGGCATATCACCACAATGACCGACGATAGGTCAGGAGAGTATTTTAGTAAATACATTTAAGTATTATTTCCTCCTCTTACTTCTATTTATATTGTGTTATTGCATCGGATACGATGCATTTTCTTACACTTAGACAATCGGATGTATTCTAATCTGCGAGAAATGTGAGGAACAATTTATATATATTCCTGTGATATTGAATAAAATCTGTAAAATTGCTTAAGTTTTCTAATTTTATATATTATTACCATGCCTCTTACCACTTCCTATATTTCCTCAACAATACAATAATTCTAAATTCATCGTTCGTAACATATTTTAAACGATGTCGTATATCAATCTTATAAGGTTTTTCAATCTCTCAGGTACAATAATTAAATTGGGCTTATTGGACATAGTAATCACTATAGTCCGCACTGCATTGAAGTTTAAATTTGCCGCGTCCACATCAATTTTGTGATGCGTGGTGTCTGTATTGTTTGTGTCGGTGAGGACGGTGCGCCGCCGGAGAACAATGCAAATACGGAATGCACAAGAAATCCATACCCTTGTGGGTCGCACGGAAAACAACGCACGACGTAAATATCTGCGATCGTGTGGATACGGCTCTCCGATTCTATAATCAGTTCCCATCTCTCATTCATATTCAACCTATTTTATAAGAATCAATCAAAAATTGCGAACTTCGCAGTATCTTATTATCGTAAATATACAAAATGAATGTAAATGATTCGTAGAATCTGAATTTGTGCATCAATTGAAATTTGCTAAATTCACTGAATCCTTCACGTGAAGGACATTTCATATCGATCGATTTCGAATCTGCCATCAAAATTTAAAAAATTCGAAATTACGACCGGAATTTATCAATTTTGAGCAATTTTAATGAAATTTAATATGAAAACGTCTTCCGGATTATAGCATTCAAATCTACAATTCAAGATGACAGACCCAAAATGGCTAACAAAAAAGTTAAACTTCAAGGGATTGCCCTGAAAATCCGCACTAGGAATCTGCTATTGAAATTTTATCCTGAGAATATTTTGGGTTGCCGTGGGTTTTCACTCACCCAATTAACCGTCTCCGCACCCGAAGCACTTTTATGCTATCTGTAACAGCTTTGCTTTACAAATATTGAAAATCCCGGGCAAAGTCGGAACTTTGAATCCAACTAAGTCACAGTGTCTAGTATGTAGTGCCAAGAACAGTGACAGACATGATAAACTTTCCCCAAGTCCCCAAGTGTATTTAAATGAAGTATTAGTCTCATACGTAAACAAAACTTGGAACTAGTATTCAACAGAACTTTAACCTGGCATGATCATGTCTGCAATGTGGTTGGAAATTTTATTCGGTCTTATGATCCCTTTGGCATTCTGCTTTACTTACATCGATGTCCGTGCGAACTACTTAACCTAATCACTTTTAATACCGCCTTTTTATTCAATTATTCCAATAGTCGGAAGACTAGATAGTAAATCATTTATAACTTTGAAAGTCAGTTTAGCATTATACGCCTTAAATAGTTTCCGAAAGATACACCCACAAATTCATAACTGTAGGCAGAGATATGATCAAATTTTTCAAACCGTAGTATTGGATTAAGGGCCTATCCGAATCCAAGTCTTGGTCTTTGTCTCGTAATCACAGTTAATGTCGTCGACAAACAAGATAAGCTATTATAACAAATAAGCCAAGACAAAAACCTGTTCGAATTTGTTTGCTTAGCTTGTAAGAATTGATTTTTGCAAATAAATGAATTTTTAAAGAACTCTTACTACTAGGCAACTTGGTTGTTAAACATTTGCTCTTTAAAAAGTTGCTTCTGAACTCTAATGCGCTGCTAAACTAATTTAAGTACCTATTTTATCAACTTCGCGCAAATCTACCTGACGAAGTCAACCTAAATCTTGACTCGCTCATCAAGCTAAGCATTGGGGTAGTTGACTAAAATATTCTATTTAGTCCGTCAGTTAGATTACTAAAAAATATTGTATCTTTTCTTTTGTCCGGCAAACAAAAAATAACAATACAGCGCACAGTGGGGCCAAATCTCAAAAAGCTGGCCAAAACCTAAAAAAAAAAGTTTTCAAGTTGGGATTTTTCTATCTCAAATTGGCTAAAGTACTTCCTAGTGCTATAGAATCAAGCGATAATAGGACCCCAACTTGACGCTCATCCGTAGAATACCAACGTGAAAGTGGCATCCAAGGGTAGCAGTGATTGTGTGTTTTGAAGAGAGAAAAAGTTCTCGTTTTCAAGAAGGCACAAAATATTTAAAATTTGACCGATTTTAATAAAACCAAATGGAATCGTCAGTTAAAGATTAGTAGAATATTATAAAATTAATTTAGTTAATGTATTATTAAACAGTAATTCTAGAGAGAGATAGAGTTTTTTACATTTTACAACTCAAAAACTATGTAAGATGCCATGTTACAATGGAAATATATAAAAAGTTCCGCAAGGTACCGCTCTGAAACGATTGGAGGTGATAAATTAGATAAATAAGAAATAAAAGTAAGAAAAAAAAGCGCGGCATATCACTGCCTTTCGATTTAATCGATTTTTTTCGAAACAAATGTATGCATAACCTGTTTCGCTGGACAAAAATCGAAAAAGTGATGAATCGTTTCAAAAGTCGGTATTATATGGTTCTCGGGGGCACTGATTTCGAATCTGATATCGGATTTACAAAATTCAAAATGGCGGACCGGAAGTGACGTAATATTTTACGAAAAAATTGAGTTAGCGCTCTGAAACTCGGTTTAATATTGTTTGCGGGGTCGCTGATTACGAATCTGATATGAGATACATAAAAATTCAAAATGGCGAACCGGAAGTGACTTAAATTTTTGCAATTTTTAATTTTATAAATCCGATATCAGATTCGTAATCAGCGCCCCCGGAAACCATACAATACCGAGTTTCAAAGCGCTAACTCTAGTTCTTCGTAAAAAATTACGTCACTTCCGGTCCGCCATTTTGAATTTTATAAATCTGATATCAGATTCGTAATCAGCGCCCAAGAAAACTATATTATACTGAGTTTCAGAGCGCTAGCTCAATTTTTTCGAAAACATTACGTCACTTCCGGTCCGCCATTTTGATTTTTACAAATCCGATATCAGATTCGTAATCAGCGCCCCCAAAAACCCCCGGGTGAGAGATTTCAGATCGATAACTTGAATTTTTTAGTTTTGGCCAGCTTTTTGAGATTTGGCCCCACTGTGCAGCGCTTTGAAATTTTGCGTGACGTCACGCCTTGCTACAAATTTTAGCAATGAGTGACATCAAAACCCCTCACTCCTGAACTTTGATGCGATATATGTATCTTCGTCTATTTTTATTTGATAACCCGAAAAATACGTGCTCAATATTTTATGACAATCTAACTGAGGGACCAAATAGAATCGATTTCTTCCAGGCAACATCCCTATTGGTTTAATTGGTATATTGCGAAGCTAAGCTCACTGGCATAGATATGAATTCGAATAGAGCTTAGCTCGGTGTGACGTCATGAACTGTCATAGCAAAACGAAGACTTGAATTCGGACAGGCCCTTAATTCAATCGAACGATTTCTTTATGGACTAAAAAAGTTTGATCATGTCTCTGCCTACAGTTATGAATTTCTGAGTGTATCTTTCGGGAACTATGTAAAGCGTATAATGGTTGAATGGTATATTGTAGCCACTTTGTATTTACAGAAAATATAACTGAATCTTATGTACAATCCTTACTTGAAAATACTATACACCGAAAGCGAAGGTTTAAAGTGTTTTGGGTCAAGGTCAAGGCGAGACTAAAAATGGTTTCCTTTCAGGTACGAAACCAGAGAAATCATAAGAGTTAAGGTCATCAAGAAGTTCTCCGATTTATTTTATGTTTATGTGCAGTACTTACCTCAACTTCCTGGAGTGTCTGAGTCCACCTGTAATGTTCCAAGTTGCAACCATTGCCTTCGTTCGGCTTTAGTTTTTGCTTCTCCGCATCATCCACTCCTTCATCACCATCCTCTCCCAATGGCTGTGAGACCTCCATGGGTTGGGCGCCATCCTTTTGCTTTCTATAAAACTTGCGATTAAAAAAATTCTGCTAATATTTCCATCCACATACTTCTCCGCATCAATTTCCTTCTGTATCCGCTCAGCCTCTTCTTCTGTGACTTCACTAATTGACGACTGACTCGCACTAGCCTTGGCTTCCGCTTCCTGCTTCTTTTTGATCGCCTCTTGTCTCCTCTTTTCTGCGTCCTCCCGCTCCTTCAATTTCTTGTTATGTATTTCCAACGCCTTATCACCTTCCTTACGAAAAGCAGACAAAAGAATCTGCAAAATCGAAATTTCATCACACCTAACCTCTACAAAATTCATTTTATCTCTGGAACCTTTTCCCATTCGCCCTCCTTCGCTCCCACGAAAAAATCTGTTTTCCTAGCTAAAAAACTCGCAATGGTCTGGAGCAGCTGAAATACAAAAGTACATTTTAGCGTTAAATTAACTTTAAGCCGGTGAAAAATTCTAAGCGTGTACCTCAAACACTCCTCCTTTATGCTGCTCGGCCATGGCAAGCAGGATGCCATCAAATTGGTGTTCCTCCGAAGACATCGTTGCGTTTTACTAGATTATTAAATAGTTCGCGAAATTCAATAAGTAGTTGATGGACCTTTCCAGAAATAAACAAGTCCGCATGCAGTCGATCCCTATTCCCTAGTAACCTGGCTGTCACAACAACTCGTTTGTTTGACAAGTTCTTTGGCGTTGTTACATTGGCAATCCTTGTTGTGCGAAATGGAGCCATCTGGTAGCAAATAGAGAGATCTTAAGAACAAAAGAGAAGGTATGAATAAAAATCGATCGAACTTATATTTAAATCCATTCCGTTTCATTAATACACCGAATTCTCTTTTTGCACGAATTTGTTTACACGAATTTGATTTAACACGAGTTAAAACGAAAATAAATTATCTTTTTACACGAATTGTTTGGTTTTAACACGATTTTCAATAGTATTCTATGAACTTTTTTATGAATTTTTCCGAGATTTTTTTTGATGAATTTGTTTCATTCTCACTCCTCACAAATATGCATTGTAACTTCGCGTTAAACCAATCTGCTATTGTTCCATTTAGCCAATTTTTTTTTTACACGAATTTTTTTCTGCACGAATTTTTTAGGAACGTATCTATCGTGTAAAAAGAGAATTAGGTGTAATGGGAATTAGCAATTTTAATTATGATTATAAGGAATTAGGAAAAATGGAATGGAAAAGGAATTGAAATGAAAAATCTTTATGAAGGAATTAGAATCCGGTTTTTATTCCATAATTTTCTTTCTAATTCCAGAACGTTTTGAATTAGAAATTACGAATTTAGTAAATAGGTTTCAACTTCCCTTTCGGCGGGATGGAGGATCCGCATTGCTAAATTGTTTCACACCATGCGAAGCCGTGGAAAAAAACAAGTCAGAGAGAGAGAGAGAGATTGATTATTTCCACTCAGCTTGCTAATCAACCGAACACAATAATTCCTGGGAAATAAATATTTGTATCAATAGTGACAAGATGTTATATGGTTAAATAAGTAGGTAAGTAAGCTTACCTAACTTTCACAAAAACAGCTAATATCCACACGATGGCCTTATAATAAGTGTCTATTGCGGAATACCTAAAATTGCAGTAATGCGAAGCTAGTAGGGGAGAGTGGGGTAAGACGGGGTCCTTAAGGTTTGATGGTAAATAAAATTGACCGTAATGAGTTTTATTAATTTGTTTTATTCTTATAATCAGTCGTCATTGTTAACATGTATTTGGCAGTCTAATCAATATAATAAAATTTACAAAAATCAAAAAGTAGAAATACACCCTCGTCCCCATCATGCCCCACCCTTAGGGTAAGATGGGATACCCCCGTGGGAAAGATGTGGTATCATTACGGGAGGGGGGCAATATGACGCAGCAAACAACCATTTACTGTTCACAATGTTCAGAAGTGAACACGGTATCTGTAAGCTTCACTTTTCTTTCTAAAGTTGTCTGTGGGACAGAAAATGATTTTGCTACTGACCTGTAGCCCATTTTTCCGTCAACCACATTTTTTACAGCGTCTTTCATACTTTCTTCAGACCAATCCCCTCTACTTGTGTTTTTTTATAATGTGTCACCATTCTAGAACAAAATAAACAGTAAAATTAGACATTTGCATGCCGCTTGCCTTCCTACCCATCTTGCCCCCGTATGCCGAATCATATTTAAAAAATAACTGAACAAAACCAATACGCAGCACAGAGAAAACAAGTTCTTACCTGTTAGTGTAGTTATTATCACATTTGATAACATTTAAATCAATTCCGAGGTGTTATTATTTACGGAAAATAGACGCCCTAATATAGAGTAGAAAAACCACTAGCTATTTGGCAAAAAACGGTTTTTTCGAGAAAACAAAAATAACGCGTGGTGTCATTGTCCGCTCACTTCGATGACTGATTGCCGTAATGGCGGCGCGACGTCAGGTGCTAAAACGATCCTGATTGGCTAATTCGTCCGCACTCAAGATCGGTCGTCCCGTCTTGCCCCCCACCCCGCCTTGCCCTACTCTCCCCTAAATTAAATCAAAATTCTAAAAATACACTGGTTATGTCACGTGACTGAAGAACGACTATGTTACTAGTGGAAGAACCTATTTGATACACAAAGATAGTACTTAGTCAGATGTAAAATATTTGAACATTCATAGTAGTTAGTCTTACAATTCGTCTAAAATAAAATATTCAATATTAGATAAAAAACGAGGAAATGTGAAATGTGTATGTAGTCCGCATATTTATGTTATAGAGCACACTTGTTCAAATATAGAGGATTCAACAAACTCCAGACAGAAAGCTGGCTATTCATCTGGCCATATGTGTCAGTAGACAGCAATGCAAGAAGCAATGAAATATATTTTGTTCACAAAGTATTTAATTGTAATTTTAATATAATGTGGTAACGCTTGTAGCAATTTGCATTAACTTTAAGTGTCTACAAGGCTTCTTTCCATAGAGTGGATTCTTTTTCAGTTAATAGTCTAAATATGCAGGAGGAGAAATCAAAAAATGTGTATGCATGTATGGGATAGTAATATGTACTAGATATAGGTATAAATCCCATCCTCTGACACTTTTAATTCGAAGATAATGAAAATTGTAGACATTTATAACGCAAATTACATTGTTGAGGCATTTTTTAGTATTATGTATCAAACTGCAAACCTATTTAAAGCTACTATTTGCTGGAAAATATCTCTTTTTACCCGATTGTCTCAGAAAGAGCATAATGTTTTTCAGGTGTATTTAAGAGCCTGTCCGAATCCTAGTCTGTGTCTCGTTATGACACTTAATGTCGTCAGCAAACAAGCCAAGCTATTATAACATATGTATAAAGCAAAGTCAAAAACCTATTCAAAGTCATTTGCTTAGCTTGTGATTTGTATTGACTTTTGTAAATAAATAAATTGGCAGCTTGGTTGTTAAAAGGGTTCTTTTTAAAAAGTTGCTTTTACGCAGCTCATTAATATAAGTATTTTGCGAGCTTCATGCAAATCTACCAAACGAAATCAACCCAAACCTTCATCAAGTTAAGTCAGTGTTAACTTTTATATTACCTTGCTAAGCTCACTGACATAGACATGAATTCGAACAGAGCTTAGCTTGGTGTGACGTCATGAACTGGCATAACAAGCATGTAATTAATTGTTAATTCTTTCCTTTGTTTATTAATCTATTTCTATTGGTTTATTAATTTTACGCGTCCCAATCTAATTTTATTTATTTATTTGCATGGTTTAGTTACCAAAGTAATGATGAAATAGCAGTAGGAAATAATATAAAAAAATAAAACCACACATCTTCCATTTATCTTTTGGAAACCAAAAAAAGTTCCTTTATGTATTGCTGTTCAAAAGTTTAGAAACAAAAAAGGACTACCTTTTCAATCTATAATAATTAAAGTTCGGCGGATCCAAAAATTGATTTATCTAAGTATATGAAGTTTGCGCTTAAAGAAAAATCGCGTGAATAATTTTATTATACTATACCATCTCACAACTCTGCTCTGAAATTTGAATACATACTACATGTGGTGAGAGATGTTGATGTTGGCAATTCCCATGACAAAAAAAATCAAAATTCGCAATTTTTGTGATTTCCCTAAGATTTCCTGGTTGGTGCAGTCTATACTGAATTGGTTAAATGCTGATGTTGGTCATTTTGATATAATGTATATACTAGCAGACCCGTCTCGGCCTTGCCCGGTTTTTCTCATACTTGTAAATTAAAACTGTTGCAGAATGAATGAAACTGTTTCATGCGCGAAGACCAGTTTTCATTTTTTCTCGCAAGAACCTAAAATAAACTAGGGATAAAAGTAGCCAATATAATGAACAATAAAATAATCTACCTTCCAGTAAAAGCCCCATCGAAATCGGTTCAATCGTTTCCCAGTTTAGCTCGGACAGAAAAAAGGTAGCCTAAATTATGCCCAACAAAATAATCGGTTCAGAGGTTCCCGAGACAAGTTCCGACAAACAAATTTGAGTATAGTGTGAATAAACATAAGAGCGTAGAATAAGGCAGTTATTTCAAAACTGCAGACCCTAAAAACCCAATTTCATGGAAATTCATCCACGTAATGAACTTTTGGCCGCCATATTTTAAAACAGCATCTCCAAACACCCCTATATATTCAAATACACTGAAATTTGCTTAAGTTTAGAATTTACAGCCGCCATAGTGTATCCACCATATTTAACTTCTAAATTTCAATAAATGATCCGCGATCAGCGACCCCGAAAATATAAAAGTATCCGTTTTCATGGAAAGTCTTTGAAATTAAGAATTTCTCAAATTAACATACCGATGGTATATTTAAATCAGTGACCCCGAAAACCTCTATATGTTCACTTATATGAAAATCCGTTCATTAGCCGCGTGTTATTCATTGTGCGACTTCGCATGCGAAATACTCGGCCCTTCCGCGGGCAGGAGTTAAGACACTCCATGAGTATACTGGGGGTATTTACCTAAGGTCTTAAGCTACATAATAGTATAAAGATATTGCATGTACCACTTATAATTTGCCAGAAACAGCCGATGATAGACACAATTTGCGTAACGGAAACTTTCTGAACTTGTACTTATGTAGGCAGTAGGCCTGAGGAGTGAGACGTTGTCACGTAAAGAAATATTTGTCCCATACGAATATTATTTATACCCCCTTGTACCTCCTTTTGGGTTGCATTTTGCGAAATGTTGAAATACGAGTTCCATTATTTGTGTGTTTATTCAAAGTTTCAAGTAAATCGCATCAACAAAATTTTTGTTCCCATACAAACTCTTATCCATCTTTTTAGGGGTTGATTTTCGAAAAATACTTTCTCACTTAGGCACTTCTAAGGAACATACATATGTAGGTATATCTTCCAAATTTCCTGCTTCTATTGTTAGTGGCTTTTGGCTGTCAGTCACAGAACAGTTTTTTTTATTTGTATGTATATATGAAGATGTTGGTTTCTAAAAAATTTCCCACGAAAAGTCACGTAGATAGCAACAAGTTTATATAACAAAGTCGTCCTTGACATACAAACCCGCATTTGCTTTTATTTTGACTACACTCCGGACGCTCTATGTAAACCTTCGCAGCAAACAGTCGGGAATATGTACATATTCTCTCCTTATTTCCGACGTGCTATAAAAATGTACGCAATTAATGCGACTAACTTACTTCTCGCATGCGAAGCAGCTAAACTAAGTATACGCCAAATTTTCATATTTCCTTGAAGGCAAAATCATATTTCGTTACGTAAGGATATCTTCGCAACGACCTTTCCCAATGTCAGAAGTGCGCGCTAGTCGCCGCTGCTGTAGCAAAAATCATTTCCAGGCAAGTTGCCAAGTAGAGGCAGGACCGACTACTTTAAAAGTTTTATTAAATCTGAAGAGATTTCCAGCCGGCAGTCACCCACTTTAATGCTCCAGAAAAAGGTCAAAGGTGAATCAGATTACTGTAGACTCCATTTAATTTACGGTTCGCGCAAAATTCGTCATTTTGGCGGTTCTGTTTATTAAGTGGGTTAGAAATACATATTTCGCCTTCAGGCTCTTCACGGTATGCGTTGAAAAAATTCGACAAGCACTATGCTCGTAATGAGATTTATTGATTTATTATCCCCCACAGGTATCCTGCACCCTGAAAGGGAATCTCTTCAGGTAAACTGGGTCTTTGTTATATTTTGAGTTTATTCTTGACAACCCTTGGCTATAGAAAACGAATCCCCTGGGATAACTTGATGCACGCAAAGGGAGATGAAAAGAAATTAATTCGAAGAGGATAGGAGGGTTTCATTGGAATTCCTCAATTGATTTGAGCCAACAACTCAAATTTTGGGGTAAGAGCAGCATAGTTACTCACATTTAGTCCGTCTAGGTCTAGGCTTAATAGGTATAAGTATTTATTTATTTATTTATTTATAAGGGTAAGCAATAATAAACTGGTAGAAATCCCCAATGTGTATTAAGATATACCAACAGCCTTAATTTAATCTTTTCAAGTGTTGCGCATCTACACTTTGTTGAAATCTGTTTGTATGAATATAAGTTGGGTTCCATCAGGTCATGCAGGGTACGCCGCCGTACTCTGGTGTACTTCTCCAAAGGAAAGGAAGGCTCTGTCAGTCTCAGACAGTGGTACGCGGAGGATTTTTATTCAATTGGGTGGTATTTTTACGAGTTGTTTTTTTTAACACCTACCAATCGTTCTTCCCTATTTTCGTCCATGCATGAATTCGCAGCTCCTTTTATTTACAACTTTTAACATTTATAACATAAAAAAACGAACCACAAAAACCCCTAGCTGAAAAATCTGCATCTACAAGTAGGTACTGTTGCAAACTATACACCAGCTTCCCATCAAGTGTAGTCCGCCGTAGATACAACTATTCCGGCGTACTTTGCATGGCCCAAGGGAACGCAGCTTAGAGACGTGCATACTCAGCTTGCTTGATTTGAGCGAGTCAAGAAGAACCGATAACACAGGGCAACAAAACAATAAAGCTGGTGACACAACCAAATTTTGAACGCGTCGCGAGCGATGCGTGCGTTGACAGGTTTTAAAGCGCTTAGGCAGTCCTGTACTTCGAGTTACAACGAATTCGCATCCGACGCGCCGCTACGCGACGCGTCGCATTTTTTGCGCAAATTTCTAAATTTTTACGCGGCGCATTCAACTTAACCTTACTTTTAAGTATCACTCGTGTGGCAAAATGGAATTCGATGAGCGACTCATAGAAGAAGTGCGCAAACGCGAGTTTATTTATTACAAATGCATGAAGTTATATGGGAATTTAATTATATATATCATAATATAACTGAAATTGCCTGTGTCACTTGCTTGTCAGTTGCCGCGTTCAATATTCTGTTGTAACTTACCTAGCGTCGCGTGCGTCGCGTCATAGATGTCAACGCACGCAATGCCGCGACGAACGCGTTGGTTGTGTCACTACCTTAACTTTTTTCTTCGGCATAAAATTTTTCAGTGCTTTTAGTATACCTACACCAAAATTACATATAAACGAAATGCAGTTATGCGCTTTGTTTAAATTGACTCTGGTTCTCTATATAAACCACACGTCAAAAAGTAATTTACATATATGTTTGTACCCTCCTTAAGTTGTGTTATTCTAAGTATATACAACCAAAGGTCGTTTTTATCCGATGTGCTTACTTGTCGCATTCTCAAGTCTCACTTACCAGTTATAATAGGTTTAGTATAATATTAATGTTAATGCTAATGATCCCTACAATTTTTGTGGCAATATGTGCCAAATTTTGTCAACCAAAAAAATAAAAATAAATACAAAAAATATAAATACAATATGGAATAGAAATAAAAATATATATATGTATCTATATAAATTCCCATTGCTGATTCGGGTAATTTCCCAGTCGAAAAAATCTGAAACAAAAAACCCAAAACAAATCTTAACTATTACGGTTAAGGCTATCGTCCCTACAAAATTTATGGGTTTTATTATATAAAAAATTGATGAAATGGCGGCAATTTTTCGCGGATGGTCGCGATTTTCGTGTTCTTTTGAAATGCTTTAATTTCTGTAATATGAAATGTTCACACTACGTCAATAAATCTGCTTATTTTTTAAAGTATATACTGATCAAATAAGTAAGTAAAAAATATGTTAAGTCGGTTTTTCCAAATTCTCCGACCACAATTACCTTTTAAATATATTTGATATTTTTTGTTTAGGCCTTCTAGTTGGTAGTTCTTGTCTTATAAACTGGAGTCAATTGTTAAAACTGATATTTTATTCCTAACAAACCATACCATATACCGTACCGCAAAATGACTGTTCCCCTGTGTAATTCATGCTTACATGTGGAATACTTTAGCTCAATCGGATGAATCATTCGGGAGTTATCGTGCTCACATCCATACATACTGACGGATGAACAGGCATTTTCTACAAATGGTATAAATCAATTCAGGGGACCTCAATATGTGTATTAAAATTAAAATATCGAAGGTAAAGCAAAAAGCGACCAAAAGCTAGCTTACAATGATGATATTTTCGAAGCTATTAGTTGATCCATACCTGGCGTTGCCGGGCGCAACATTTCTTCTAAAGAAAACAAAACCCTAATAATCAATCACTAGTAAGTATAATTACTATTAATAGTCTATATAACTCAAGAAGTCATGCGCGACACACCTGTAAAATGTCATCTAAATCGTGAATGCCCGTAAACATCACTGCTCGTAATTCACTCTCCCATTCTACCCTCTCCGCTTTCCAATTACAATGCATAGACTGTGCCGCTCAGGAGGTCTTGCGAAACACGATTGTAAAATTTAATCCCAATCGAAAAAGTAGTTTTTGCGTGGCTTGCCATAAACATCACTGCTCGACATTCACTCCCTTCTCCTCCCCCTCCATTTACCAATTACGATGCATAGAACAATTATGTACCTACGGTAATTCTAAGATTCGGATTCTGCGTACCCAAAAACATAAAGATCAGTTAGTAATCTTTTAGACAAGACAATTTTATCTGTATATTTCCGCGTGCACTGTACCCGCGAGTGACGGTGGATCTTAATTTAGTTTAGATCAATTCAAAATTTCAAAATTTATCTTACGAACGGCACCTCTGCCGTTTACCTCGCGAGAGGAACAAACTAGACCTTAATATTAAATAAAAATAAATTTTTCCTATAAAATGCAAAAAACCTCACAACGACGGAAGAAACAAAAAGTATGAGCAAGAAAATATTCTTTCATTATTTGTATACTTAATTCAAATCGACATACTATAGGTAGGTACAGTGATGTTCAGTTCTGAGTATAGCCGTGGTCACATGCCGTAATAGCGTATTATACCCATATTAGTCATATGTGGTGACTTTTTTTTTATTTATTGGCACACGTTTTGACTTATGGTGCCATTTTGCTTTTTTTGTAACGTCAAATAGCCTATAAACACCCGGAGGATTGATGCAATTCTAATGAACCCTCATTTATCCAAATCGGTAAGTCCAGTGGGCTCCAGGTTGTGACATCCAGGCAAACATACATACATACTCGTGCATATGCATCATACATATGTATATATATAGCCTGATGAGCACATTATCGGATAAAAATGTGCAAAAGGTATATTGCTCACTGGTGTTCATTAATCGAAACTCCAGTTGCTTTTCGGTGGGTACTTATCGCTACCTCTTAACATATGTGGATAATATACATGCCTAACCCTAGTCCGTTCACATTTGAAGTATTACTGACCTCAGTGGTTTTGTTCCCATTTACATTTGTTGATCGATATTAATTCGAGAGGATGCAACACAGATTTCTGTGTAGCGTACAGAGCTGGAGAGCATAAGCCTCCTTGCTATCATGACTACTGGGAGGCTAGAGCCAATAAAATATACCCACACTTTGTGTCACTTTACACGCGGCATGGTATTGTTCTTTAAAACAATCGAATCCTTTGAAATTCGTAGTTTGCTGAGTCTTAAGGCCACCTTAGGGTTACTTAAGAGCGAGGCAATGAGATATTCAATGACTACGTATACACGATATCCAAAGTCGTGACCGGTCAAGTCCCGACTTGGGCTAGCCCGGATTAAATCAGGCCTAGGCCTGATATTTTCTAGTCCACTTTGTGTCGTTTACACGAGCATCCCTGAATTTGGCTTACAACCGGTTTCTAGTCCTGATTTGGGACTGTCGTGTATATGTAGTCAATGTGCTATCCTTTCGAACTTCAATGGGCGACCAGAACACATTACACAGACTTTCCGCAGAGGCTAATTTTTCTTTTGGAAATAGATTTTTTCAGTTTCTCCGAAATGCGATGCAGAACTTCTCTCAGGCGCATTTTATATTGATGTTATTATTTTGGAATTTGGGATTTCCACTAGTTGATTTAGTTTATAATAGCTGTCTCTGTTAGAGTGGGCATCTTTATACAATTTAAAACACATGAATAAATTCCTCCTCTTTTCTACAGGAATCATTGATTAGATTTATTATTATTAAGTTTATAAATTAAGAGATTTATTGTCAATGAATTATTTTCTTTAATATTTAAAGGATTTATCACCGTAAAATAAATAAGTAAATAAGCAGTTTAATAATTCCCAAACGTCCTTGACTAGGTATGGCATGTAGCAAAAACCTAATGGTAGTCCTTGGGTAACGAATTTCATTTGTTTTTGTTTAACAAGTTCTATTTTATGCTGCAATTCAATTGAATGAGGAGCGTAGCGAATGGAAGTTTTGACTAATGAAATATGTTTTTTAACACTCATCATTTGTTCAGCTCGTTCAGTATTCCGAAAAATTACATACCATACTGTTCCTTGTTGGATTTAACAAGTTTTCTTTCACACTTAAATATCTGTTTATGCATATATTCTTACAGGATATTGACGTCAAAAGGATATAATAACATAAGAAGTGTGACCTGTGTGAAGAGAGCGAGCATGTACTAGCCTACACTTTCCTCAAAAGTAATTGACACATGGCCAGTGAACTGACATAACCACGTAACATAAAACATCATTTACTCAATTATATATACGCACTTACAAATAAAAAGTAAAGAACCCGCTGCTGAACCCTGAGGAACTGTATACGGTTATTGTACCGAGTTATTTGTAAGTAATATTGATATATATTTTTTGGGGAAATAACATGGTATTACTAGACTGAACCTCTCTACCTGTTTGCTCTTTGACGTCATTAATTTCTCCTGTGTACTTGAAAGCCTTCGGTAGGTTCCCGGAGTGCAGCTCATAAATCACTTCCCCGCCTGTCAAAGACCTTCACCTAAAGTGCTTCAATTATGTTACCATACGGTACTCAATCCTCTCCTCTCCAGCCAATCCTTGGCAGCCCTATACTTACAGAAGAATGCTATGCGCAACTCAAAACACAGTCTGAGGAATAAATTGTAACCCTCCGTGAAGTGCATTGATTTTTCTTACTACATCAGCTAATTCACCTTTAGAGATAACTGTAAATAGTCTGCGTCTGTGATCCCATTTTGGACCAGATAGAAAAAAGTGCAAATTTTTTACCCAAAGCAATAATGACGGTGGGAACCAGGGAAGGGAAATGGAATGGGCTATGGGGTGCTGCTCAGTTCGGCGGAGAGAGCAATTACCGGCTTTTGGGCGACACCACAAGTACTATGTGGACTGGGAACCTCGTATCGCTCACGTTTTTATCGAGGTGGAAGCTTCTGCTGATGGAAAATTGCTGTCGAGTTGACTACGGTGCTCGGGCACCGGGGTCTTCTGTACTTGAACATACATATACATAACGCGCGAGGAGAAACCTCATCTGCTAGCTGGTCTGGTTCTAAAGATTTCATTCAGTTTTGTTCGGTCTTCGGAGCAAATAAGACGCGTTTAAGTGGAGTCGACTGCATAGTTCTGTTCAAATATCTAGCTGAAAATCTTCAGGCCCATTCTGAGCAAATTTGCATTTCTTGTGTACCTACTGCGCATTTTGAACATTTCCTATAAGACAATTGAATCTCAGTGATTATTTGCTGCTTCTGCTGGTAGGTTACTGAAAAGGTGTGGTTTATTGGTGGATCAGAAGCAGTCGTGCATATATCGGACTTCGTGGACACCTTTTTTATCACCGGTTTTAATAACTGGATCCAAAGGGACGGAAAGAAAGGGACTGAGCCAATCAAGGTGATATTTTCGTCCGAGCGGTGCCAAGCTGGAAGGTATAGATAGATACTTTCTCGTGAAGGAAGTTTGTAAAGTCTAGTGAAAATTATTTTATGACGCAGTGAATCGGGAACCTTGTAGGGATAGTAATGGATCCCTTCGGAAGTTGAATTCACGATTGATGGTTGCCAGGAAAACTTTAATGGAAGACAAATATGCTTCTGGAACATTCCTGTAGTTCGAAACGTAGGCAACCAACACAACTCCTTCATTCTTTCCTGCCCTGCAATTTCCTTATTATCCTCGCTAATTCACAGCGCTTTGCCGTTCCATTTCAGCTAAGTACCTACATATGTATGCGAGGTAAAAATGAGTCTCTTAACAACCCACTTAGCTTCGTTGGCTATCCAGAAGTACAGTTACCGGCGAAACCTTTACTTCTTCCCTAAGGAACTAATTACACGTCTCTTAATTTTATGACTCTTGGGGCTAAAGCAATCATCTCTCCGTAGTTGAATAGAATTTTTGCAGCCAGGGTTATTTTTAGTCATCGTGCCGGGGAGCGAACGTGAAACGTGTCGCCTTCTGCTACTGTTCGAACTGCTGCTAGACTGGCTATGGGGCTTTTACTCGCGACTCCGCGAGTTCAGTTTTTTTGTCTACTTTTTTTATTACTTTTTCGCTCCGGACAGGCACGGAGCCGTCGCATCGCCCATATACTTTCTCAGCGAATTTACCGTAGAGAATCTTGCAATTTTGCCGGGCTAAAACGCTTCGGGCGCCGGAATAAGTTAAGTAACGAGTCGTTCGTCGCTCCGCCATGTGCTGTGCTGTGCTGTGCATGTTCAAAGTTCGTGGTGACGTCTTTTGAATTCAGTGCACCTAGCAAGCACCGCCTACACTGCAAAGCCCCTCATCTATATCTTCAAGCTGGCTGCTGGTTAGTGGCTCCCCATTTTCCTTCCATTTATTTCTCCGTATAATATGTTAATGAGCCGGTCCACCTAAGCCGAGGGCAGGATAGAGAAATAAACTGGTAGCCAAGCTCTATCGATAGTCAACCTTATTCTATATTCAAGCGCCGGCCATAAAAGCAAGTCAAACACCTCGTTGTTTGTTTTTCCAGCTTTTTACACTATTGATCTTGAATTCTTATCATCCCGCCATACTGTGGGCGATTTAAAGTCGCAATTAAACTCAGACCGTTTTTGTTGGTATCTCAAAAGCTAGCGGGTGGCGATAATGAGAAGATTTTTGCGATCACGGTATGGACTTTGGTTTTGTTTTGACGGTGATAACAATCTTAGAACACCCAGATGTCTCCGGTGCTATGTGTTGTACTTTGGAAGAAACACGCTAGTTATGCAATGTTTGAGGCATATAAAAATTAGTCGCTATAATTACAGAATACGGATAACATGTAGTAGGTATGGAGTAATTAAATTTGCAGTGATGCGGAATATTATCGTTTGTAAAAATTACCAAAACAACAAGGTCAAACACACAGTACCTAATTGGGAAAAAATTATAAAGGGTAAAATAAAAAAAAACTAATTCAACTATTGGGGTTTTATTGCCTGTGCGTGCACTAATAAAAATTTTCCAAGCAAAACAAGGCACAAACAACTTGTTACTATGGAGCAAGTTTTTTGAGCAAGTCTATTAAATCTAGGCTTTTCGATTTTATGTCCTTTTTATGACAATTTTATATTAAACAGTTTATCTTGTTCATGGGTACCTACATATGCTCAATTTTATCCAATATATTTAATTATGGCTTTTTGTTGTTGCACCTGCGCAATAATTATACATCTGCGACTTTACCATCAACCTTGAACCGTTAAAAAGAATGATGCGAAATTACTTATTAGAATATTATACCATTTCGCTTTAAATTTTTATATATAAATTGTACCATAAAAAGTTGTTTATTATTAGCTAGTCAAAGGCCATTGTAGGATTTGTCCTCATGGAAGAATGCCAATTATTTTGTATATTTTTGACTGTCTGAAGATTGGTATTTCTAGAATATGTTATATGGCAGTGGAAAAAACCAGTTAACAATAAGCGTAGATAAAATTAAATTTTTCTTATATTCTATAACAGTTATTATAGATATTTTTTACAAACAAATAAAACAGGAATAGAGGATAAGTGAGATTAAAAGAAAGTTGGAGTATAGCTACTATCATTTCTGTGGCTCTCAGGCGGTTTCCGATGAATTTTTTAAATTTAAAAATATTTAGTTAAAAGGGTAAATGCGTGGTTGCTAATTGAAGAAAAACGGTAGTCATAGTCTTGCCTATAATTGTCTACTTCTTGCTTAGTTTTTAGTTGTATTTTGGAGATAGGACCAAATTAACAGAAATTTAAAATATACATTTTCAAGAGAAAAGTTGGTAAGACTTTATTACTCGGGCCTGTCAGTCTACATAAATATTTTGTAAAATGCATATTTTCAGTCAGTAGATATTTTGCAAATGGTAAATATCAGTTAGAAAAGCAATTATAGTAAGATAAATGCATACCTTACAGACATTAAGCAGCTTTCAGGCAAATTTATGCAGACTAAAATTTGATAGGTCGATATAGTAAAACACACCCGAAAACTTAACATTTGTACAATGCTACACAATTGTATCAGATTTTCCGACTACCAACACATGGTAAGCACCCGCTAACGATATACTTATACAAGAAAGTAACGAATTCAGCTCCAGTACTTTGTCCTTCTGTTGAAAGATTGCTTGTGTTCTACAGTCAACTTATTATATATTCCTTATTTATGGCATTACTCTTTACTCTTTATGCATACATCTTGCAAAATTTGTTCCACATCTGTTAAGTTGTCGTATCCGTCAACAACTATCCCTTATAATCTATCATAAACATCTACATATCTACATATTTTCCGTTAATTCGCTGTGCCATGAGCACCAAACCTACCTAGGGGAAATTGTATATTTTTTGCTTCCTAAATATATGTATGCATGTACACAAAATTTTCCGGGACTAACCATGACGTTAGTAAAAACGGCAAATGGGTTATTTCGCTTCACTTTTTATTTTCTTTCTGGTGCTACCAAATTGTTTTTTTTTATTTTGCGACAGGCCACAAAAGTGCTCTTCAGCCTGCGGTATTCCAACAAACTAGTATGTGCGCTTCGTGGAAGACCGAGATTCCCAACTCGCATAATTCCCAACTTCATGCTCGTTGGGAATCTCGCGTGCCTCCCACTCAATGCATAATCTACTATTTCAAGTTTTTAAGAAAATATTTTAATTATATTCAATTTGTATTTGTTAAACCTATAAAGAATTCTTGATTTGATAAGTCTTCAGAAAAGAAGTTTAATATTATGTTTTTAGTATTCTGTACAAATTTTATCTTTACCAAGCCTTACCTCAATATTTACCGAAATCTAAACTTTTACAGTCATGCATTTTTGTTTAAAATTGTCTGGCATTTCTCGCAAAGGTATAAACATATCTCCTGTCACTCAAAGGGTTAAACTTGTACATATGTTGGGAGCATTTATTTAAACAATAGTGGGAAAATGTACATTTTAACATTCTTCAATAAAAATAGATATAAAACAAATTCAATATGTACTTAACGAAACATTTACCCGATCCCTAAATAATTAGTTATACCTGTGAATATAATTCCCAAACATTGGGAATTTTTTCACTCGTCAGAGTGGCGGTAAAGTTCTTAAAACTGCCGCCCGCCTCCAACCACTTGATTTTGTTTTTTCTAAATTATCGATCTAATTCATAAATAATAAATTAGTTTGTCACACTAATAATATTCCAATGCGAGAGCAATTCCGTCATAAAATAAAATTCTGTGAATACTTTATAATAATAGTATAATTGCTTTACGTAAAAAAATTTAAAAGATTTAAATGTTTTTATGCGAACGATTCGTTTTTGAAACGCTCACCTTAAGCGGGCCCCAAATAGCATTAATCCAGAACTGAGTCTCATACGACAAAAGTTCGATCCTGTGCAGGTGCATTGCCTTGCAAGAAAAGCCAATCACTCACTCACAGTACCTTGCGAACTCTTTTAATTTTACCATTTTAAGACTGATTTGTTCTTCTTACATTTTGATAAAATAAATGCAATAAACAAACTTGCACCCTCTTCAAAATGTTACTTAAAGCCTTATAGTTAACTTTATGTAATGACACCTGAATGCGAAGTTGTTGAGAGATTGTGTTAAATACCTAATTCGAATGTTGAAGTACAAATAGCAGTTAGCCTCAATCAAATGAATTCTGTAGCATTAGTGCCGGAACTTCATTAATGTACTGTGTGTGCATGGAGCATTTACATTATGCTTTAAAGTTTAAACGAGGAAATAAAATAAATATTAAATTAAATCTGAAAAAGGAAAAAACAAGTTTTTAAATTGGAATGTAAAGTATGTCATATCAAATAGAATATTTTTCACATTGGCAATAGCAGAATGTTATTTTTCGACAACTGGTGCCTCTACATTACAGCACCCAGTGTACGTCAGGCTCATATGAGGATGCAAGAGTCGCCTCTGGTCGTGTCTATAAAATATTAAAAAGTTTACTGAAATACTAACGAAACATTCCATGGGAGAATGAATCCCTTTGCTGTAGTATAGCAAAATGAAACTATGAATTTAATAATTGCTGGGAGTTTATACATATGTATATTTAGGCTTTCAGAAGCAGCAGGAATATGATATTTTTAGAGTTACTTACCGAAATTAGGCAAAACGGAACCCCTTATATAAATCCCTGAAGATGTCTCTCATTACATTAAAACTTTCAAACTGTTTGACCTACATAGCTGAAATGTAAAATGATAGTGAATAATTAGAGCCTATAAAAATTGACTACATAAAGTTTCCAAAAGAAAACAAAATGGTGGGCGTAAGAGATTGGGTGAAACAAAAATTCGAATTAAAAAATGTCAAGGCATGTCCACATGTGTATAATAATCATCATAAATATTTACATAGCTTTAAATTACTTCTCAAGTTGTTGTTGCCAATTCGCAATTGCCTGATTTTATTATGAAATTATCATTTTTGTTTTATTTATCTAAACTTAATGTTTAAGAGATACAATTATGTATGTAGAGTTCCATTGTCCGCATCCGGTACTATTTAGTAACTCAATAATCTTGTTTTCAGATTCAGCCATTTTCAATTCACAACAGCTGTATCACACACTACAATCGTGAACGCTCAAAATATTTTTCATTACATCACATTAAAGAAAAAAAGAAAAACGAACGGTCTAATTGCGTGCTAACCGCTTATTCAGAGATTAGTACGTATGCTACGGAGGTCAATGCGGAAAGATAAGCTGACTATATTTACAATATGCGTTGCAAGATTGAATTCACCATACATATACGGTCTAGACCCGGCTAGAAGTTATCTTTACACATGGATCATTTTAGTATCGATTTCTCGCATGCAATTAATTATATTCTTATCTCTTCTTTTGATAAACAAAAATAGCATTACCCGTACTAGGAAGGTTATTGACAATTTTTATCACAGATTATGGTAAACAAAGGTGACCAAACCTCTAATCGGGGTTGGGCATTTGAGTTTGCGTTTCGTTTCGTTGTTTAATCCTTACCTAAGCATGAATGCTTTATGAAAAAAAAACCTGCTTTAATGTATTAGTTGCATACAACCGGCAAACAAACATATATATTTAATATTCTCAAAATTAATCTGGTAGACTTAATTAGGATTCCAAAACCATTCACACCCGGACTTCCCAACTATTTATTGAATAAAATAATATTAATAAACCACAACATTGAAAATTCATAAAAAAAATGTTGCATTTTATCGATGAGGTAGCGAAACACGTGCTGTGTTATATTATTCGATTTATAAGTTCATTCTGCCTTCAAAACTCAAACAAATTTCACTATTTAGTCCAGTGCAAATATAGTTAATCCTCGAAACTCAATTATAGTGAATGCATTGGAATGTTCCCGGTTTTTTTGAGTTGATTATACCCAAAATTAAAAAGTTTCCGCTAATTAGTTTTTTGACGTGGAACTACGTCTATCGCGACGGTATGGGATCAGAAAATTTGTCACACTTTGAGAGCCTATATCTCCTTAAATAATAATCGTAGAGTAATGTACCAAACGGCTATAGGAAAGTTACATATGTATATTATGAAATTAGTTTCAACATTTAAATACGGTAGCATAAAAACCGCAAAAGTTAGGCGAATTCCATATGAACTGTCTATATACTGAGTATATCCTTCATTCACGCATAAATGCTTGCTTCCATTCTTTTGATTTTTTGCGAGAAAGTACTTCACATATCAACTTAATATATAGGTTACCATTCATTCTAGGGTGACAAAATGGCGCATCCTACCGTAAAGTTTCAACTTCCACGGAATTCAATGAAAATGTTTTTTTTTAGGTTTTTTAGGTATAGGGGTTTTCGGGGTCGCTGATTTGAAAGCTGCTTATAAAATATGGAAATTCTATAATGGATGGGGACCGATCTCAACCTAAATGAATTTTCATGAAAATATGTAGGTGCTAAATACGTTAAATATACTTTGTAACGTTTTAAAACCAAGGAACGTAACGTAAAAAATCTAGCGCAAAATGGGTCTAGAATTACAAATATTACACTTAAACGGCTAAAACTTGCAGAATCGTTAGGTCAATATATCCTAAATTAGCACCAAAAATTGAGTCAAGATTGAATAACAATTTATTAAACGACAAACGTTTATAATTTTGGTATATTAGTAACGAGCTCTCAATTGTTGTACATACTATTAAATAATGGCATTTCAAATAATTATGGAAAAATTTATCAATACTGAATATATATTTTAAATACCGCGACGAACGTGACATTGACACGGAAAAGTCCGGGAAATTAACTGTTATAGAACTGAAAATATTATAGTTAAAGAGCTAAAGCTTTCAGAATATGAAGGCTAATATATCTGAAATAAGTGCTAAAAATTTGATCCAGATTGAGTAATTGATGAATGAATTTGTAAAACGGCAGACGTTTATTATCTCATCGCCTTTGGAGCTCTCCTAATTTTGAAAAGTTATATTTTCTTACAAACTGTTTATAAACAACCTTGGAAGCGAGTAAAAGCATTATTTTCTTAAAAGAGATATTTAAAAATTCCAATAATAATATATTTCATTGAAAGTTTTAAAATTTGTTATTTTTTTTTAAATTAATGGATTTTAGAAAAAGGGTAAACTTTTAGGTTTATGATATCCGAAACTCAATATAACCATAGTCATTCAAATCCATGAACTATAACTGGATTCCGCCATTTTTCATTTTTAATGACTAAATGCGCTGGACTACTTCAAAATGTTTACTTTGATATTATCGAAAAATGTCGCTTATTTCGATGTTATGATGTACGTATATTATTGGCTCCTTTTGAAAGGTTTTTAGGCAATTATCGAACTCATGCATGATATATAATTAAGAATGAATGCTCTTCTGACAAATGCTATTTCCACCTGAAGGTAGATTTGGGAATCTGACTTTGCATCTTTTAAACTAGTGCGCGTTCTTCCGCATATAAAATTTAAATTATAGCTACTAAATACTATAGTACGTTTTTTTAGATTTAGCTAGAATTGAGTTTTGAACGGTTAAATGTGAGGCTAACACTCATGTACCTATCTTTTGAAACAGTGTACCTACGAAATGTTTTTTTTTTAATACCAGATGTTTTTGACCATATGCATATATGGGACGTTCTTTTACAAATCGTACAGATTTTGACAAAAATTGACCAACACATTTTTGATTTTGCTGAAACTTTTTTTACGGGTTCTATATTGAAAAAAAAGAGACACGTATTTTTTTATTTATTTTTTTTCACAATATTTTGGACGCTAAAAAGTATTGAAATTCCGCGATTTCGGTGATTTTGTGCTTAAACAGGAATTTTCAAAAATTCATAACTCCGGTTCTATTTAAGCTACAGACTGCATTTTTTTGCATTTTGAAGGTAAAAGAACAAGCTTTAAGAAACAATTACCTTTGAGAAAAATTATTAACAATTTAATATTGTTATTAACAATTTAAATGTTTAAATTGATTTTTAACAATTGCCCCCCCCTCGTAGCGAGTTATTAGTATTACTATCGTATTCTACGTCAAATTTTCTATTAGAAACCTCTTTTTTTTTCCTGGGGTATTAATTATTACTATTGGAAATAAATTAATTTGTGTAGTGCGGCACGTCTTATCGGTGCGCGGATTCTATCGCCTGTCATATTTTCTTGCATAATTTCGTTTTTCTCTATAATACATATAGTTTTTTATATTAATCAGTTCAAAATAGATGTTACTGAATAGACAATCTTATTAAAAATTATTACATTTTGTACTACTTGAGTTCTTTGTTATGTTATTAATAGATGAAGCTTAACTACTTCCTTCCGTAGTCGTACCGAACTTTCACGTATGTTGCCTATTTAAATACAATTATTGACAATGTCACATACCTTTCCAGTGCAATTATAGTCACGTATAACTAAACAGTTAGCCGAATGCAGCCTAGTGTCTGGCTAAGCATTCTTTACCGCGCCCGCGAGTGTTCATATCAAATTTATCCGCTCGTGATTTTGGCCCTGTGTGTCTAAGCTAGTGAACCTATTGGTAAAGTGCTGACGAAAATCATAACGATGAATTACAATGCACAAACATTGGTACTGACTCGTGTTTTAATCCCTTTAAGTTAATTAGTCATTCGAGAAGAAGAAAAGTAACATTGAGAAAAGTGAATGAAAATTTTCTGCGCGCATTAAATATGTCCATTTCTGAATGTTAACGTCACGATACTATTGCTGTTCATCTCGTTCAGAGACATCACTCAGAGTTTATCAAAACGAATTCGAAAGACATAGATAAGATAATATACATATTTTTTGGATGGTGCAAGCGGACAATATAAAAACAAAAAAAATTTTATAAATCTTACTCATCATATAAATGATTTTAAAATAGCAGCTGAGTGGCACTTTTTTCCAACCTCACATGGTAAAGGACCATGTGACGGAATAGGTGGAACATTAAAACGACTTGCTGCTAGAGCTTTTCTTCAAAGGGTAAATAAACCGATTCGCACTCCGAAAGAGTTGTTCAATTGGGCGTCTAAAGCTCTACCAAATATAACGTGTCGCTATTCAACTAATAATGATTATGAAGAGGACGAAAAAAGATTATTAACGCGTTTCCAAAAAGCTACAACGATAAAAGGCACGTTAAAGTATCATTGTATAGTTCCAAACTCTCTTCACGAATTGGAAGCAGCGCATATTCTCATTGTATGAAAAGAAAACTATTGTGAAAATTTTTAAATAAAATAATACTATACACGTATAGTATAAGAGTAAATGTAAATATTGTACAATGTCACTTAGAACGAAGTACTTATTCACTAATAATGATGTATTGAAATCTTAATAAATAACAGTATTCATTTGCTACAATAATGTTTTGTATTTACTACTTTTTTTTATTTAATTATGCATGATGTTAATTGTGCTTACAAATATTGTTTAACTGAAGATGTCAAATAATTATTTATATAACGGAAAGAGAAGATGTGGAGAAGAAAATAAGCCGTGCGGTAGAATCCGCGCACCGATAAGACGTGCCGCACTACATAAATTAATTTATTTCCAATAGTAATAATTAATACCCCAGAAAAAAAAAAGTGGTTTCTAATAGAAAATTTGACGTAGAATACGATGGTAATACTAATAACTCGCTGCGAAGGGGGGGCAATTGTTAAAAATCAATTTAAACATTTAAATTGTTAATAATAATCTTAAATTGTTAATAATTTTTCTCAAAAGTATTTTTTTCTTAAAGCTTGTTCTTTTACCTTCAAAATGCAAAAACAGCACAGTCTGTAGCTTAAATAGAACCGTAGTTATGAATTTTTGAAAATTCCTCTTTAAGCACAAAATCACCGAAATCGCGGAATTTCAATACTTTTTAGCGTCCAAAATATTGTGAAAAAAAATAAATAAAAAAATACGTGTCTCTTTTTTTTCAATATAGAACCCGTAAACAAAGTTTCAGCAAAATCAAAAATGTGTCGGTCAGAAAGGTGTTCGGTTTGTAAAAGAATGTCCCATATATGTATGTTATACATAAATATATGTATGTAGGTACGTTTTTCAAGATTTTGCGATATTCGGCCCTGCAGGTATATTAATATAAGATATATATATAATATATGTACATACTTCAATCTCCGAACCCTCTTTAAACCTCTTAATAGCGTATTACGCAAAAATGTTGAGTGATTTTTTTTATTTAGATTGCGTCGATTTGTAGGAATGTTGTTTTATCACATAAATAAAAGAATATGAGAAACTTTCAATCCCCGTTTTAATCTTTAGTCAGAAAAGTTAAGGAAAAGTCATTATTAAAAACAACAGTTTTATAAACATTTCTCTAATTTCATTTTACAATTCCAAGGAAACAAACGTTGAAACCTTAGAAGGTTCTATCAAATTTAAAAATAAATTCCTGATACAATCGCAGATGTCGGGCTGAGCTTGGTTCCACTCTATTAAAAGCGAGCATAACAGGGATCCATACAGTGCAGTGCGGGAACTCTTTTCCGAGCAGCAGGTGTCGCATTTCATAATACCCTGAGGAATCAATTTTATCGATTGCTTACACAGAGGAAATTTCAATGTGAACTAAATTTAGTGTGCACCGGTAATGCCGATGTGGTCGCTACGAATAAAAGCCAGCAACCAATATCGCAATGTGAAACTGATACCTCAGCTCAAAAACACTAGATAAGCTTTACTTGGATTTTCTAGTGGACACGACCTAAAATTAGTGCCTGTTGATAAATCACGATGACTGACAGCAGATTAAGACTCCATTAGGATTTGAGTGGCCTAATCTCAACACAGAGTAATGTATCAAATTGTTTAATTCTTTTAAGAGATAAATGCTTATTCTTAAAAATGGAGAAAACTCAAAAAATAACTTTCTTCATATCATTTCTTATTTTTGCACTTAAAGTGAGCGTGCGGCGGCGTATCAGTGTCACGACAGTGCATAGTTTCTCGTTTGGGGATTTATTCTAGATATTAAGATATCCGTCAAATGTCTATTATTTTTAAATTGAACCAATATTATCTTTTATGCGCAATATATATTTTATCTTTATATTTAACGAAAGTTGTTTTCTAATTTGCTGTTGAACGCAGCGCTGGATTAGCAGTGGCCTGTAAATTTTACGCAGCACCGGGTTTATTTTTTTTCTTGTTTTCTATTAATAATTATAATCACCACTAAAAAGAAAAATTATAATATAAAACGTGATTTCTTACACATAGGTACATTTTTAATAAACTGGCACATGACTGAAATCTTTCCAGTGGATTTATTAGTTTTACAATGCCTACAGAGATAACGTAATACAAAAATAAATTAAACCTTAAATTAAAACTAATTTTTTACAGAATTTAAAATGTTTACAAAAAAAACAGTCCGTTCCTAAAAATTAAATTTCCTATGAGGTTGACTGGATAGGATATTCTTAATTGTGCTCTATATTTTTTGACAACTTTCAGGCACTACAAGAGTAAGCGATTAAAAACAATGCATGTTAGTGAAATAACATAAGTTGACACTCTAATTGAACTAGCAAAAAAAACGAACACTTGTGTAAATAGGACTAGCAAATAATATGATTACAATAATTAATGAATGGACCAATTATTTTGTTTTGTTTGCGAAAAAATCAAAAAGATTCATTTCTGGTAATACGGAACTGCCATATGCAAAAACGTTTAGATAAGAAATCATATTGTTTACTTCTCTTGTTTACTTTATATTTAACATTCACTGCAGTTTGTGAAGCCATAGCGCCATGGCAATGTGCAAACTTCTAGTTTAGACTCAAATAGACAGGTTTTCGCACTTTTTAAAGCTTTCGTAAATTTTCCAGTTAATATACCATTTTACCTTTTCTGTCGGTTTTTTTTTAAAAAGTAAACATTGTTGTTACCCATTATATGTAAATTGCCAGCACTAACAGTTAAATTACTTTCCATTGTTTACTGCTTTTTACATAAATAGGTCAGTATTAGGTATACACGGCTAGCTGGGCTAGTGTTTTGTTTAACCAACAATTTTAAATCTTTAACTAATTTGTTATTAATCATTTTTTTTACGATGTATATTTTGCTTTACTTTGTGTTTCTTAATTAGAAAGTATTTTCTACTCCTAGATATAATTGAATTTTAAATTCCTGGGAATATCAATATACTGTATATAGGATGAAACAAATGAATCGTGCCAAAATTAGCTTGAATAATTATAATATTCCAAAAGTGCGGAAATTATTAATCCAAACTTTATAATGAGTTGAGCAAATGACTGCCTATATTTCATTACCATATCGGGAGCCAAAAATTAATACACAATTAAGCAATATGATTTATCTCTACCAAAGCCACAGCCTGTACATATTCTCAATCTTAACGATGAGTGGCCTACAAAATATTTTAATAATATAGCGTCATTCAAGCACTTTGAACTTTCGAATAAAATTGTGTTAAATATTATGCCAGTTACCCACGGTTTCATCACGTGCTAAGGCACATTACCAAAATATTCTGAAATAATTTCGCATTGTAGATCACTTGGTGGCCTAGTTGCCAGTTCACGACGGAATTTCATTTGATATTTACTTTCGCTTTTTGGTGAGTTGCCAAAATTTTTGGTTAAAGTTAAGTCGTTGAAAAATTTAATTCAGAAATTTTGAGAAAAACTGCGAAGAATCAAAGGCATTAAGTCAACACTTAAGCGATTTTTTTGGCAGGATTATTAATTTATATATTGTTTGCAAAATTTTTGTTTGTGATTTCGTCTTTTTACGATTAATAAATTCGTAGTAGTATTAATAAAGCACCATAAGCAACTCGTAATATGAATCAATTCCAAGTCATGCATGCAAAAGAAGATCTAAAGAAGTTTTAGCAGAATGCAAATACTTAGTATTAGAATAAGTGTTTTTTTAAATGTTTAGTTACACACTTTCAACTTAGTTTAGAGTCAGAGTGTAAAGAAGCACTACAAAATAAAGGGAACTAAGAATATTGTAAAGATATTCAATATCTACCAATATCAAACCCAGAATTTAGAATTTTGTCATATAGCGTCACTTTTACATTACTTACTGCGCCGATTGCAGGTAATTTTATGCGATGTATAAATAAATAACATTTGAGAAGTAACCCCGATGAATTGCTTCAGAGAAATGCAATGCGACCCAATGTTGATGCAATTGCGATCTTACCACAAACAGCGAAAATTGTTATTCACTGCAACAGCAGTTGCTCGATTTGATGTTTACCATTAAAAAGCCATAATTAGCCGAGGCATTGATACTGTATCTGAGCTTTGAGCAGGTTATTTTTGAAACAGAAACTCCATGCGATATTGTCTAATGTGAATTTAACTCACTAATCCACGATCGCATTGCAGTACGATCGGGTTCTGGACACCAGATCTATCAGATGTTCTGAAATACTTTCCAGAACTTCATTACAGCTAAGCGAATGCAATTGAGGTAATTATTTAATTGATTATGCAAAAGTTCTGGTTGGGTAAATTTAAATCCATCGGTCGCCCATGTGCTACCTCTTTCAGTATTGACAATTCTAGATAATCGTGTTGCGTAACACAATGTTTATAAGCTCTAAGATTAGGTTCGTCGAAGACCACAGTTTGACCTTCTGAGGAAGTGCATTCATTTCTCTCTCTTAGCATCACAAATTTCTGGAAATTGATATTTGCTTAATTAAACTGCTAAATTCTAGGTAGTTGTGATAAAAAATAAAGGGAAGTTGTAATGAAATGATATTTTCATAAAAGCTTGAAAACCCCCAATGGCGAGTGCGCAATTTCCATCATATTTGATACGTTTAACATTGCTGATGAAGTGCTACAGCAGAATTAATTTCGAATTTGATTTGGCTATCGCAATTTTGAATTTCCCAGTAATCGATGGCGACTTTTTATTGAGGTGAAATCTTCAATAGCTATAAATCCGAATGTATGCACGTTCCCCAAAAGGGGACTTGTGGCTTTAAAAGCCTGGCTTAAACATACTAAGGCTCAGATGACTATATTTTGTGTTTAGTTCATTCCAGGAATTATAATAGACATATTATTAGAAAAGAAGTTGTTTATAATTCACTATTGCATATACTTGACTCTACAAGACATCTCAATTTTTTTTAGAGTGAAAGAGTCGCTACGGTGACTTGGCTACATCTTTTACATGAAATGTGATAGTCACGGAGCAGATTCAAGTTTTAGTTGCTGCGACTCTTGCTACATTTATGCCTCCGGCTGCAATTAATTCTCATATTTGATTGGATGTTTTTTTAAAGATTCCACGACTTTATCTATAACCTTTTAATTGGCAGGCTTACGACGAATAACAATCACTATTTCAATTTAAGGAAGAAGAATTATGCATTTTATTATGTTCCTATGCCATCTTGTTTCTATCGTTTTAGTTCGCTTTTTACCCAGTTGGTTTTTTTTAATTTACTTTTTTTTTTAAATTTTGTTTTATCAATGTATTGTTAGTTTCTATATGTAAATAGTGTTTTGATGAGGATCTATGAAGGTTTCTTTAAGTTCCTATCTACCAATTTCGTAGACGCTCTAATTATTATATTGGAGGAAATTTTGATCATGCGGTAAATTTGAAACAAAACTCTGTAACCATCGCACGGTTTAGATGAATTGATAGGCACCTCATTGATTAAAATCTAGCCGTTTAGATGCTTCGAGGGTATAAATAACCATACATACCCAGCTACCCGTGAAAAACAATACCCTGTCTAATACTATCGCGAAGTCGGCCCAAAATGTTAAAAATACCGGCCAAGTGCGAGTCAGACTTGCACACGAAGGGTTCCGTGCCATTGTACAAGATATAACACTATGTACTTTGTAAATACTCGAATTTTTTTTTTCCTGATCTGCATAGTGGCCATTTTGAAATTCATCTAGGTTTTTCATTATTTGTTATTATAGCGGCAATAGAAATACACACTATGTAAAAATTTCAACTCTACCTACTACGGTTCATGAGATAGAGCCCGCTGACAGACAGACGGACGGACAGCGGACACTTAGTAATAGGGTCCCGTAGGGCACCCTTCGGGTACGAAACTCTAAAACCGAAAGAGTGGAACTCAATATATTTTAAATCAAGAAGTTTTAAGAACTTCCAACCTAATTTAAAGGACAATCAAACTCTAGAGCTGCAAATTAGTAATAGACGAACAATACTGTTGCAAGTATTAATTTGTCATAATGAAAGAATGGCCTTCTGCTTTGTCTGAATGCACTTTAGTAAATTTCGTAATATGATATTTACAGCGTTCTTTTACGATATTTTAAACGGGTTTCGAAATCACACATAACAAGTCTTGAATTATGTAATCGTTTCACTGTTTTAGTAAATCGCCTCGCAAGATGTACTGGTTAAATAATGAAGTCGAAAAATTGCACCACCGATGATAAAATTGTCTTCCTCCTCTTTATTTTTTATTTGGCCACATGTATCTGGTCGTAATTGATTAAAACGTTTCATTTGTCGGACAAACTGGGGCGCATGCTCGTGGTGTCTTTTATTTTTGCCTTCCAATTAAATTGCGGTCACGAAAGGATGGTAAGTGGAAGAAAGTCGGCGTGTTCATACATGACACCCTTTTGTTCGTTTAGACTGTTGACGTCTTACGCATTTATCATGTCTATTTAAACGCTTTGCCGTATTTGCATTGCAATATGCTTGAGGATGAGACGATGCAAAAGGAGTACAATCATTGATGTTGGTAAAGAACACATTTTATTTGAAGAAACTTATACGCATGAAGTTTAACTAATGGGTGCAATCTAATCTCATCAATTTCGCCTACGCAGTGCATTCTTATTATTATTCCAGATAATATCAGTGGTGACACTCAGATCCCTCTAATTTCTAATGTAATCAGACATGAGCAGCTATTTAATCCATTTATTCGGCTACGTGTTATTTGTGTCACCCACAGCATTTAAACGCAATGATACTCATTGTTACAATTGCCACCTACTGCTCCTTTCACGGTGTGTATAATTCCCGACGTTCATTGCCAGGGGTATGTCTGAAAAAAAAACATCGGGTTCGTAATATATCATCATCCACTTATGGTCTGTCATAATCAATTCCTTACGTATGTTTGTAAATCCAAAAATACCTAAGGAATGAAATGGGTTGTAGCGACACATTGCTCATGATTAATTGGATTTCAAAACTCGAAGGAGGTGAATGGCCAACTACAGAGTGATTACACATAATTATCTTTTCTAGAATGTCATTGTTAAAGTTTTTTGAGATTTCTTAAAGCACATCAATGCACAAAATGTCCATTTAGGGTTCCGGACGTCCGGTCTTATGGTGAGACGTTGGTGTCTGTCCATCATAGTCTCGTTAAAACTATGGCTATCGGTATCGGCATTTTTTACGGCCGTTAAACCTAAGACAGCATGCGATTGTTGTTATGTAAGTACTTACAAACAAATAAAACGGCAAATTTGACATTAGCGGAGACTTTAACTTTTGGTAAAATAAATTCTCTCTTGTTTAGATTAAATATTTTCTTTGCTGTAAAGATTTTCCCTGATAATAAATAATTGCAAGCGAAGAAATGCAATTTGTGTTTCTTTTATTGTGCATTTCTTACGGATGCCATCCGCTATCGGCAACGAACACGCAAAATAAAAAAAACAAACCCAGCTGGCATAGTTAGGGCCATATTACTCGTATCATTTATAGATGTAAAATAATGACAAAACCGATACGGGTTACTAGCGCTCAAATTACGGAAAAACGTTGATACTGATACCGATAATAATAACAATACTCATAGTATGAACGAAGCATGTCTGCATGTCATCGTCATTTTTATCAGTATCTTGCTTTCGACTAAAAAATTGTTACAATTGTAGAAAAAGTTGCCCACATCTATTCCCGGTGAAAGAATTTCAGAACTATTTTTGTTAAAATTTATTAAGGAGCGATTCGAGAGCTGGAATTTTGTTATATCCCGTGTGAACTTTTGAAAGGATTTAATTTAAGAATTTAAATATATCATTTTCTAAATTTAAGCCGCATTAATTTTTAGCTTATGCCCACAAATGTGCAAGAAAATACCTTTCCTTATCACCGAAATTTGCAAGCCAAAAAATCTGAAATAATTCATACTAACAGAATGTCTGATATACATATGTGCTTACATATACCATATATTCAGGAAAAATAAAACGTAGTTCCAGACATTTATAAGTTTCCAAAGAAAATAAATAATTCTGTTAGTTTTTTATCCCACCCCAACTCTTTAATATGCAAACTATAATTATACTGATTTCCATATATTGATAGATTATTGTGTAAATTAAATGATTTGTAATATTGTACGGAACCTTCGGTGCGCGAGTCTGACTTGCACCTGACCGGGATTGTTTGTTTAAAAGAAGAAAAAAATCAATCGTGGCTACGGTGCCATGTAATTTTATTAAGTAAACTTTTAACTAGTAACTTTATCAAAACGCTTACCCTTAATAGTAACAAATTAATCCAATAATGCGACATTATACGATCCACGATGGTTTTCCGTTTTTCTAGAGAGTCGGTGGGCAGAAGACAAAAATCCAAAAACAAATAGTCATCAACTTGCTTCGCCTTCTTTTCGACATCCCCCACTTCTATCGATTGTTTCGTATCTGATGTATAACGGTGAATCTATTTTTCATCAATATTAATAAAGCGCAGAAAAATGTCGGATTTTTTTTAAACTTGTGCAAGTACTATTTAAAGAAGCAAACTTTGCGTTTTTGAATTCTGACCTGTTAAAAATGTTATCAACCCTTCGCGCTCATAGCGATTTCAAAGTGGGACTATAACTATATCAGATGGGGATGTACACTCGTTTTGACTTAAAGAGAGAGAGAGTGTTCCAGGAGTATTTTATTAGTTAATTTATAATTTACAAATTTGGAAAAGAATTCTGGGGATAAAGTCCTTTATGCCACTGTAACTATTTATTAACTTAATTGATTTAAGGGCAAATAAATAATTAATTTCATACCAACTGGAAAAATTTAAGCGAAAAAAAAATTTTTTGTACCAATATGGGGGTGTTCAGTCCATAATATTATTCTTTTTCTTCTCTAGAAATCTGTCCAACAAATTTTGTTCTCTTCATATACCTACTCGTATATACATACATACTAAATAAAATTTCTTGCTCGAACAACTAATTTCGTAGTTGAATTAACTATTTTTTCTTATGATTTTCACTTCCCAAGGTCAGCGTAACCTGAAAAGTCTAGTTGAAAAATATAAAACGCTCTCGTTATTTCAACTACAAAGCTTATTAAAAATAGTATAGAGGTAATAATAAAACAACAGGCACCTCTTTTCATATCAACTTGTAAGTTAGTCAATTAACCAGAAAAAAACTTTAATCGAAATTTACACTGATTACATTTTTCCACACAAGGAAATGAAGTGCCTTGTCTTCTGATTTTTCTGTGGTTCCCGGATGTGATTCGAACCCGAGATGCTTAAGTTCTAGCTTGTTACACTAGCAATAAGCCATGTAATACCTCGTAGTTAAGTTGCAACAGATACATATGTATAATGTGATCTTTTGGAAAGTAAAACAATCACATTCATGTGGGATACGAACCCGGGACTTCTGAAACCTCGTTTCATATTGCGATCCTGTTTGATCAAACTTCGAGCATGTAACATCATAAGATTACATTTGTCAGTTGAATGGGATGTGGCAATTTAGTTAACTATAAATCCGTTTAAAGATCAACAAGTAGATTCTAGTGAAATTGTCATATATTCCAAACATTTCAACAGTTTCCCGATCGATTTAATGGGAAAATGGTTGGCTTCACTACGCTCAATCAATTCAAATAGATAAGCCTTACCAGACCAAGCAAAAAGCCCAAATTGTTGGTTTAACCAGAAATATTTTTTTTTGTGTACCCCGCATATTATGTATATTTATAAACATTAACATAGAGAGACCTTTGGATGTCATAGAAATAATATAATACTAAATATTACTTTTAAGTGCGGAAATGGATCATTTTATTGTACTGTGAGGATTTACTATATTTGTTAAGAAAGTATATTGTTATTATTATCTGTTAATAAAACTCTGTTCGTTTGCTGTTATAAGAAAAGCATTGTGATTTTGTAAATGTGATTATAAAATTTGTTTTGAATAACGTATTTATCTTCCGGAAATTAAATTCGTATTGAATAACCATAAGATAATAATACCAAATAACTGATACGAGTCTTTCCGCTTCACTACAGACGATGAAAACTCGGCGTATGATATCAATTCTTACTTGAGTGAACTTTTTATAGACTAAACCGCGACAAGCAACTCTTAAGCTCAATTAAGTTTTAGGAAAAAATTTTGGTGCAAGATAAACACAGTCGAAACAGTTTTTTGCATTATGATAACGATAAGTATAGACCCTGACTAGACATGAGATGAACGGGTGATTTGATATCATTGGGTTTGGCAAAGTAATAAAAGATAGAAAGTATTAGATTAGGTAAACAAAATTTTCCATGGGCTTCGTTGGAAATTCGTAGAAGATTTTTTTCACTACAAATATTAAATTGAAACACTATGATTCCCCTACCATGATGTAAAGGAATATTATATGCCTATGTGCATATATTAATATACATATGTATGTATAACAATTTAAGGTAGTGGTTTAGTTGCATCCTCAGTTGAGAGCCTAGCATGAACCTCGACTCGAAATGTGTAAGTTGTATTCAAAACCCTCAAATATTATATTTTTAATGCCTACTATCAATGATAGGTCTATAAGTGCTTTTGCAGGGCTAGGTACTACTAATTTTGCTTCCATTGTATTTTTATTGCGACTACACTTTGCACTTTGCTCGGTATTATTTTATATAATAATTTCCCAGCTGTATGAATTCTTCCGGGATTTTCAACATATCTGTGATAAAAGGTGTGTTTGACTCATAAAGCGCAATATTTTCTAGACAGAAGCACTTCACGCGAAGTTATAGATAATATACCTACTACTGATAGCTGCGTCCCAAGCGAACACGTTACTTTTAATTTGGTTTGCGCAAATGCACTCAATTATAAGATCGTCTTCACTCGCTCGTTTATCACATGTGAACGTCAATCAATTTAAACGCTCGAGAAACAATTTATTATTCAGCTGCGTTGTGACCAGCAAAAAAATACTTTTATTAGCGCGATACAGTTGCTCTGTTGGAATCTTTAGACGGGTCTCCGGCGACACCTCATTCGTGCTCAAGCTGCTGAAAAGCTCAGAACTCGCTGAAATATCGTCGAATTGGCTGATCTCCTTTTCTTCTTCACGCGCAAGTCTCGTGGTAGTCAAGTACTACATATGTATATTTAAAGGAAACTTCTTTTGATTTTTTTCGTGTTTCAAGCAGAATTCACTGCGTATTTCAGAGTAATTTTGGAATTATGCAAACTGTTACGTAACTGCTTCTTCGCATCGAGCCTAGCTGACTAACCGTTCTCTTTTTCGATTCATTTCAGGTTGCCGGTGACCAATCTGCATTTCGTCTTCCTCGAAGAATGGTTAAATATTAAATGTGAGGAGCCGCTAAGAAGTTGATTTAAGAACTACAGAAGGTGATAACAGTGTTGAGTTGACTGAGTCAGTCCTGAGTAAAGATATTTTACTGAAACATCTGTGCATTTATTTAGTTCGTGTTAAGTAACTATTGTGTACCTTACAAATAGTGACTGTGTTGTTTCTTTATTAAAAAAAGACGGTAAAGAAATTTTTTGCAAAAGGGTTGTATACGTATAATGGCCCCAACAAATCTCGACATTGAATCAGGATGTGCTGTTGATAAGAAAATTAATAAAAACGAAGAATTTTTCGAAGACGCTGCCTCTGAAAGACGTGAAAATGGAAATTATGAAGATACTACAAAAAAAATCCAGATGTCATGGGAAGGACCAAAAGCACAGGGACTCTATGATCCTCAGAATGAACATGAAGCTTGTGGAGTTGGTTTCATTGTCGCCATTGATGGCAAACGGTCTCACAAGGTAACTGTTATTTTTAGAATAAATAAATGTTTATCCCTCATAACTGCGACTATATGATATTTATTTTCTCTATTCGACAAATAGATTCTTCGTGATGCCCAGACCCTGTCAGAACGGATGAAGCATCGTGGAGCATGTGCTTGTGACAATGACACTGGCGATGGTGCTGGCGTCATGTCATCTATTCCCCATGAACTTTATGCCAAAGAAATGTAAGTCACTTTTGTGTGTTTTGATTCTTTTGCTTTTATTTATTTACCGAAAAACTGCCAAGAATTGTTTATCTTGTGCTTACATCGAAGCTTGCTTACATGCTTTCTTCGTAGGATTTGTTGTTTCTGTTTCTGAATACATATTTATATTTAGCAATTCTGAGTAAATGCATACTCGTCTTTTGCGTTGTTTGATTATTTTCGATATTTCCACAAATACTAAGCGGACACTTTCGATGCATTTTACGATTACGGCTCTATTTCTACGCCTAAATTGTTTGAACTGAGCACGTCTAAGCTTTTGTTTTTAGCAAATCCATTGATCTTATCACGATCTATAGCGCATAAGCTTGCTAAATTTTGCGACTTCGTGCTCGCATCACAAAAATATACATATCATATCTAAAGTCAAAAATCAACTATAAGATCTGCCCGCAAGCAATGTACATTGCTAAAATGCGTCCCAATTTGTCCAATCAGGAATGCAATTAATGCCACCATTGACTTTGTCTAGCCATCTATTAATTCGCCTTATCTGAAATCATTTTTTGTGAAACTCTTCTGATTTTGATTATCACGGTCTCGAAATGTGACAATTCAATTTCATATCACAATTACTATTCCGGGAGTTCACTGGCGTGTGAATGAATGTGCTAATAAAGTTGTACTATACGATGAGAATTCTTTCGCTGATATCTACATATGCTTGATATTGGCATTAGTCACCCCATTCAGAGAATTGTTTACTTTGAATACGTAATGTCTGAACACTTTTTGATTTTTATACACAAAAGTTCAGTAGAGTAAATATTAAGTTATTTTATTTTGAATTGTGGATGGAAGTTGCAGGGTCGTCTAGAAATATTGGGATATTTTGTAGAAAGAGTTGCAGGAAGCTGAATTTTGGGATGCAATTTTGTTTTGTTGCGTTAATTCCTTTCTGTACATTCTGGTTTCCGCTCTACGTTCACCCGTCATAGGTCGTTCGCGGCGAATGTTGTTTATATGACATAATATGTATGTACGTTCTTCTCAAAGTTGCTTACAAATCTCTAGTTGGCCCTTTACTAAAATATCACATTTTCTAAAGCTGATATCGTTTTTGTTTCAATATAGCAATTGATAAAAATTCAACAATAAAGCTTATTGTGGAATCCGTCGGCGGGTATGCCCGTACGCGCGTTTCATCATTTTAAGAAGACGTATGAAATTCGCATTCATATTTCCGCTCAGGCATTAAATTGGAAAAGCACAGAGATAAAGAAAATAATACATTTATGGAAAATTTGTTTTTCCTTTGTAGTTTGTTAATTTTATTATGAAAACCACATAAAAAAATACTCCAAAAAATTAAAAAATACAAAGGAATTTCAAAATATTACTATTCCTATTGTTCGTGTTCACTACGGATACTAAGGAATCCTAACGACTACGGATACTAAGGAATCTAAACGGAATTTGAACTTCAATCATTTTCTCCTTAACTTTCTTTGAGCGGGGGGTGCGGTAAGTACGGAAGTGTGAAATGATTAAAAGAAAATTTGATAGTATAGCAAAATATCCAAAAACATGGGAAAAATAAAATTAAAAACACATTTGAAAAAAGTGAACAAAAATGTTTACCCGAAAAATGCAGGAAGCTTGAATTTTGTCGAGATTAAAAAGAAAAATTCAAATATCTTGGTAATTATTCGCAGTTGCGCAGGAAGCTCATTGGAGAATAGTATAATTGAGTAAATATATGAACATTTAATTAATAATAGTTTTTTTTAGTAAAATAGGAATAAAGTGTAAAGGAGGTAGGAGTTCACTGTGTAATATTTCGCGAAAAGAAGAGTAGGGGGAGAGGTATGGAAACAATTTTAGACATGTTTAGGAGTGCGTGTGCAAAATTTAAAATGAAATTATTAATAAATGTAAACACTGTGGGAACTTTTAGAGAGTGACGAAAATGTTTGCCCTGGGAATTGAAAATTGATTTTCTGAAAGTAAAAAAGTATTCAAAACAGGTGAAAGTGATGTATGGGAGAATTGTGTATGAATTTTTGCTTTATTTAATGAAACAACCTCCATCTTACTGATATATAGATATGAGAGGAGATGCGTTAGGAAGGGGGTGTAAAATGAAGAAACAAAAAATTTAAGGACATGTTATTAGAAAAATATGCCGAAAATTAGACAAGCGAAAGTGAAACAAAAATTGGAAAAAAGTGAAAGTAGTGAAAAAAAGCTGATAAGTAAATTTTCGGCATGACCTGATTTTGAACCACGGAACCACAGCTCCCCGTACTACTTGTTGCATATGCTTAGCGGTGAGTCACCGCTGCTATTGGAATTCATTCAAAGTTTGTTGCTCATAAATAGCATAGTAAAAGTGATTTATCCAAAGTTTCAAGTAAATTGGTTCAAAACAATATTCTTCCCCATTCAGAGACTTATATCCCAGTGTTGAATTTTAAGAAATTCTGAAATACGTGTTCCATTATGTGCTTTGTAGAGTGTTTATGTAAAGTTTAAGTTTGAATTAAATCGGATTAAGGAAAATTTATATATTTACACGCCCTTTTCCCCTTGACTTTTGAATTTTGATAAATGCTGGAGCACGTGTTACATTCTTTGTGTGTATTGCATCTAATAGAGATCTCACAACTTTTTTAGGGTGAAAGAGTCGCAATGCTTGGCCACATTTTTTACATGAAATGGTTTTGATGGGATTACGATTTACTAAGATTTAATACATGATTTCGGATTCGACGAAATGCTATACTTGTTGGAGAAGGTCTTATGAATTAATTCAGAACAACTTTTCGGATATTTCCTCTATTATGATCCCCAGATATCAAAATACACATATAAACTTTTAATCTGATTGTAATGTTTTGCGTTTGAGGATTGTTATTGAAGAAAATGCAATCAAGTTAGTGGAGACTCTCTCTGTAATAAAAATTATTTCTTCGAAGTAAAAATCTTCAGATAACGTAGCATTTTTAAAATAAATAGCACATACTTAACCAGAGAACTTCTCAATCTACGTACATATTGATTTTGTATCAAGCTAAATTTGTAATTACCAAATATTTAGGTAGAGAAAACTTAATTTTCGTTTACTTTTCACTGTATTCATTTTTACCGAAATAATGTGACTATGCACTAATATTGTGCCATCAACACAATAATCAATCCATAGAAACAGATTGCAGAACATACCTAATAAAGTAAGCGTAAGAAAAACAACTTTCTTTGTGACCTTTAATACTAAAAAAATTAACTTCAATTAAACAAAATTACATTTTAATGTCTCAGAAGTGATAAACCGATTAAAAGTCTTCTCAAGCAAATTGCGCAACAAAAAATAATACCGATAAACCGGTTTGCGTCACTAGATAGAGGTTGAAAAAGACACTCAACGATTGCGTCTCCAAAACCATATAATTAGCATACACGGGCTCCTTATCACTTAGTAGCGATATTGGGAAATAAATTCTGACTGATTTGTGCTGTTTGGGGTCCATGAACTTGTTTGGCTGTTCAGTTATGTACGAATATATTTTACAAACTGGCTTATCAGCAGCTATGGTTTTATGAACCACTTCAGTAAAGAAATGAATTCAGTTTTCGGAAAGTTTGGTGAACTTACTAGACTCAGATCGCAAATGAATCAGTAAAACAAACACACGATGATTCTATAGCTACAATGACTTTTTTTTAAAACAAAAATTTTCAAGGTCATGGGCTGGTTATGCAAATCTGTGATTATGCACATATGTATGTCGTAAAAGTATTCTCCAGAACTTTGGACCCGTGGAAGTTTTATTAATGCAAATTACTACATTTAGCACTTTCTTAGAAGAATGGGATCGCATAAATTAATTTTTTTCTGATTTAAACGAATGAAAAAACAGTTACAAAAAATTCATCCGCATTCTTACCAATATAGAATATTGCAATTGTTTGGGGATAAAGAGCTAAAGATAAGTAAGACTTTGAGGCAAGGTGAAATCTAGCATTAAGTTAGAAGATGTAGGCAAAGAAGGCAAAAAGCAAGAAATATAAGGGAGGTTGATGGGATGAAGAATATCATTTTACGAAGCAATCCTTCAGAAAGTCACCACTTTTTATGGTGAAACAGAGAATTTTTGTTTTTTTGTATTTTCTTTTTCTCTGAAGGGAAATTTTTAATCAAACTATTATACAATAGTGGCTGTTTAGTTTTTAATTTAATTGATTAATACATATTCATTATGCACGTCGTAGGAGATTATAAAACTATTTCTCGTGATTAGTAAAACGACTTATTCAGAAAAGTTTCACATTTAATAGCAATAACTCTGTATAACAACTCTCATTCATGTAATGTTTTCATTTATGTAATGTTGCAAAATATAATTAATTAAAGGGTTTTTCCTGTAATAAAAATAATTTAACTACCTAAACATCAATTAGTTTAACTTGATTTAACAATGTCCCATATGTAGACAAATTGTTATTAACAGATAGTCACCTGATATTTTTAATTTTGTCACAATACAGACTAATGATTGGCTCCAAAATAAAATGTGATTCAGGGTGATATAAACATGTTATACCTTTTTCTTATTTCTTATGGCAGTATTCGAATGCAATCTGTACTTAGGGAATAAGAAACACTTCTTAGTTTATCCGAATTGTCTTTGAACATTGCATTGTTTTTGTTCTGATAATTACCCTCATCTGCTATCTTTAACTTAATGAAATTAAGGTGTGCATTTCCATAAATTGCTTGAAACATCTGCTAATAATTTTTTATTTATTTTTAGGGCTGCGCAAGGTGTAACACTTCCGCCATTTGGTCAATATGCAACAGGAATTTTCTACCTGGATGAAAAAACTCACCTAGAGAGTGAGAAGGAGTTTGATGAGTTAGCCAAAAGTCTGAATGTACTAGTGCTTGGCTGGCGTACAGTGCCGACGAACAAATCAGCAATTGGAGGAGTTGCCTGTAAAAGTGAACCACTTTCACGGCAAGTTTTCGCCACATGCCCAGATTATGAACCCGAAAAATTAGCGCAGCAAATATTCGTCCTCCGCAAAAGAGCAACCCATGAGTTGACCAAAGAAGGACGGCGATTTTATATTTGCTCGCTATCGACAAAAACAATTGTGTACAAAGGACTTTTTACATCCGATCAGCTCTGGGACTACTACACCGATCTTCTGAATCCTGCGTATGATACTTATCTAGCCCTGGTGCACACCCGATTCAGTACTAATACATTCCCCTCCTGGGAACGTGCCCATCCCCTTCGTATGCTGGCGCACAACGGTGAGATTAACACCTTGCGCGGAAATGTTAACTATATGAGGGGCCGAGAAGGTGTTATGGAGAGTAAAGCTTTCGGAGATGATTTGTACAAGCTCTTCCCCGTCGTTGAACCAGGACTATCTGACTCCGGATCCTGCGATTGCGTATTAGAATTTATTACAATGGCAGGCGAACGATCCTTACCGGAAGCCGTCATGACTATGGTGCCAGAGGCGTGGCAGAACGACAAGACTATGCCTCAAGAGAAGCGTGATTTCTACCAGTGGGCTTCCTGCGTAATGGAACCCTGGGATGGTCCTGCCCTCATTTCCTTCACCGATGGCCGGTACATCGGTGCCGTCCTCGATAGAAATGGTCTCCGTCCGTCTCGGTTCTATGTTACTAAGGATAACATTCTTATAATGGCTTCTGAGGTCGGTGTCTACGATGTTGATCCATCAGAAGTTGTTCTTAAGAGCCGTCTCAAACCTGGCCGTATGCTACTTGTTGACACTGAAAAGAAAATGTTAATCCAGGACATGGAATTGAAGACGACCATTGCTAAATCGCGTCCTCACTCGGAGTGGCTCAAGGAGAAGGTAATTTCTAGTGGAGTTTGACTTGTTTTGCATTGCAATTATGTGCAGGTGGGACGGCTGTTATTTTCACGAATAACGCATTAATCACACCTCCATTTGCTTCTTGTAATGTTTGTTCACCTCATTAAATTTACTAATCACTTCCTGTCTTTCTCATGAATTTCTTATGTGCGTACTGTGGGTGTTCTAATAGATGGTAAGTGCTATGTATTTCTCCAGTTGTATTTTTGTTGTTGTAATTACAATAAGTAATTCTCGCTTTCATACAATTTCACCAAATTCCTCTCCCTACATTGAAATATGTTGATTGAAACATTTGTGGCCAGATATTGGTTAAATAGATTGTTGCTTTGGCAACATGCATCACTTCAATTAAGTATATCTTCTAATTTAATTTCTTCGAGACATTTTGGGCTCATAAATTGCTTGCATTATATGTATGTTGATGCAATTAATTGACAGGTTTCCAGGTGCTGTATTTCATCACATTTCATTTTATATCATTATATTCATTATGCAGAGTACACATTTATTGTTGATAATTAACTACAGAAAGCATTGATATTCGATTTTAAGGGAAGTTTTTAGTTTCGAGTTCTCATGAATAAATAAATAAATAACAAATTTTTAAATAAATTTTGTATGAACAAAATAAGACTTAATTCGCCATTTTCCTTGTTACTATGTATTTTGTTAAATAACGGTACCTAAACACGTCGCATTTTATTATTTTAATATTAGAAAAAGTACCAAATGCTAGCGGGTCCTCGGTTATTATTTTTATTTATTGGAGTGACCCTTAAGGTGTGCATTGCGACCAGGGATGTATTTTGTGCTAAGAGTCCTCGATTAATATACTTTTTTTACATTACCTAATATCTGTAGAAATGTTTATATCGTTACCATTTTCTTTTAAGATTATAGTAATGGTAGCAATTTAATGGCCACAGAAAATTCAGTCGAATATTAGTGTAGTTTGGATACAGTTTATTGCGACGTACGAAGGTTTTATTGATTTTTAGAATTATGCCCTTTTAGATTACAATGGAAGAGATCCGTCACACCGATATCCTATCTAACGGCGAAGTTGTGAACGGCGTAAATGGTGTCAATGGACTGAATGGAGTAAACGGAACAAACGGATTAATTCCTGCTGAGGAGAAGGGAATTTTCAATCCCAAATTATCCCTGTTTGGATATACGGCTGAAACAATTAATATGCTTCTTGTGCCAATGTTCCAAAACAAGTAATGAGAAAAAAATGCAAACTGGGGCCATCTAGTATAAATTTGTTTAACCTTTACAGGAAAGAAGCTCTTGGTTCGATGGGTAATGACGCCCCACTTGCATGTCTCTCATCATTCCAACCTATTCCCTATGAGTACTTTAAACAATTGTTCGCCCAAGTCACCAATCCCCCAATAGATCCATTCCGTGAAAAGATAGTTATGTCGATGCAATGCCCAATTGGGCCGGAAGCAAACCTTTTAAAACCATCAGCAGAACAAGTTCACCGCCTTTGGTTAACTAATCCGATCCTAAGCATTCCGGACATTGAAATCCTTAAGAGGAACAAACACCGCGGATGGAATACAATAGTGCTGGATATCACATTCCCATTTTCGGAAGGAGTGCAAGGATATATTGACTGCCTGGAGCAGGTTTGCCTGAAGGGCAGACAAGCCGCTGAGAGTGGCATTCAATTACTGATCATATCCGATCGCAACGCTGGACCCGGCAGAGTTCCTACATCTGCGCTACTAGCTCTGGGCGGTCTTCACCACCATTTGATCGAGACGAAACAGCGTATGAAGGTGGGTATAATTGTGGAAACAGCTGAGGCTCGTGAGGTGCATCATATCTGTGTGCTCCTTGGTTATGGTGCTGATGCAATTTGTCCCTATTTGGCATTTGAACTTGCAATGGCTTTAAGAGATGATAATGTAATCAGTCCTGCTGTTACTGACAAGGAGATATATGCTGCTTATGCTCAAGCAATCGACACTGGTATTGCCAAGGTTATGGCGAAAATGGGTATCAGTACCCTGCAGTCATACAAGAGTGCTCAAATTTTCGAAGCTGTGGGACTGGGTGCGGATGTGATCGACCGTTGCTTCCGAGGAACTCATAGCCGCTTAGGTGGTGTTGGTTTGGAAATATTGGCTCGAGAGGGTATCGAGCGCTATGAATTGACTTATGGAATAGTTTCGCCCGACAAAAAGATTCTTCGCAATCCTGGACAGTACCACTGGCGTCATGGTGGAGAGGGTCATATCAACGAACCAGCATCTATTGCACACTTGCAAGAGGCTGTCCTCAGCAACAATAATAGTGCATACGAACGTTTCAGAGCTTCAACCTTGCAAAGTGTGAAGGAGTGCACAATACGTGGACAGTTGGATTTTGTTACAGACAGACCAAAAATCGACATTTCAGAAGTTGAGCCTGCCAGTGAAATCGTTAAAAGGTTTGTTTGCTATCTGAATCACAATACATTCTGACCTTTTAATTTGTTAGGTTTGCAACTGGAGCAATGAGTTTTGGCAGTATTTCCTTGGAGGCCCACACCACATTAGCTATATCGATGAATCGAATCGGCGGGAAGAGTAATACTGGCGAAGGTGGAGAAAATCCTGACCGCTACTTGGGTAAGTCAACAATAACTTGATCACCCTTCAGAAGCAATCGCCACAAACAGCACATCTCATACATTGGACCAGGGAATCTATTACTTTCCGAAATATACATTTTACCTATACACTGTCATTCCAGATCAAGATCCAGCCAATAGTAAAAGGTCTGCTATCAAGCAAGTCGCATCAGGGCGATTCGGAGTTACGGCCTCTTACCTGGCGCATGCCGACGATCTTCAAATTAAGATGGCTCAAGGTGCTAAGCCAGGTGAAGGCGGAGAACTGCCTGGCTACAAAGTTACCAAGGATATTGCTGAAACTCGTCACTCGGTGCCTGGTGTCGGCTTGATTTCCCCACCACCTCACCACGATATTTACTCAATTGAGGATCTGGCTGAACTTATCTATGATTTGAAATGCGCCAATCCCAAGGCTAGAATTAGTGTAAAATTAGTCTCTGAAGTTGGAGTTGGTGTAGTCGCTGCTGGAGTAGCAAAGGTATTTTCCCCATTTATTGTATTTTAAGTGGTTCAGTTGTTAATTTGATTCAAATCATTCTAGGGAAAAGCGGAGCATATCGTAATTTCAGGGCACGATGGAGGTACTGGTGCCAGCTCATGGACTGGTATTAAGTCGGCAGGTTTGCCGTGGGAATTGGGTATTGCTGAAACGCACCAAGTTCTTGTATTAAATAATCTTCGCTCAAGGTAAATCGTTTTCAAATTTCGTTCATAACACTGACACCTGGTTATCCAGATCGTGAAGCGCGTGAGGGATGAAATCACAGTACACGATCCCAAATGACCAAGTGAACACTAACAGAATTGCGAAAGCTTCTCATACCCAACAAACGAATAGTAGAACGACAAATTCAAAATCAGTCTTGCGGTAAGATGTGATTTTGGTTTTTGTTGGATGATTTCTACTACCCCTGTGCCCCGTTGCACTCTCTGTCGCTCTAGCCATGTTCTCCTGAGTCTAGAACGTGTGTCTCACTAAACCATGTTCGAACTAGCTCCGATTCGTGTCTTTCATTCTGTGTTGTGTGTTGCCAGCGGTTCGCTATTAGTAATTTGTTTTCTATAATATTTCTAAAGGACGAGCTGGATTAAACTGACTTGTGCTTATCTCTTTAGGGTTGTTGTGCAGGCCGATGGACAATTAAGGACTGGATTTGATGTGGTTGTCGCCGCTATACTCGGTGCTGATGAATTTGGTTTCAGTACAGCTCCGCTTATAGCAATGGGTAAGTTTCATGACTCCAACTGGGAAACCTTGTTTTCACTTTATTCAATTTATTACGGTCCTTTAGGATGCACAATGATGAGAAAGTGCCATCTGAACACATGTCCTGTTGGTATCGCCACCCAAGATCCAGTTCTGCGCAAAAAGTTTGCAGGAAAACCTGAAGACGTCGTAAACTTTTTCTTCATGTTGGCTGAAGATGTAACTATCCTCTTGTATCTTCTTTTACATGTTCACAAATTAATGTTTTACAGATACGTCAAGTAATGGCCAATCTTGGGGTGAGAAAGTTCCAAGATTTAATTGGAAAAACAGACTTACTCAAAGTGCGAGAAAATCTCACGACAAAGGCATCAACTTTGGATATGTCTCTTCTACTTAAAAACGCTTTGGAGTTACGTCCTGGTGTAAATATTGTTGGTGGATCTATTGCGCAGAATTTTGAATTGGACAAACGATCTGATAATGATTTGATATCCAAATCACAGCCCGTATTGGATGGCGCTGAAGAAGCTGTAACCATAGTGTCCAACATTAAGAACGAGGAGCGAGCTTTCGCGTCTACCCTGAGTTACCAGATTGCCTGGTGAGATTTTTTAAAATTGTTTTTCTTCGATCTTTACTCTTATCCTTATTTACTTCAAACCTTGAACGTATAATAACCTGCTTCCTCTGCCACTGTAGAGTCCAATTTTCCACCTTGCTTTTCCCTCTGCTGCCAAAGCTGTGCAGTATCCTTACAAAAAATACTTATATACGTGTTTTAGGCTAGTTATGATGAGCTAACTTCTTTTCACAGTAAATTTGGCGAAGACGGGCTTCCCGAAGGCCGGAGTATAAATATTCATTTAGAAGGCTCTGCTGGTCAGAGTTTTTGTGCATTTTTGGCGAAAGGTGTTAACGTCACCCTAACAGGTGATGCCAATGACTATGTTGGTAAAGGACTTTCTGGAGGATCTATCGTCATAACTCCTCCTGAAAATGTTACCTTCGAATCGCATTTGAACGTGATCGTTGGTAATGTTTGTCTCTACGGTGCCACCACGGGAAAAGCTTTCTTCCGCGGTATTGCTGCCGAGCGTTTTTGTGTTCGAAATTCTGGCGTTACTGCTGTTGTGGAAGGCGTGGGTGATCATGGCTGTGAATACATGACCGGAGGTTTGGTGGTTATTCTTGGGCTTACCGGACGCAATTTCGCTGCTGGTATGTCTGGCGGTATCGCGTATGTCTACGATATAGACGGATCTTTCAAACCAAAAGTCAACCCTGATTCGGTTGAACTACTTCCTTTGGAACATGAGAACGATGTTACTGTTGTGAAGGAGTTATTAAGTGAGTTTATTGAAAAGACAAATTCAGTTATTGCTCAGGGCATTTTGGATAACTGGGAGACATCCCGGTCTAAATTCGTGAAAGTTTTCCCGTATGAGTACCAGCGTGCCCTTAAAGCAATTGAAGAAGAAAAAGCCGAGCAAGAGAATCAGATGGAGAATAAAGCGATTGAAAATGGTGTATCCAATAAGGAAAACGTTGAACCGTCCATTAAAGATATTGAAGAAGCCATTCAAGATTTAGCTCTGGAGAAGAAGCGTGCTGATAAGATTTTGGATAAGACGCGTGGATTTATTAAATACAAGAGGGAAACTAATATGTACCGCGATCCGAAGGTCCGTCAGCAAGACTGGGAAGAGGTCTACAATTCCTCTCATGTCAGAAAGACGCTAAGAGTTCAAGCAGCTCGCTGTATGGAGTGTGGTGTTCCTTTCTGTCAATCAAATGCGCACGGGTGTCCTTTGGGAAATATTATTCCGAAATGGAATGATCTTGTATTCCATGGATCTTGGAAGGAGGCCTTGAATCAATTGCTACAAACGAACAATTTCCCTGAATTTACCGGAAGAGTTTGTCCAGCACCGTGCGAAGGATCTTGCGTTTTAGGCATCTCAGAACCACCAGTAACGATCAAAAATATCGAGTGCGCCATCATTGACCATGCGTTTGAAAATGGTTGGATCAAACCGGAAGTAAGTTATTTTAGTGTATATTTTTGCATCTTGCCTAATAACAAGTGACAATTTTGAGCAGATTCCTGAGAAGAGGACAGGCAAGAAAGTAGCAATTGTTGGATCTGGACCGTCAGGACTTGCAGCTGCCCAACAGCTTAATAAAGCTGGTCATTTAGTAACTGTTTTTGAAAGAAATGATAGAGTAGGAGGTCTTCTTCAGTACGGTATTCCAACGATGAAATTGTCCAAAGATGTTGTTAAAAGGAGAGTAGACTTAATGGCTGCTGAGGGTATCACCTTTAAAACTAATGTTCACGTGGGAAAAGATCTTAAGGCTGAAAATCTCTTAAGCGAGTATGTATACAGAATAGTTGGTTTTTGGATTTTCCTCGACAAATGTCCATTTAAAAGGTTTGATGCTGTATTACTAACAACGGGAGCCACTTGGCCACGAGATCTTCCCCTGGCAAACCGGGACCTCCAGGGTATCTATTTCGCTATGGAGTTCCTAGAAAAACAACAGAAAAAACAATTAGGTGGAAATAAGGACATCATTTCTGCTGAAGGAAAAGATGTCCTTATTATTGGCGGTGGTGACACAGGCTGTGATTGCATTGCTACTTCTTTGAGACAGGGTGCCAAAAGTATTACAACTTTCGAAATTCTTCCGGAGCCGCCAAAGGCTCGTGCTAATGATAACCCATGGCCACAGTGGCCAAAGGTCTTTCGGTAAGTCATCTGTTTTTTTGTTTAAACTTCCTACTAAGTATGAATGCTTTAAAGGGTCGATTACGGTCACGAGGAAGTTCGTGTGAAATTCGGCAAGGATCCAAGGCAGTACGTTACTACGACAAAGGAATTCATTGGAGAGAATGGACACATCAAAGGTGTGAACACCGTCCAAGTTGAATGGACCCAAAGTGCAACTGGGCAGTGGAGTATGAAAGAAGTTTCTGGAACGGAGAAATACTACCCTGCTGATTTAATTTTGCTCGCTATGGGATTTTTGGGACCTGAGAAAACTGTTCCAAATGACTTAGGACTAGAGCTTGACAACAGAGGGAATATTAAAGCTGTTACAGGACAGTATGGTACTTCCAATAAAAAAGTATTTGCTGCAGGAGGTAAGCCCATACAAGAGAAATTTCCAAAGGGCATTGGTGACTTTTTGCGAAAGATTTTGTCTCTTTTTTACTTACTTTTATTCAACACCTTTTTTTACTTACTTAACGCCTTTTTTACTTATTTTTATTAAACACCTTTCTATGGCATGCAAACTTAGTAAAGCAATTTTACGCGCCCACACAAATCAAAATGAATTTGGATGCTAGTTAGTGAACAATTTTTTTGGAAACATTTTCTTTTAAAAGCATGTTCATACATATTTTTTCCCTTATGAATTTTAATTGCGTCATTTTGATATCCATTCTATTCTGTAGCATACTGTGATACTATGTAATACATATTTACCGCCGCCCACTTTTTATTCCCCTGAAGCGCACGCTGTTGGTATTGCACATAATGCGATCTGAATTTGAAATATCTATCCAATATGCTAAATTTCGCATGAGTCCCCAGTTTTGATTCTGAGGGTTGCCGAACGTTGGAACTTTCTGTCTTCTGCTGCTACCTAGTAAGGAGCGTACACGCGTTTACTAGAATAGAATTAAATCGCAAGTCTGTACAGAAAGTCGCCAGTGCACTATAAAGTAAATGTAACAGTTTTTGTTCATATTCCAGGTTTTAAATAATTTTTCTAAGTATAGCAATAATATTCAATTTTCCAGATTGTCGACGAGGGCAATCCTTGGTTGTTTGGGCAATAACCGAAGGCCGTCAAGCAGCTAGACAAGTTGATACTTATCTCATGGGACGTGAGAGCTGGCTTCCCGGGCCTGGTGGTGTCATTGATGTTTCTCGAAATATATAAATTACGTGATAATTTTAAGCCTTTATCGTCTCCTTCGCGTATTGCTGTGTTGAATAAACTAACTTAACTTTGTAATTTATTTTGGATACTTTTATTTGAATTTCTTTAAATTTTTATTTTGAGGCAGATACTGCTGTTGTATATGTGATTTATTTTTAAATATAACTTTTCTCTTCTTAGGCATTTTTTAATATTTCTTTTGGAGCATTTTTAGGTATATCAATCCGTTACTTCATCTGTTCAATTTTTATTTATTTGGAGCCAGCTTTTAACAGAATTAAACCTTTAAGTTGAATAATCAAGTAACGGAAAAAGCATCAATGTTGGTGATAAATATAGCGAAGAGACCAAATTCATTTACGTTTGACACTGTGATTATATAAATTTATATAATATAAAACTACCATCAACAACCCTACATACAATATGAGGCGACACCGATATTTTGTACAAAAATATCTATTTGGTTCGGCAAGTTACTGGGAATATAAAAGCCGAGCTATTACTCTTATGTTCTGACAGCAAGAGGTAGTAAAGCTGAAATAAAACGGTCGAATATATTGTTACATAATGGCCTCAAACATTTGTGGTATTACGCCGCAGTTTTGATCGGTGGCGTCTGACACAACCAAAAACATATACATATATTTATAGTCTTTAAACGAGATGCACGGCTTGCGCGAAACTATTATACTTTAAGTTAGTATTATCATCTATTGGCTATAAACATTGTATATGGCGTAGTTAATTTAGAAAATTATTAAGTATCATGTTTGCTTTCAATGGAGTATTTATTATTATATTTTGCTATAGATCTGTGCCCCTGGTTATATAGAATCTATCCGAAATGACGCGGAAACTGGCACAAACAAGTTCTGTTTAATGACGTTAAAAAAGTACAAAACAAAGCATAGCGCTGCGCTTCATCGCGATGTTGCGGTCGTGAAAAGCAGTGATGTCCTTATGATACAAGGAAATTTAACGTTTTTGAATTTACCTAGGCCCTGCAAAGTAAAACGAAAATGTTAAACAAGTTTTTCTGAAACTCAAATTTTTCTGAGGGAAAATATATCAAAGAAGTCGGTTGGTTAATAATGATATCAACTTGTATTTAAAATTGTTTTTGTCTTTTGTTTGTGGCACCGTAGCGCTTGACTAAAACTACAGCTAGATTATTGCAACAAAAATCCAATATTTTCGTAAAGCAAATCAAACAAACTTTAAAAAGAAATTATGATCAAGGCATTCTAATTTTTGGGCCGGTATAAGTCCCTTCAATGGTTTATGGTTAGTATAATTATTAATGTAGGTAAGACCTATACAAAACTGAATACTTTAGTAAAAGAGTACCACCGCCACATATTTCGATAACAAATTCAAATATAAAACTAATGGTCTTGCGGTAACTTATTTTTAAGTTCTGAAAGCGGGCTGTTGCGAAACTTGTGTACTCAAATAAATCACCAAAAAAATCCTTTGAGAATATTTTTAGCAGACACTTAAAGGATTTAATACTAATTGATTACTGATATTAAAAATTAGTTAAATCCATTATTTTTTCGTAAAATTTTCAAAATTATACCGACTTCCTTTTTCAAGTGTTGTTGTTGCAAATAAAAGTTTCCGCACGTAAGTGTTAGGGAAAAACAGAAATATCGAAGCTCTGGTGATAATTGAAAAAAAAAATTGATAAAAACCAATACTTTTTTCAACTTTCGTACTTTACTTTTGAAATCATTTTCAAACCCGCATTGAAAGCCTCTGGGTACCTTAGCTAGGTTTGACCAATTATCCAGTAGCAACCCAAAATTACAATATAAATTACTTGGAGTTTAAAGTGCAACTGTAACTTTCTGTGTCGTATATTATAGTTGTATAACATAAGCTTTAGTAACCTTTCCTTTTATTATTTATTCCAAGATAAAATTGAGTACTTAAAAAAACATTTGAATCATAAGAAATTTCTTTCTTCTTTATTGTCAAAAGGAAAGTTAAGCTATTAAGGAGTTATAAATGTTATTCGAGTCTAATTTAAAAACTTCACAAGTAATTTGTTCTTACTTTTTTCGTGGACCTACAAAAGTAATAATTTCTCTCATTTCATTCACGCTTTTTTTCAATATTTCAAAATTTTGCTATAACGGTAATCATTGTATTAAGTGTATCGTAGCTAAGTAATGTCTCCATGTCTCAAGTGTATCCAGAATATTCATATTATAAAAATTTAGTGCTCTTCTAGAAAACAAAATCAAATGGTTTAGACGGTCAATTACATTGTTTATTTCGGTAAGACAATAATTAGAAATTTAAGACCTTCATTCATCATACGAGCGTCATAAAAGGCTTAGGTCCTATAGTTTTCAAAATGACATTGGAAATATATTATCAAAATTAGAATGAAAATTAAATTGAAGTTATCATTGTTAAAACTGTTAACACATTATATTGAATAAAGTGTGTCCCTTATTGAAACCTTTTGTTGTACCTAATTTGGAATATCCCTCAAATAATACAAAATAGCGTTTATCTATTTCTCACAGCTGCTTACTTACTTCTTCGAAGAAGCATTTAAATGTCACCAATGCGTGAAGAACAACTACGGTGAGTTTATGAATTCTTCGCCTATTCTTAATAAAGGATGATGGGCATTTTTGTACGGTATGTACAGGAATGGTACTTGAAAAAAAAATGTATTTAAGAACAGACGGCAATCCATCACTACTAAAGTTGGAGGATTCTGAGAGTGGCGACTCTCTGTTTATTGTCAATCTATTTGGAAACTTTTTCAAGACCTCCTTTCTTGATAGTAACTATGACATTTTAAGGATTTTACAAACTTGACACAATTTTACTGGATAATTACAAAGTGTTGAAACATTTAAGTGATTTGGCCAACAACACTCCATGTGACCCTGACGGCGGTCCTGCTGCTCTCTTAAAGCATTATTCCGGTTGTGTTTCGCGTGTTATTTATCTGTTATTTATTTATTTATTTGTACTGATAATGTCTTCCCGGAGCGTTGGAAATTATCGTTTTTATTCCTCTAGGCAAAAAGGGTAACAGATGTGAAGTTTCAAAGTATAGACCTGTCGCTAAATTATGTTCCCTTACGACATTTTGATGCTTTGACTTACAAAACCCTATGTTTTCATTCAATCCCATTTTTGGACTCTTTTCAGCATGACTTTATCAAAGGTAAATCTACCGTGACCAACCTCCTAGAGTTTTCGAACTTCTGTATATCTACGATGGAAGTTCGGAATGAAATCGACTGTATATTTACCGACTTCACAAAAGCATTTGACAAAATGAACCACGATATTCTAATATGTATATAAACTACAAGCGCTTGGATTGGATTTCCGCCAATGTTTGTCAAATGGGTTCGCTCATACCTAATAGGTCGCACTCAGCAGGTATCGTTTCGTGTTTATCCAATGAGATACACAGTACTTCCGGCGTACCTCAAAGAATCCATCTTAGCCCACTTTTGCTTATACGTTTTATATAACCGATTTGCTAATATGTCTCAAAAATTCAAAAGTGTTGTGTTATGCTGACGACGTTAAGTTTTTTCGCATTGTGTGTTCTTCAAATGACTGTGATATTTTAAATTCCGACCTGGACGCCTTTTACAATTGGTGCTCGCTCCTCTTAACGTTGATAAGTGTACAACAATGACATTCTCCCGTAAGAGGACCGTTGATAACTATGACTATACCGTAAATGATTGCGTATTATCTCGACCTGACAATATCAAGGTTTTGGGTATATGGCTGAATAGTTACCAAGAAAATTAATGATAACCAATAAAAGCCAACTCTACTCTTGGCTTCGTTAAGAGGTGGTGGTTCGATTAGCCTTGTATTACGCGACTCTTACATTGCACCGTCATTAGACCGATATTAGAGTATGCGTGCTGTGTTTGTCGCCATTTTACAATGATTTAATGCTTAGGAGCTGTCCAGTGCCGTTTGGTTCGTTTCGCGCTTGGTCTTCCCTGGAGCAACCCTGTTATTCCGCCTCCTTATTTAGACAGGATAAAGCTCATTAATCTTCACACGCTGGAGCATCGTCGGAATTTCTCGAAAGTTGTCTTCGCTATGGATTGTTTACTAGGGAATATCAATTCTCTCATACTACTTTCTTGCTTTAATATATCTGTTCCCTCACGCTCGTTAAGAAATCGGAATTTCCTATATACATATATACAACAGCAACGCAATAATTATGGTCATAATGAACCAGTGTCATCTATATCGCGTCGCGTCAATGGTAAATTCGACAGCTTAGATTCCAATTAATTTAAAGAAACTATTAAAATAAATGTAATGTAATATCTTTCTCTATTGTCTATGTAATCAGCTGTTGATGAAATGTATTACATAAATAAATAAATTATACGTGACTATCATAATTGAGAGGGTCAGAAGCAAAGGGAAAACGATAAAGTGGGCGAAAGTGAGTTAGATGCATGGACGGGTTCCTCTGGCAATGGGGCGACTGCTGATAAACACACAGAGTCTAGTCATGTTCCTGTGCCTAAAAATTCAACTACCCAATAGAAGTCGTATACAACAATAAATCAACTTTAAACTTTCTTTCCTCGAAAGTAATTTTTTGTCACCCGCTTCTGCCCCCTGAATTACAACATATTATTAAACATTTTATGTATACTTAATTGTTTACAATAAAAATGGGTACAAACTAATGATATTATATAAAAATGTCATATACAATTCTAGCCCAATCATACGACTGTTTTACAATTGCCTATGCACTGCTAGCTTTAAAGCTTGCAGTTTTTATGAATTTATATATATCAATGATGGCTAGCATAGCTCCATCTACTACCTTGTTTATTCGTCAATAACAATATCATTTAAATATTTATAATCCAGGAGGAATAAATGATTCGTATGTAGTCAATTCTGTGTCAATTATTGTGCGTCGCCCCGTTAGACATCTACTCGTCTACAGATTTCTATGACGTAAAAACCATGATAAGTGTTTAATGCATAAAAGATAATATATTATAGTTTTCAACCAAATATGGAAAATCTATTAAGTTGTCGTTTGGTTCAATTCTCAAGAACATTAATTGCTCTTTGGCTGTGAGTATTGCAATTCTATGTAATACCTCAATACACGAACACCATCGAATGAAAGTCCGACGAATTATAATTCACTCGGATTTCCATTCATTCCACGCATGATACAGAAGCATACTGTAAGTACTCGGTAACTGTACAATACTAAGGATAATATCGCAATATATATATATTTAACGTTTAGTAATTAACGACACTGTAAATCCTCTCATTTTTCCAGGACTCTGATTTTCATCCGCTGATAATTAATTTTTCGTAACTTGATCGCGTACCATTCGAATCAAGTTACGAATGAAGATTTAAATTTAATTCGCAGTGATACACGGCACAACCGATGACTTCGTTCTACAATGCCCGTATATCGAGGGTACATTTTAAAAGAATTTCGAACCAAGGTAAACACAAATCATTTCACCCCTTTTTTGGCAAGAGATAAGACGTATATTGGCCGCATTGAAAAAATACAAAAATCGTTTACTTGATTTGCTCTATCGAAAAATTCAAATTGGCGTGAAAATATGAATACGTACAAAGTTCATTGTTCATTGCTAGGTTTATCAACACAACTTTAGAATAGAGGTTGCGTGCACTTTGTTTAACGTTTTACGTTACAGATTTAAGTTCTCGCAACTACTGTCTTCAATTAGATTTTATATACACGAAAGAGTAATAAGACCTCGGCCCTTGGTCTTTGTACTTTGGTACTTGTCAAATATAACCAACTACCGTTATCACGAGCCAATTACTAACTGTATTATAAAATTTAATAAGTTTTCCCCATTCGCTGATATATGTAGCTATGCCTCGAGAAATCCTTAGAAATGCAATTAATGAAACGCAATATTAATTTTGGGAGTAGTTGAAAAATTTGTTTTATCACAACTTGGGTTTACCATAAGTCTGTAAGAAAATTATATAGACTAATGAATGAATAAATAAATAAATTAATAAATAGTGGGGTGAAATTTCACCCATGATAGATGCCAATAAAGTGATTTATTTTGATGATACCTTTTAAGGGTTAATATATTGTAGTTTATGTAATATATTTGTAATCACAGATAAATTGCGAAATTTATGTGCAAGCAGAATCATCTCTTCGCCTAGAGGGTATCAAATGTAGATAAAATTATTTATTTATTTCAAAGACAGAAGTTTTGGTAAGCTTAGGTGAAGGTACAAATCAGATAACAAAAATCATTTTTAACACTTTGTCATATATAAAATAATTTAGTCCAATAACCTTAAGATTGCCGCACGTTGGCCTTAGCGCATAGATCTGCATTAGGCTACGGAGGTCAATTCGATGAATGTCTTAATCAAGTCAAGCTATAATTGTAATTGGAGCACTTTGAACGCTCGTAAAAATGTCGTAAAATTCAAAAGAATTGAAATCACTTCATTTGTCAGAGAATAAGAGGAGTATGAAAATGTCCATAAAAAGTAAATATCAATCGTTTCGCCCCAACTCTTTGTAGACACCCAAGCAGTGGAAAATTTTAGTTGAATATTCATGTCCGTTGATGGGAATTATTGAACCATGAATATCTAAAATTAGCACGACTGTCTGGGCCTAGTTTCCCAGATACTCTGCTCTCTCGAATTGCGTCTTTCTAGCAAACTAACCACCTCAACCACACTATAAATCTTGAGGCACCTTGCTGTTTGTGCTTCGCTAATTCAATGGTAAACCATTCATTGTAGGTCTGAGGTGGGAGAGCACGTGTATATCTCATAAATTCAATTATTTGTTGAATGGACAGGTCCTTCCTACACAATACACAGCGCTGGTACAGGTCATGTGCACGGCCCTGTCAATAGATGAGTTAGTGTATACGTGCCAGGCAGCAGTAAACAAGTCTTGACGTTAAATTACTCGATGTGGGAAGATGGACAATAATTCGAGTACACATTCACGTTTGAGTCCTTGGTGGTGTCCTTAATTGGTATTTTTGTCAGATGTATTCCAACGTATTGACTTTGTAAGGCATAGAAAAAAGCCTATTGAATTCCTAAAAATGGAACAGATATTGACGACGTTCATTCTGTATAATTATCATGTTATTTAACTTTGCTAAAATTAACTTAAAGTATGTATATTGTCCTTATTTTGTTTGGATTTAGCGGTAGTTTTAATAATTCATTACTATGAACAACAAATATTTCTTAGACGTGTACTTTAATTATACATTTAAGAAATTTTGTCCATGGTTTCAAATCCACAGAAAATTCGATACGTGTCTCTCCATTTAGATTAGCTGACTTATCTTTTGTGGACTCCGACATTCGAAATAGTTGCACGTGCCTGTTTAGGTAACTATGCAGACCTTTTACACAATACAGAGTTCTGGGATATCTTCAACTCCAAAATCAAGTGGTCCTTGAAACAGAAGCATTTTAACACTTAACTAATTTATCGTTAGTTGAATAATGAAATCTACTTAATCTATGCTATGAACAATAGAAATGTTATTACTGTTAGTAACAGATGCTTTAATTCAACTCTCAACAACAAAGACTTGCCACTAACATTGATTTTCTCTTATAATTTAATCAAACATTTGCTGTACGATGCAAAGACAAACTAAGCAAGGCTCTTACACTTTGCATAACATAGTCGTTCAGGATAGAATGAACATATCTACTGAACAATAGAAAGAAGAAATAGAATCTCATGAGTATTCATGGCCATTTCCTCTAAATGACTTCACATTGTCGACATGACAAAAACTCCCGTAAAGATAAACGGAGTTTTTCATCTGTAACTCGATTTCTGGAAGAGCGACATTATAAGCTCTTGCGCAGATTTTCGGTACAGCAGCAGCTTTCCTATCTTATAGAGGCGTAAAGCTCTGGGAGACTTCAGTGATTCCCTGGATAGGAGGGGGTCTGGTGGTTTAATATTATACACATCTGTCCGGTACAAGAAGAAACTCCTTCCACGGTTAAAATGGTCCATATATAAAGCCGAGCTGAGTCTCGTTTGCCTCAGATAATTTAACGAAATCCTTCAGTGCTGTGTTAAAGGAGCTCTTGGTGAACTAACATCCGATATCTGATAGCGCTTTGAACCTGAGGGGTCCCAGGGATCCTGATAGCCTTTCAATGGGTGTAAACAGTGAGGTGACATGCAGTGAAGGGGTTTGTGCAAAGAAGTGATTTATGTGCCACACAAAGGTTTAAACATCTCTGCAAGATTTTGGGGGGCTTCGACGCCAATCTAATCGCCTTTGGATTAAAGTAGTCGATTGTCAGCATATCGTCAACAGGAGGTGATTTATCACTTTCAGCATTTTCACTCAGCTTAAATGTATGATCGGTCTGCGCTCTCAAGTGCACTTAGGTATAGTAGGTACATTTCGTCGATGTTTAGAGAAGTTAAATTTAGGGATATTGAATTAGCCGAAGAATATTTTACGAATATGTGAGATTGCTGGTGTTTGCAGGATAAAGCCACAAATTGTTTATAAGTTTAATTTTAATCACAGTTCTATCAGCATAATTTCTAAGGTTACTTAATAATATCCGCGGATGAATTACTCAAAATAGCGGTAACATACAAATACAAGTTTATTGTTCCTTGACTTTAGAGAAAGTCGTCCACAATTCAGGAATTTACTTTATGTATATACCTACCTATCTACAATACAAAAACCTTTCCTTTATCAAAGTGCTTTATTAAATGCTAACGGTTTAAAAAAAAAAAACTAATAAAATGATTTTGATCACACTAAGTGAAGTGAATTGGATTTCCTTATAACTAACTATAATCTCTAAAGAACTACATAAACGGTCGTGGTTTCATTCAACGTAAGACAGTCCAACTATCAAAATGTCTCCTTAAAAATATAACGGAAAAATATAATAATTCATATTGCTACGTTAAAGGAGGACGGGCAGGTGCGGTCCAAGTGGCGTCGAATAACAAAATTGTTTTCTCTTAAAGCTTTAGACGATCAATAGATAGTTTTGAGGGTTCCGTACCTAAAAGGTACAAAAACTTCGGTGTCTCTGTCAGTATGTCACCGTCATTATTCTCAGTAACTACCATTGCTATTGACTTGAATTTTAGCACAGTTTTAGAATTAATTTGTCTGCATATATTCCCGGTGAATTCAAAACCATTTTTTCAAGAACAAAAAAAATTAAATTAGGAAATTCAAGTATATTTTTTTTTATTTTTATAAAATTATTATTTATAATTATTATTATACTGTGTGGAGAATCATTTAAAAGGGCTTTAAGGACAAAAATAACAAAAAATAATTTTTTTTTAATTTCCAGCCGCATTAATTTTTGCCTTACGCCTATTATCCCTGATGTTTGCAATCCAACAAATCTGAAGTACAACGAAGTTCCAAACATTTATAGTTTGCGGAAAAAAAATCGGTTTTTTAGCCCACACTAACTCCTTAATTGATAAATTATTGCATGAATAAAATGATTTGGACCTACTATTGCACGCAATCTTCAGTGCACAAGTCTGACTCGCTTTTGGCCAGTATTGTATATTATGGACCCAAGAAAATCGACCTATGGAGCAAAAAGTTATTACTTCTATTATAGCTATAGCTGTGCTCGCGACTTTGTTCGCCGGACTCATTAAGCGCAATGGACCAACAGAAAGTAATTATTTTAAAGATTTTTAAAACAAATTAAAAAAAAATCCAAAAAATTATCAATTTTCCAGTCACAAAGTCGTGTCGAAGAAGGAAAGTTAACACCTTACACGTTCAAAGTATGTGCAACTTACACCGTGTCAATCACCGCCGGCAGCCTCCAATACTGCCAAACTAATCGGACCTAAATAATATTGAAAAATGCCTGAAAACACATTTTACCCCTTTAAGAGCCGAATTTCGAAAAATCCCCTCGCAGTGAGTGCTTATCTCATAAGGACAAGACACCCCTAAAATTTCACGTATCTAGGTCGAGGGTTTGGCTTGGGTAGTTTTTTTTCCCTTCCCGCGGGAACCCCTTTTTCACGGGATAAATAGTATTCTATAACCTGACCAAGGACATAAGTTACCAACATGCCATGAAACTTGGCATTCCTTCGTTCAGTAGTTTCCTGCGCAGACAGACAGACAAAAATTGTAAAAATTGCTGTTTTGGTCTTCATATCGATAATAATGTCCGCCGCGATTATAATGTAAAAAAATAGTTCATGGCCCCATTATAATTTTATTATAGTTAAAATAACTTTTATTTAAAATGGTTTGCTCGCTGTCCGTAACGTTTAAGGTCGCTGCAAACTTACTGGCACGGGACGGAGCGACACGACACAGCAAAATATTTAATTCTGAAAACATATGTACTCATTCACACCGGCAGCCAATTGCTGTTTTCCGGTCGAAGCTGAATGTTATGCATCTAATAATTAATTGTGTTTGGTAGCTGTGTCTTTTGCGACTGCGGTTCCATCCCGTGCGGATAAGTGTGCAGCGACGTTTATAAGTGTAGATGCATAGTCGCTCGGTAGGAAAAGAAAAAGCTACTGCTCAACTCAATGGTGGCATAAAATAAAGGAAATACCTTTTTATGATTTATGTTAGGTAATTATTCGGAAAATGCCCTCCCCACTCCAATTTCGATGATATTGAAATATGTCATAAAGGTGTTTATAACAATGTTGTTGTTGTTGGAACAAAATCTCGACAGTATTTCTAGAACCTCAGCTCGTTACGAGATTAAATATAAAGATTATATGCTCAATCCCCTTTTCGGTTAGTATGATAGAACAGAGTTAAGCACCTTTCTAATAAAATATAAAAAATTAAAAGTTACGAAATCACAAACACGCAGATGACACTCTAAAACTTATTTCCTTGTCGTGGATTAAGATACAGCTGGTACTAATGTAAATGTGCATAAATGATATTTGTAATTTAAATAATTAATATAACCATTCAAATGTCCAAGAGTAAAACGCACTTCACATCACAAAATTAGATATTGGGGTAAACAAATTTGAAAATTTTCTAATATGTAAATGTATGAACGGCTCACCAGAAAACTTCGGACAAAGGTATTTATTTATTTACTTACAGACGTATGTTAAGTCTATTTAAAAACTACCGCGGTGATAATATACAATATAACAATGTTAAATAAATAAAATTAGAAAAGAGAATAAGGACAATTGATGAAAATTCAAATATACAAAAGAAATAAAAAAAAAGAAAAAAAAGAAAGGCAAGGAGAAGGATAAGCACAAAAATAATAATATAAAACAAAAAAGCAAAAAAGGCGAAAAATAGCAAGGAAAAGGCATTGAAATGCTAGTAAGTATAAAAGTAAGTGTTAGAGAAAGGTGACATCAAAAATCGTTATTTCGTTAAAACCCCAAGTTTTTGAACATGCTGTCAATACTAATAATTACTAGGTTTCCATGCACGAGGTTGAGTTAGGGTTGAGTTTCATCGAGTTAGCTAAGCCCTGAACTCCTCCTACGTGTGTTCCCATGTAACTCGAGTTATTGCCACATTGAAAATGACACCAGACAATGAAAGAATAATGAATTTATAATTTGTCTTCTATTATTTTCAATAAAGTTTCGCATCCATCATTTGCTTCACTACGCTCTGTCTTCCATTTTTATAATGCAAATGAATCAAATGATATGGCACTAACTCGAGTTCAACTCTGCATGGAAACCTAGTAATTGTCTATATTACTAAATAGTTCATTGTGATTTTTCTGTAGTAGTAGGAGATTACTAAAGCAAATTTGCGGTCTGTATATTAAAAGTAGGGTGTAAAGTACGTGACTGTCAATTCATAAATGTTGATTTTTATTTTCTTAGAAAATTAATTTATCATCTAGAGAATGTGCTCCAGCTTTTTTGTATTTCAAATCCGAAATTAAGTGTACCAACCGAGTCGTTAAATTGATGAGCTCCGAGCGGCCCGACACTATTTTTCCTTTCCGAAATCTTTAAATGTGTTCCCTATACATACACAAAATTTCGCGCGCCGTGGAATGTAGCTCAGCGAATTCTCAACCGATTGCGATAAAATATTATACACATATTCCTTAACATATTTTTCTTAGCATGCATCTAAAATCTATTTTCTAATCACAATAAAACAAATATAACAAAATATTGGGATTTTTTTCCAAAGTGGCACTGAACATTCATCTTTAGATTTTATTTTAAATTAGGTTCTCGCTAGGTACTGACATGTGCTTACTTGTTTGTAAACCTTGAAACTTTATGCTCTCTTTAAAAAGAATTAGACAATAAATAAATAAACAATAGTTTACTTGACCCTCCTTTGTCTGCGTAATTTAAATTGAATTCTCATTTATCCAATAAATTATATTTATTTATACTTTTCTCGATTCCAGAGGAGTCAGTTGATTAACATAGTAAATGTTGAATAATTATTGTTAATAGTTGGCATTAGTAACTATTTTGCTTGCTTTTTAACAACGGATTCGTTTGAATTAATATGTTATACATATCATAATAATTGCAACAATTTTTCAGCGTTTACTAAAAATGATGGCAAAGAGAGAAACAGATTCAAGCAATGCATCTTCAGCTGCAGCAGTACACACAAGGTGGGAGAAGTACAAAAGACTGAAAAATAATATCATATATTGGTTTGAGGAATTCACCGGGCATAGCATACAGAATTTCAGTTCCTTCAACGCATTCACAACGTGGCTCCATAAACCAACAGATGCAGCGAGCCTGGGAGTATTTCGAATTCTCTTTGGTAGTAATCATCTCCGCCAGTAAAAATCCTCTATTGAACTATTGCCTTCAACGGCATAGCTCAAGAGGGTGCTTCAACCGATTAATCTGTACCATTGCATTTTCGTAGGAATCGCAATGCTCATAGACATCCCGGAGGAGCGCGGTGGTGGTCACCTGGATCTCCGATTTGGGGAGCCGAAGCATTGCCACTTTCCTCTGTTCAATTTCGTACGGGCGTTGGGAGTCCCGCAGATGGGAGTCTTGTATTTAATTATGTGGCTTGGTGCACTGGGAATTGCTTTAGGATATAAATTTAAGTTGTCCTCTCTGATGTTTGTTGGGCCGTACTGGTACATATTTCTTCTGGACAAGCCTGCCTGGAACAACCACAGCTATTTGTACGGCTTGTGCGGTTTGCTTCTTTTGACGACAAGTGCAAATAAATTTTGGTAGGTCTCAAGAAACTGGAGATAGCACGAAATTAATTTCTTTGCTTTCTATTAGCTCTGTGGATTACTGGGGGGCACCGCGGGAGGAGCAAAAAGTTCCGTTCTGGAATTACTTCATCATCAAGTTTCAGTTTTTCATCCTTTACTTCATAGCTGGACTCAAGAAAATGACCTTCGAGTGGTTGTCAGGATACTCAATGACGAATTTGGGATACCATTGGGTTTTTGCACCATTTAGGACTTTACTAAGTGTGGAAATGACGGAGTTGTTGATTATCCACTGGTTCGCAGCAGTTTTCGACCTTACTATCGCTTTTTGGATGACTTACGAAAAGACTCGACTGCCAGCACTCCCTTTTATGATCAGCTTTCATTTGATGAACTCAAGGCTTTTCACTATTGGTAAGGTGCAAGTCCGTTGCTTTTTTGTTGCATAACAGAAATTAAATGACGTGAAGCCACTTTTAGTCACGTTTAATATATGCACGGGTCATAATTGAGAGTAGAAAGAGCGTAGGATTTGTTGTTTTTTAATCACATTCTGAAAATCGCTTAAAGGTGGCCAGTAAAAAATTGGGTATTCTCTCTTGGGTACGACACAACTTAGGAAATGCAATTGAGCTAGGTTAGGCGGTTGAGAAGTTCCTAGGGAGAGCAAAAATTTATCGGCCCCATCTGCCTACACATGACCCAATTTTCAAGGTCCCTAGAAATCAGGCCCTGCAGATTGGGTCTTTTGAGTTTTTTTTATCAATATCGAACGCTAAGATAAACGCAAGAAATATATATTATGCTCATGTAGATCACAAAGATAGTTGTTATCTAGAGGTTATCTCAAACTATCAATAGTTTGGAGCAGATCACCATTTTGACACAGAACAAAACTATAGCTAACACCCGGCTAAGATTCTGTAAATTTGATTTATGTTCGCTTCAAGGTAAACGAGAGTGGGGGACACATCGTCTTCTCTCAGTTGTGGTAATTTAAATACAAAATTAGAGAAGACGCTCGTTATAACAAGCGATGAATCACTAATGGAAAAATTTTAAAAAATTCGAACGGTTGACTTAAAAATTTTCAATATTGGCTAAAATTATTTCTTTAGATCGGAGGGATTAGCAAATGAAGGCGAATAATAACTCACCGTAGAAATTTTAATTATAAGTTTGCGAGACTAGAATTACGTGGGGAACAGAGAATTCTGTTACTCAATTTATGGGCCAAAAACAGTTTTGTCTTCCCACATTAATGCTAACAGTGAAAATTCTCTTCTTTTTTTTCATTGAACTAAGCATTTTAATTACAACTTCTTAATTAAAAGTGTAAAAATGATTTTTTACAGGTATGTTTCCCTGGGTCTGTTTAGCAGAGCTGCCTATGTTTTTTAAAGTTAGTTGGCCTTTCACAATTTGGAGAAAATGTTTAGGACATAAAAAAGAGAAGAGTAAAATGGATGAATGGAAGGAAATCCAAAATATTGCACTATACTCGGAAAAAGGCCGACAAGACCAGCAAAAAATAAGACGAAGAAAATTTCTAGCCCAGAAATTACCCTCAGCTCCAGAACTACAAATTAGTAAAGATCCCAAAAAATCTCCTGAATATAAATCGAACTGCTGTGAAACCTTCAGAACATTAATAATTGTCTTCTACTGCTTAATGCAGCTCTTCTTGCCCTACTCACATTTTATTACAAAAGGGTACAACAACTGGACAAACGGAATGTACGGCTACTCCTGGGACATGATGGTTCATTCCTATGACACTGTACTAACATCCATAAAAGTCGTGGACAATAATAATAAGAAAACCCACTACTTGGAGCCATATGCCTTTTCCGAGTACGACAGATGGACTAAGCATGCTGATCTGGCCAAGCAGTATGCAGCCTGCATAGAAAGGAACTTAATTGATGACTTTGAGAACAACCCAAGAAGCTTATTGACATCTAGAAATTATTCCATTTATTTCGATGTGTGGTGCTCTATGAATGGACGGTTTCAGCAAAGGGTTTTTGACCCTCGTGTTGACATCCTCCACTCAGACTGGTCGCCTTTTGAGACCACTGAGTGGATATTACCCCTACTAAATGAGCTTAATTATATGCGTCCAAAAATTAACGCCATAACACAAGATGTACTTTCGTGGAACAATCACTCCGATGTTATGTTTATAGCAGACTTCCCGGGCTTAACAATGGAAAATTTTATTTCTCCCGATTTGGACAATGTTACTTTAGCAGTACTGCAAGGAGCTATTTTATACCGCGCTGAAAATGACGAGAAGGACAGTCAATCCATAAGTGCTGGACAGAGTTTGTCCATTACACCAGGCATATTCCATCAGGTAACCACTCTGGGGGATATACCATCATGCTATATGTACACCTACGTTAATAGCACGATGCAGGAATTAAAGTTGAAGGCCCCTACGTTAGAGTACGATAGTCCTATTCTACCGATCTGGAAAGAGTTCACTGAAAGGCTGAGTAACTATAAAAATTTCCTCTACCACGTGGGCAACTCTATTATGTTCCTGTTCTACGGAGTACCAATGCCAATCAGAATCCGGGAGCGTGAGTAATTGCACTTTTGCAGACTTTTTAAATGTTTTAGCTGTGACAAGTGTACTTAAATATATTTAATAAAGATATCAGCAGAAAAAGTGACCTAGTGGACCTGAACTGTTGTTTGCTTTAACCGAATGCATTTTCCCTGAATCAATTGAGTGCGATTGCATGCTTTTCATGCTTGCATGGCAGCAAAATAATAACAATGAAACTTATCTGTAGCAGTGAAAATTGGGTTATAAGGTGACCCGTGCCCAGACGTCTTCTCAGAACTGATATAGGTGCTGTTAACCCGGTCCTTGAAAACTTAGCATTTTTAATACGGAGATTTTTTTCAAATATTTATTTTCAGCAGTCGATGTATATTTGAGTTATGAAATCCAAAGCAAAACTTAAATGTTTACCTGCCTCATTTATGGGATGTTAACTAATTTTTATTAAATTAATAAAATTTAATTTTTTGTACTTAGAGAAAAGTTACTTATGAACTGAATCGAATTTAAGTTGCATTACATGGTCAGAGTTGATTGAAGTCAGGTGTTTTCTTGAATTCAAAGAATATAAAAAAAACCAAGATTATTAAATTCAGACCGATAGATTCTGAGAAAGAAGAGACATCATCGATGCAAAATATAGCTCTCCTAACGGATTCGCAAGTCGCAGTCATAACTCTTGATTCAGCAATTTTTTCATCTAAGCTACATGAAGCATGAACGTCTTGCCAGTTTGGGAAATTTCCAGTCTATTACTGTGCTCTGGGATCCAGGACATAGGAACATAGAGGGAAAGAAGCAGGCTGACGGAGTGAGAAGACTAGGAATCACTCCTAGCGGATCGAAAAGGCAGTTGACTGAGGATGTGAAAAAAATTGTAACACTGTCGGTGACGTGGGATCTCACAAAGTCCTAATATATAAAGGACAATTTTATCAATGTAATTGAGTTGCATAAGTAAAAACATGTGTAATTAGTAACTTTAGGTTAAAAATAATAAAAAAAACTTGGGCGCAGAGAAGTTTTTAATTCACAGAAATCAGAACAGAGAGGGTCTCACAGATCCTACGTCTCTAGTAAAATGTTAATGTACGTCCTTCTGAAATCTTCTCCTAGTTATCAAATAATCACATCCTGTGAGTTTATTTCTGCGCCGATTTTAATGATTCCAATACTAATCGAAAACATACATATCAACTGAATATGGAATATCATTAATAAAGCTTTTGGTAAAAAGTAAAATGACGCTTCAAATATGGCGAAAAGGTTCAACTTCAAAGGATTACAATGAAAACGGACCCTTTAATGTTTTCGGGTTGCTGCTCTCTAGCTAATTAGCTGACCCACACCCAGCGTTTCCCTGCCATCTTTATTTTTTAAAAGTAAACTCGGCGAAGCACCTTAATTATGTTATAATACTGTTCACACTTTTTAAGAATGTATTTTGAGAAGGATATCATTGGCGTCAGTGACCCTATTTTTTTTTCTATCGGGAAATACGATCAGTAATATTAAATTGAATAATTTAACTTCGAAAGCATTACGAACTTTGAAACTTCAAAGGCACAGTGATCTCATGTAATTTCGATCATGGCAATCCACGATCTTGAGTTCATTAGTTTTTAGCAATAGCTTATGAGGGTTAAGGTTCGAAAGTTTGCCATTTGATGATTTAGTTATTTTAAGCAGCACATTTTAAATTAGCGACCCTGAACGCCAAAGTAAGTTCTCATGTAATTTTTAACTAATTTTAACATCTGTCCACCATTTTGAATTCGTTATTTTTGGTTGCAGATTTGAAATTAGCGAATCTGAAATCCCCCAAATACTAAATTTCATGAAATTCGCTTAAAATTTAGAATATGACTCCGTCAGCTCAGATTCTTAAACCTTGGCGGCATTAAAACATTGGCCGAAAAATACTGATTACAAAAAAAATATGTCCTACATATAAATAGGTGACCTAAATATGTATGGGTGACCTACATATGTATGCGTTAGAAGCGAAATAGCCAGACAAACAGGCATACAGATAGCCAGACGTTCCATTTTATGTAAAGATACTTCATCTATTAGCACTTTCATATCTAGCATAATGTAACCGTACAAACACATGGGCCATGGAGACATTGAGAATGTCATGTTACGTTGTCTGTCTGAAGATATGAATTTTTGCCACAATTTTAAGTATAAGAAATCTATATAGAAATATTAGCGAACTATGGCTGTCCGTAGTCTGTATTTAACAGGAGTTCGGATGATTGTGAATTCTTCTTAGGGTTGTACGACGATGTGATATTTTTAAGCGTGCATTTATAAGAATTCGGAACTTTGGAATTTATAATATTTTGGCAATCTTGGACTTTTTAATTTTAAACACCTTATATTAGTTGTGAAATGAGATATGGTGTGTTATGGAGAACATTATTGAAATTGTGACGGAATTACATGTTCGTGTTATGGGGAGCTTACTAAGAGGTTACAAAAAAGAAATTAATTTTTTTGAAAAACTAGTCTTTAAGCAAAATTTAATACATTCACAAGTTTACATCTTAAATTACTTACTTTAATTTTTGGAATAACAATAAGAACTCACTTGATCGAACTGTTAATAAAACGGTATTGCGGTATGCACAGCTGTTTATTGGAAATGTTTAACAGTTTATAGTTGCAACAATTTGAAAGATGGACTATACAGCTTTGTACAATAATATTTACACTTTTTAACCTAAAAAACTCTCCGTAATTTTCATCACCTGTGCGCGAACCGTTATAATTTATTTTGCGTGTCCCAAAGCTTTGCATAGAGCCCATTCTTCTCTAGGAGTTCCGCATGAGTACCTCGTTCTACAACGTGACCATCGTCTAAAACCAAAATTTCATCAGCATCCATCACAGTAGACAGGCGATGGGCAATGCATATACTGGTCCTACCCTCAGTAGCTCTTTCCAGAGCTTGAAGAATATTCTGTTGTACAATTGAAAAATTCAAATAATATTCATTAACCACATCGTAGACATACTTGTTCTGTTATTGAATCCAAACTGCTAGTTGCTTCGTCGAATATTAAAATAGGGGAATTTTTGAGTATTGCTCTAGCAATGGCAACTCTTTGCTTTTCACCTCCTGAAAGTTTTAAGCCCCGCTCCCCAACTTGGGTGTCGTACTTGTGTGGCCACCCAAGGATATTATCGTGCAAATCAGCCATTTGGGCAGCTTTCTCTACTTCGTCTTGATTTTTCTTAAGATTTCCATAGTTTATGTTGTGCCGAATAGTGTCGTGGAATAAAACCGAGTCCTGGTAATATTGGAAGTTATACAAATTATGAATCAATAAATACTAATGGTTCTACCTGTGGCACTATTGCAATAGCCTTCCTGAGACTGTCTATATCAACTTCTCGAATGTTCTGCCCTCCAATTAAAATATCACCGACAGTCGGCTCGAAAAATCTAAATAGCAGACGAACCATTGAAGATTTCCCAGATCCGGATCCACCAACAAATGCAATTTTTTTCCCCGCTGGTATAACGAAAGACAAATCCTTAAGAATAGGTTTTCCAGTCTCATATTGGAACGAAACGTTTTTAAACTCGATTGAAGCATTATCTCTGCTAATTGCCAGATGTGGTGCATTGCTTTTGCTCATAACAGCTGGTTCGACGTTCATCAAAGTAAACATTGTCTGCATATCAAGTAACGCTTGCCTCACTTCCCTGTAAACACTGCCCAAAAACCCGAGGGGAATGGAGAGCTGGAAGAGTAAACCATTAACCATAACGAGATCTCCCACAGTCATGTTTCCTTTGGCTATTTCTTGGGCTGCTAAAACCATTATGCCGCTCAATGCGATGCTAAATATTGCATTTTGGCCGAAGTTCAGCAGGGCCAAACTAGAACTGGTTTTCAAACTTGCGTCTTCGTACTTTTTAAGTACATTGTCGTATCTATTGGCTTCGTACTTTTCATTGTTAAAATACTTTACTGTCTCATAATTGATGAGAGAGTCTACGGCCTTGTTCCCAGCCTCGTTCTCGGCTTGATTCATGTAAATTCGAAATCTTGTTCGCCATTGAGTTACAGCCAATGTGTATGCTGCATAAACCCCGACGCATCCCATGGACACTCCAGCGAATGCCAAGCCACACTAAAGAAAGAAAATAATATGATATAATATTCTTCCTTCGACTTTTTACGTCTGAAAACTAAAAGTCAATTCGGACGCCGTTGTAAAAATCTCTTATCCATCCACCAAATTGTCTAGGTAAACTTATGTTTATCATCCATCACTTTCGGCTTTCTCAGTAAATCAGACACCCGCCTTACCTTTATTCCAAGGATACTAGAAACGAGGGCTAATTCAAATATTGTCGGCACAACATTAAAAACCATGGCTGAGAGCACGAAGTTAATGCCGCGAGATCCTCGGTCAATCGTCTGCAGCGAAATTTACTATTTTTGTTTTTGCAAAACAATACAACCCAATAATTCTTACCTTTGAGAGAGCTCCAGTCTGTTTATTCAAATGAAAAGCCAAATCGAGATTGTGAAGATGAAGGAACACATTGGTGGCGATTTTCCTGATAGAGTGCTGTGCAACTCTTGCAAACACAGCATTTCTCAGTTCGTTAAAGCCAGATGCTCCAGCTCGAGCAATTCCATCTGATTACCGTCAAATAAGTCACATTACATAATTAATAAATAATCTCTTAATTCGCATACTTACACCCAATTAAAAGAGACACCGCCAAACTTAAAGCAGTTTCAGGTGCAGAGTTCATGTTAAGAGCACCTAAGGTATCAACGGCTCCTTTGAAAAGGAACGGTACGCAAACATTCAGTACTTTAGAGCCCGCCAAAAGTCCAAGAGATATAGCGACTCTGTTTGAACGAAAAAACGATAAAACCAACACTTTCGCAAACATGAAGTGAGCAATCCAACCTTTTCCGTACCAGCGGATCATCTTTGGGCCAAATGTAAGCCATCATTGCTCTAATCATATCTTTCGCCGTCACATCTGGCGCATCCACCTGACCGATTGATACTCTCGCTACGAAAGAAGCGCCTGGATGAAAACAGTATCGTACAGACTGCCATGGACCTAAGGATTTACTGGTCAAAGTAATATCCCTAAGGGTCACACAACAAGGCAAAAGCAAAAATTAACAGGGTACTAGTAAGAGGTAGAATTGAACTTTGGATGAATTATTAGTCACTTCCTAGCATACATATGTATAAATAAGAGAAGGTAGCGGAGGTGAGGAAGAAATACTAAATTGCGTATGTTACTACAACGGATCACAACAAATAAGGCTGGACGTAAAGGGTTAAAGCCAGCTTTAGTAACTTACAGTCGGCTTTGAACTAACTTTGCCGCCTCTAGGGATTTGGTGAATATCACCCCACTAGCTTAGATGCCTGAAAATAAAATGATAAAGAATGGTTTACCTGCCTTTCGCCGTTTTTTGCCGAAAACATTTCCCAAAATGTTGCTGTTTCCTACATTATCCGGCCGTTTTGATGGCTTTTCAGGATCAGATACCCCGACTATTTTAGAGGTACAGAACTGCAAATGTAAAAATGTGACGTTTTAATAAAAATATAAGGAACAAAAAAATGTTTATAATTTTCTCGACTTTGGAAGAAAGTATGTATTGATATTTAAAGCGTTATCATTTCACGTGAAAAACGGAAATGGCAAAACATTAGGAGAAATGGAAAAAAAATTGTTTACCCGTGAAAATGAAGAGGCATGAATTTTGCCAAGAATGAAGAGAAAAATTGAAATATCTCGGTGGGTGAGGGTGGGCTCAATGGAAGCGCCTTCAAGAGTAGTATAACTACATAAATATATGAACATTTACTTAAGAAATAATAGTTTTTGCGGTGCGGGTTAGGCTGTCGAAATAATTTAAAAAAGTAGAAAACACGCGGATCCAATATGGCGACCGAAAATTGTGAACTTGAACGGATTTTCGTGTAAATGAATACATAGGTATTTTTGGAGTCGCTGATCTTAAATCTGCTATTGAAATTTTGGATTTAAGGTGCCGACCAAAAGCTACCAACGTAAATAAATTTTTCCAAAACCCAAACAAATATTTCTACAATTTTTGCCTATCTGTTTGTCCGGGCTAATCTCGGGGCCGGATAAACCTATTTTAACTGGACCATTACTGGTAGGTAGAGTATTTGGTCGTTCATGACAGTTTTATGCATAGTACATCCGTTATACACCGCCCATATTTCGTCCCATCGCTCCTCTTGTGTAGGGAACGCAGTTCGGTCTCCTTATTTTCTATATCTTCTTGGGTACAGGTTTCTGACTGACTGACATTTCACACATTGCTAATAATGTGTACACTGTACAGACGTAATTTGTTAGCAAGTTCAATGAAATGGTCTTTAGTTTCGTCATGGATGGATTTTCTATGGAGATAAGGCATTAGGTTTCATATGAAGGAATCACTGTATCTGCCACCAATTACAGTCTTTTTGTGATTGTTCACACAATTTAATTTTAACCGAATAAAACCTGCCATACCTTGTTCCTTAGGGCAACACTTTTCCGTACTCTGCACCAGCTACAGAATACGAAAATGAAATCTAACCGACAAACCAACCTAAATCGGGTTCGCAACCGAATTTATTTCTGGAATAAGACCCCTTATGACTTAACTTAACTTATGAACTGTAGCCTGCAGAGCTGCAAGACCACAAGCCCATCGTTTTGAAAAATTATGACCACAAGCCATACATTAAAGCCCGTAACGACAATAATTTGTGAATAAGAAAAAAACATGCTTTCATCTTAGTAGTGTTTATTTAAAAAATCCTTTAAGTAATTAATGCATTCCTCAATATATCCCAGGCACTGCTGGCCACTAGCTGACAAATCCTGCATAGAGCTCAATCCTCTTAGGTACTCCTGGTATTCGGAAATCTTAAATTCCATCAGCAGTTTTGCCACTTCCTTAATCGCATCATCAAAAAATTCATGGGAACCAAAAGCCACTTCATTTAATATATTCGAAAAATGGGCTTCTGCCTTGAAGATCACATAGAGGGCGACTTTCAAGTTATGGCTCAATCCTTCAATGCGGTGCACGAACATTTGCTGGTCCAAGTTGTGGTCTGCGAGGAACTTGAATTTATTGCGATGTATGCTCCTTGCGTCTAAGACCTTGCTGGCTTTGATCATCCCTTCCAAATCGGAGAGACCAAACTCAAAAAAGTCGTGCTTATTATTCTTCAGAAAGAAGCCATAGTCCACGAGAAGCTTGTGATTTGTAAGGCATCCGTAGCTGATGAAAACCTGTTCGTACCTTCTATATTGCCTGCAGGTTTGCAATTCATACTCCAGATCTTTTCCGCGCGTTATTATTTTCGCGATTGTCACAGCAGAGTCTGAGTGATTTATAAGGTCTATTAAGGGTGCCAAGCCGAAGGACGGATCGTCCTTAAGTAGAGTTTTTAATTTACTCTCGCCTTTTAAGCCTGACACAATGCTTAAGTCGATGTAGACGCAGCGGGAATTAACAGCAAAATAAGCCCACTTGAATTTCTCCAAGGTGTAAATATTCGGAAAGCATGAAACCCCGCAGCAGGAACATTTATGGCCAGACAAGGCTTCTCTCAGTATTTCGAAGTTTTTCCTTATCTTGTGATTTTGTTCTACTGTTTCTTTCAGAATATTTTCCGGTAAAAAATACAATTCCCCTCGAAGACAAAAGAAAGGATGTGTGAATTCCCTTGGAATTGTTTCCAAAAAGGGCAGAAAATTGGGTGCGCTCTGATGTTGGTTCCACATTATGTAAAAGGCAAGGAGGGCTTGGAAGTGAATGCTTTTCTCTTTCAAAACAGGCAAAAGTGCATCCCGAAAGATCTGATCGTCCTCCATTGTGTAAAGGCTTATCAGTGCTTTAAAAGGCACTTTAACCAGAACATCCTCTTCGCTTATGTCTTTCGTCGAATACATCCCTCGACCTGTTGCATCAAAGGACCTCAAGCATAGGCGTGTTTCATTTCTCCAGCCCAAGCTCCCCATGCATTTGCATAGATCCACAAAGCTTCCTGTGTCAATTTCTAAAGGGCATTTCCTCTTCCTCACCCGCTGGGTGCGCCCCATTGTGACTAGGCGCCTAGCGGAAGTCACTTGACACAAGGCCACTCAACTGATTTATTACGTAACTCGTGCTCTCCCCTCAACGTCTGGTGTTATAAGATTATCGAATTCTGAAAGCAAAAGCAAACGAGGGAATTTTATCATTACAGCCAATTCTTCAAAACTGTTGAGAAGAGAGCACGAATTGTCATAAGTTTGAGGTTAAATACAAGAAAAAGCGATAAACATTGGCGAACACTTACCCAACGAGAGTGCAATGATAAATCATTGTCCACAGCACGAATTCTATGTCCAGTACAAAACTTGGAGTTTGTGGTAAATGTTCGGCTCAATACGAAATTTCTGTAGTATCCGAGTCTTTTAAAACTGAGAAGCGCGACCCCGGCCATATTCACTACTCTGTCCGTTGATTATCCTTTGACTGAATGACAGCAATCAGCTGACAACTGGTAGCTGCACCTGCAACTAGAAGGTGCTCAGGCGAGGTACTAGAACATAGTTCCAAATTCTATCAGGCAAAGACAACCTTTTCATTACCTTCGTACATGAAATTCCTACGTTGGCTGCTGTGTGTCGTTGAAGCAGTTTTTTTGAACCTTTCGTTGACCAAACAAGTTAAAAGGCCTACGAGGTCTACGAGCTTAGAGGGTTAGAAAGCAGGGTCTGTCTGAACTTGTTTATTGCATTTTAAAACATCTATTTAAGGACACCCCAACTTTCCATGTATATGGAAGAACCCCAAACAATTTTTTTTTACAATTATTCTGCCCATCTGCTTTTGGGCTCCCTAAAAGCATCCTCTTGAGAATATACTCATTATACGCGGTGGCAAAATATGGTAACTATAAGGCTGTGACAGACGCACGGATATAATGACACTATAAAGCTTCCTACTATCTACAGAACTCTAAAGGTGGGTACACAGTACACACGGAGCAAACCCACGTGAGGCCATATGCTTGATCGCATGTGTTTGCGTTAATGTGTACCTACACATTGCACGTAGAGTTTTAGTGATATTCTGATTTACAAGCACAATGTCGATGTGCAACCATGTAAACTCACGCGCGTCGTTTTCTGTTTACAAACATAAGATTATATTGGGCAGTCAGCCACAAAGCGAGTGGCCGTTAGACATGGAATCGGTCAACGATGGGAGACGCGCGGCTCAACGGCCTTTCACGCTCAGTGTACACAGAAAAAGAGTTCAGGAGGACACGGAATTCATCGATAAGGTGGTGAACAAATTCGGACAACAATCGAGACGCCTCAGATTTTTATTTAAAGAGTAATTTTTATATTCTAACTAGTAGTGCTTATTGGACTTCAAAATATTCAAAATATATATAATAAAAATATTACACTTTTTCTCTGTAACTTTCTTCCTGTTGTTACTTACAAGAGGTATCCTTTATCCCTCAACTTCCTCAAAAAAGAAAAAAAATGTTGAATTTTCCTCGAGCTAGGGGGGTGCAAGCGCATTGTGTACTCAAAGACTTTTTACCCGACTGCGCCAGAAGGAGGGTAATGTTTTTCGAGTGTATGTATATATGTAGATTTCTCTCTCAGATCTTCTTCTTTCTATATCAAAATTATTATATAAAAATTGAAATGGCCGATTTTTGGCGCCATATTATATTTTCAAAAATTTTCTTTTAAAGCCTATCGAGGCTAATCAACATAACAAGTTTTTTAAATGGCTTCCAAAAATATGTAAAAATTATATGTGGAAATGTAATTTGGAATGAGATATGCTTAAAAAAAAATTATTGAAAAAAACAAAAAAACCCGACTGCGTGAAAAATTGTAAACTTAAAATTTTCAAACTGACAGTCGGAGGCTACCTACACAGCCTAACAAACATATGCGTAGCCTCCGACCGCCAATTAGTTATACTTTATTAGTTTATTACAAATATGGACCAGTTAGATCAATTTTAATAGTACTGATTTATAAAGGGTGGTCCATTTAGTGTTTGGAATTTGAACTACCGGTAATTTGAAGTTTATTTGATTATACTTCATCCTCGACTTGACAGAACTTTAGTTTAAGGTTTGACATTTACGAAATTGGACGAAATTCCTTGAAGAAAGTTTGTAAATATTAAAATCATATTTCCAAATGGTGAGCCTTCTACTCAAACTGTGAGAGATTTGAAAAAAAAAAATTGACGAAAAAAAAACTTCCAAAAACCCAATTTGTGGATCAATTCGTGAAACTGGAATGTTAGTGGATAAACCAAACCGTGTACGTACTCGTCCGGTACATTCAATCGAAAACATTGCTGCTGTTGCTCAAAGTGTGCGTGAGCAATCATCAACATCAACTCGTCATCGTTCTCAACAATTGAACATTCCACGCACTTCTTTGATGCGAATTTTGCGTAAAGGCCTTGCCATGAAGCCATATAAAGTTCAATTGGTACAGCAGCTAAAGCCGGTTGACCATCCGAACCATACAGCGAACGCCACAATCGATCTTTTGCGCCCTATCTTCGGAAATCGCACAATCAGCAAAAATGGTGATGTGATTTGGCCGGCAAGAAGCTGCGATTTGACGGCGTTGGACTATTATCTTTGGGGAGCGGTGAAAGATGAATGTTACGCCAACAAACCAGAAACAATTCAAGACCTCAAGTACGAGATTCCAGCTGCTATTGCTGACAATACAGCCCGAAACAACCAAAATTGTGCTCGAAAATTGGGTGGACCGAATGGGCTAGTGCCAAGTCAGCCGTGGTGGTCATTTGACCGAAATTGTTTTTCATAAATAAATGAAAGAACACAACCTTTCAAATAAATGTTCAACCATTGACAAATATTGAGCCGTTGTTTTCTTATAACAAAAAGAAATTCCAATTTTTAAATGGGCCACCCTTTATATAGATTCAATTATGAATGTGTCTTGTTTACATCTTTCCAGTTCTTTTTTACAGTCAGTCGGGTTTTTTGGTTTTTTAAATTAACTTTTTTATTACGTAGACACTAGCAAAGATTGATTACAAAGATACGTACACATGTGTTTGCGTGTTTGCTCAGTGGGTACCCACCTTCATAAAACCCGCCCCACAAAACTGGCAGTTACTTTGACCTTTCAAGAACATATTCGATAACAAGTACTCCAAAAAGCAAACTAAGTAAGCATACTGGCAGTTACCTATTGACAGGGCTCCAAACTGAAGTAAATATTTGGAATATCGTACTAGGAATTTGTTGAAATGGTTTATACAATAACGCTATGTTATGGCCCCATCGATATAGGGGGAGTTGTGCAACATCGTCCCTTGAGGCTGAAAAAGGTTATAAGTAAATGCGACTGCAAACCTCGCTCTTGCTGCTTCTAGCTTTGGGCTTTTCAGATTTACTTTCAAATTTGGGATTTAACGTTACAGCCGAAAGGATTCAACCCAGAGATCGATTGGTCGTAAAACTTGACGGATTCACTGTGTTTACCTGTCGCTTCTCATATCTGAAGTCAGTTAATTCAAAGTGGCGAAAGGGGTGTAATAACTGCTAAAATTCAAGGTTCAAGTTCGTGAAGAAGGAAAACTACATACTTCAGAGAATCCTATGGGCAGTTCTAGAAGCCAGGGAGCGATTCAATCTGGAGCGCGATATGCAATCAGAAGTCCACGAGTAAAATGCGTTCTTCAATGCTTAATAAATCATATTTAATATATTATATAAACATCGAACAATTATTCATGCTTGTGTACTGACAATTTTTTGATTTTAAATTTTTTTTTCGAACAGCTTTGCGCGTTACTTACAAATCAACATTTTTATTTGGCCTCCTTATCTAAAAAAAGGTGTTGTGAACTTTGACTAAAAGTTTAATGATATATTTCATACCAAGTGGAGGCTTTGAATCGCCGCTGCTAGGCTTTGTGGATGCATCGGCCTTAGCAGCAGCAGGTGCTTTTCCTTCAGTTTTGTTTTGCGAATCTTCAGGTTTTTTGTCATCTTTAAGCGAATCTTTCGGTGCCTTTCCTTCAGCTTGTTTTTGTGAATCTTCAGGTTTTTTGCCATCTTTAGGTGGTTGTTTCGGTTCTTCCAATGGCCCCAATTTTGGTTTATTCAACTGGTTTTGAAGATATTCAAGTGGACCAAACAACATGTATAAGAATTCGTATAATTCTTTAATATGTTGATGTTTATTGCCTGTTGAAGATGATGCCAATGTGCCTCTTCCCACATAACTGAAATAGAAATTCACTTGATTTTAAAAATAAATAGGAGTACGATACGATTTATAGTATGGGGTCTGTGATTCGGACGAATTGGGCACTATTTTGCATTCGAACGAGACTACCTCTCTCCCTCGTTTTCAACGGTGCTGAGCACCGTGGTGGTCTCAGAATTTTCTTTTTAGGGTTGCGTTCATCCTCAATAGGCCAAAAACTACCCCTGTAGGGGTAAAACACTCATAATATAGTTTCCACCGACCCGACCTACCGGATCTTCCGTTTTCGGCGTTGCTGAAGGCAACAGTAGAAGCAGGAATCCTCCTTGCACCCGATTACTTCCGAAAAAGGGGGGGACTTTGCCTTTGGACATGTGTTACACGCATGCAGGTAAATTTCAGTCAGTAGACTTCCTTCCTCCTTTTTCCTTCGGAAGACGTGTATTTTTTTCCTGTAGGTTTCCACGGCAAAGGCAAACCTCCCCCTCCTCCTTTATGACATATTTCAATTTCATCGAAATCGGACCGGGGGAACCCCTTCCCGAATTACCTCCGCAGTTTACATACACATACAAAATTGCTAGTAACTTGAGCCAATGAGGGTATTTCGGGGGATTTTGGATATCTCTTAAAGGGTGACATTCTACGTCGATCCCAACCTTCAGATGTTAGGAATTAATTATTTTGAATTTTAAGCAATATTTTAGCTATCTTTCTCGGACTATAACGTCAATTGAAAGTAATCAGAACACATTTCGAAAGAATATGGGTTTCGCTAAATGATGAAAACATAAGTCATTCTAAACGTATTTTGTACGTAAAATGTGTTTTCTATTTGCTAGGATGTTGTCGAACTCCTTGGCCGAATGGGAATGCTGATATAGTGCACAGCAAGTCGCGCGTCGTTAAATATCCCATTTAATTTTATAAAACAGGAAGCTTCAACATCCGATTTTTGTCAAAATATTTATTTAATCTCTGCTAGATTTATCAGTAATTCAGTCTTAACCTAAAAAAATTTAATGATAATAAAAATGGATCGCAATTTATCATAAAAACAAATCTAGGCTGGCTTTGGCCGACTAAGTGAGGAGATAACTGCAAATTTGTGAAAATTTTTTAAAAATGCAATTTTATCCCATGAGGCAAATAATTTTGTGTAATTTCAGTTGTATTTGGTGAAGTTACATTACTTTGAATTCCAGGAAACATCTAAGTAATTTTAGTGGCCTGTTTTTTTACCGCCAGTGTTTATTGTGTATTGTTTATGTATTGTGTTGACCCTGTAACGGCGATTGATTGAACATTCAAGCAATTTCACTTGAACGCGTCAGCACATAGTTACATAATTGTGAGAATTTGTCAAGAACGAAGCATCGCAATTTTAAAACCGCATGGATTGGACGGTTCAAATTAAGTTATTTACTCCACAGGATAATTTCAAATTCCCGACTATCCGCATATACTCCTGTTGTGTAAGCGCTGTCAACAGTTTTCTTTAATGAAAATCCTTGTTTTTTACTGTTTGCTAAAACACAACATGAACGCTGCTGTGCCAGTGCCAAGGAACGCGAACGTTTTGGCAAGAGAATGCGATCTTCCACGCATTTACATTTCAAAAATTTTCACATTAATAAACTGTTTTGTAAATTATATTATATATTCTCGTGTCTCAGATTTTCTTTGAATAAGACAAAACAAATTGTGTGAAAATACTATTTTTCACTCCCAAAAGAATAAAGAAATTCTTTCGACATATTGTGTTTTCTCCATGCCCATTTTCAAAATTTTAGTCAATGCAGTGATGGTGTTTAATTGTGTATTTTTAGAAAATTGTCATTATCAAGAAAATGTATTACTTGTTTTCAAAAAATAAACATTGATAAAATGTAGGCCAGTGCAGAGACATCGGTATAATAAGGAGAGAAAATAACTGCAGGAATTTCTCTATTAAATTTGGAAATAAGTCCAACGTGAAACGTATGTTGTTGTACAAAAATCCTTTTATCGAATTTGGTTAACAGATTCTCAAGCTTTTATATATATTTCACTCGTTTTATTTCCAAATTACAATCTACGGAAATTTCAAAAATGTTACATGTTACTCAATACAATATTTTAAATCGTAATTAACATGAAAATATTGAACAAAATTCTATCTGTCAGTCAATGTAAGATTTTCGCACGATGACTCTGCTTGGAGTTAAAGTTACTGGTGATTTAAGATACTGGTGCCTTTCTGTTTGAAAATTATTTGTCCGTACGAATGTACGAATTACGAATTAGCATATTCTTCCGCGGCTTTCTAGCACAAGCAACCCTTTTGTTGCGTAACTTTGAGATTCCTCGCCGACCACAGGACGTGAACAATTTAGTGTGATTTGCCGTCGCTCACTGGAGCAATATTCTTTATAGCCCAGTCATTTAAGCAAAAAAAAGGGTCAACCTCGGAATGAGAGATAATAAGCTGTAGACTCGTACACACCTTCATTTTGGTGTTCTAAAAGTTGTCTCAAAAGTCTCATAAAATCTCGTGTCTGCGTCGTAAGTTATTCAAGGTCAAAAGTTACAAAAATCAGTTTTTCGCGATTATCTCGGTTTCTATAGCTCCATTGATATTAACATTTATTATAAAAAGTGTAGAGCAAAAAATTTGCGACAAATTTCGTTTTATAAAATTTTTCATACGCCCAACCGTTTTTGAGATAGAGGGCAGAGAGCCCGCAGCGTTCAGCCATACTCACTGTAATGCAAGGTCAACCGTGAATCTCAGTGAATAATACCTTGTATAAAGTTACTAAATCATTGAAATATCATTAACAATAAATAATTGTTATTATTGCCGAGGTTTTACTATTTTCATCTGCCATATTTATTCCATCATTTTGAAATTTTACATTTTTGGTAATAAATACGAAATCAGCAGCTTTTAAAAGCGTAATGTTTTATGTTTTAAGCATTTCGAATTGCACTCTAAATATATGGGGTATTCTGCCCTACTGTGCATCGGGTCGTTTTGTTTGCATCCTGAAAGATTCCAAACTTTTTACATATATACTGAGGCAAAATACTTCCAAACAAACTTGGAACTTATGGCCTAGGCCATTCAATTTGTTACATAACCCCAATTCTGATTGTCGTGCCGATAAAAGTGAAGGAACTTTTGACATGTTCGGCCTTTTGCTGATTATAATTCTGATAGTAGAATGACGTTAGAATTGAGTTAGAATTGACATATTTTAATTGGCAATTGTATTCAAAATAGGGAAGGAAAAATATTTAAAGGGCGCTAGGTTATGAGACATACGTGATAATTGTTGCTTTGATCAACAAAATGAATAATAGACTTCGTATGTACCTATGTTTATTCATATAAACTATTAGCAATTAACTGTAAAATTTTTGGTTTTTTCGTTCAAAAAAAAATTTTACAAATTAGTTAAAAAAATAGTCAGATGTCGTCTAAGATAACCATGGCTCAAATGGTGCTAAATGGTGTATGCTAGCTTCGTATTAAAGCTTTGCACTCATCTCCCAAACACCCTGTATTATTAATTAGAATATTTTTTCTCAAGTCCAAGTCCATATATGGACAGAGAGAAGGTTAAGGATATGTTTTATATTTTGTTGTCCTAATAAAAAAACAAAGTTTTCGATCTTGACTCATTTCCGCTCGCGAAAAAACGATTCTTTTGAAATATCTCCTCTCTAGTCTCCATAATGGGTATAATAGGAAAAAATAATACCTAATTTGATAATCCAAAAATCCCATACAACTTTTGTCTTCAACATTTTATGGGTTATCTTATATTTAAGTGCAGTGGAGAAAATTATTAAATATTTACAGAACCGTCTGTTTTGAGCATTTATTCGGACCTTGTTTCAGTTAAGGTTTAAGGTTCTACTTTGTAAGAACAACAATTTGTTATAAGTTATAAGTAAACGGTTATATAAATTTTAATGCTTGTAATATAAATTTTTTTAGTTAAATACGTAGATAGAATCCATAAAAAACTTGATTTTTTAGAAAGAATCATTAAAAAGTTTGGAGATTATAGTTGTGCTTCAATTGGTAAATCTAAAGACTGACCTTCATTGTTTGTATGTTACATCTCTTAAGAAGACCTTGGTCAAATATTAGCTCTATTTATAGATTAAATTGCATATTCTGCTCACTTTGAATCCATCGTGCTTAGCACTTAATTGCCTTCGCCTGATATCGGTTCATTAGCAAGAGCGCTCCTATTCATAAATATTTTGATTGAGCAATACTTTCATTAAAGAAGTGAGAAGATGTCACTTGAAGTGATTCGTCGCTTAGAATTATGACCACAATCTGCCCAGGAATCTCGGCGAGTAATGAGATTATTTGCAAATTATGCTCGAGTCTAATAAGATCTCTCTGTGAGGCATCCGGATAATTCTTCAGTTGATATTTCTTGGTGGACGGCCAAGTAACCGTCGTTCTCTCAATCAAAACTGAAAAAAAAGCGAAGACGACGAAGGAGCGCCAGTTCCGCCTGCTCCCAGCCGTTGTCGAGTTGATGGCAGAGGTGGGCATGGGAAAACATACGAAACTAATTTTGTGAACATAAGAAAACAAAGCACTGCTCCTTGGGTGCAGAGAATAGAAATTGTCTTCGAGCGGGCGGAATTCTTTTCAGATTTAAAGTTTACTTCGCAGACGTCTGAGCAGCGCTAGCCCAGATATCAATGATTAAAATAAGTTCAGTCGCAAAACGTTCCGACGCCAAGATGTGGGTATCCACTCGCACCTCGCTGGCATATGGAGCTGAGCAGAGTCGCGCGATATTAATTACAGGTGTCTGCCCGGACAAACGTGAGTAACGTAAATCGCGACAAAGTCAATAATACCTGGTGCGCGAAGGTAACAAAACAGACCCGTAACAATGACGCAAGAGGAGCACTTGGAAAGCAGCCATCAGCAAAGCAATTCCGTATACGATCAAATTAGTGACGATTCAGAGAGGTCTAAAAATAACGCAGCCAGTAATCAACTCGGCTGTGCAAGAAGTAATAGCATCAGTGAGAAGACGGACACCGCTGATAAAGCACTCGGTTCAGGTGATAAGGTAATCGAAGACAACGATCAAGGTGGACAAGCCGTGGACCACTCGGGGAAGTCTAAAGATAAGGCAGGCGAGGCGAGGGGTGATCAGAACAACAATAATTTAGAGATGACGGTTATATCCCATCAGGGCAGTAGTGAAAATATTCGGGAAATTCAGACGGAAATAGAAAATTCTGAAAAGAGTGCGTGTGTTGAGGGTGACAATAGTGGTGAAAACACGGAGGTGGTTCAGAAGGATTGTGAAAATTCGCAGGATACCCCGAGTGTGAATGTTAACGGAAATGAGGAGAAAAAAGGTGCGAGTGATAAAGTGAGTTCGAATCGAGTTGATGCAAGTGAAATTGCAAAGAATGCCCAGCCAACTGAAGAGGATGATCCCTTTGCGCGACTCAAAGCATTGAAGGCGAATATCTCCAATGTCCTGAGCCAGGTAAAAGCTGTCCTGACTGAACATGGTGTCGATACCGCAAATGAAGCCGAGAAAGATGATATTCAGCCCGCAGAAGAGAATGCAATTCGTTTTCGATTTGTTAGACGAATTCGGAAAAGGAGCGTATTTGACGAGGATGAAAAAAAAGAGACCACCGAAAAGAACGACGGTTCAGGGACTTCAGAGAAAGAGGCGGAAATAGCGCCTCAGGGAAATCAGCAAGTAGTACAATCTCAAAGTGGAAGCACAAGTAATGAAGAAAAAGAGGACATAAAGATTATCATTTCACAGCCAGATGATGACAAACAAAAAGGTAGATACAAGTACTATTATATGTACATATACTATTGCCACAATGCGCACATTTAGTAGTCCGAGCTTCCATGACACAAAAATTTACTTCATACCACTCAAATTTAATCTGTGAATTTAATAGAAAATATGATAAAAAACATCAAATCGATAGCAGACAAATTATATATGTTTCATAAAATTGGGACGAAAACGCAAACTCCACTTTATGAAAATTTTACAGATTATAGACAAATATTTGTATTTTATTTTTAGAGCTGTATACCAGGCGAATCAAATTAATTTAATTAAAAATCATTAAAAAGATCGATCTGATGTGCAAATATAGTATATCATACCAACTACACATGTTATGCATACTACATTGCCCATACATAATTCTGCTTATATGTACATATAAGACAATTGCGGAGTATGAAAAAAGCATGTTTACATATTTTGTACGAGCGTAGTTTTAAGGAGCATACACACTCTTGGTATGATTTTCTAGACACAAAATATAAGAGCTACAAAGACCGATATCGAAAATGAAAGTGTATATTTTATGTTGTAATTATAATTTTTATTTAATATATTTCGTGAAAAGTAGCTATATATGCCACGTAGGTATGTAAACCTGAAAGTTGTTTTAATCAATTTCTTTTGAAATCTTCCATATTATAAGCAATAAAAAAAATTTCCAATTGTCGCCACTCGCAGTTACTAAATTCATCAAATTTCCGCTAACATTAAGATAAACGCGGAGTTATTTTTTTTTATTTTAGTACTTGCAAAGGTCAACAGCAAAGGGCCAATAATATTGGATCAAAAAACAAGAAAAATGCTTTTAAGAAAATCTACTATTAAACTTCGCTATAATCAAAACGAGGCAGCAATGATTTAAATTTTGATAGTCGCGATCGTGCCAATTTTTGCAAGTAGTGTAGGCCTTAATAAATATTTTTTTACATTTCTAGAAATGGTGAAAACAGTTTTCCTGTTGATTGTGAATCCGAAAACGAAAATATTGCATTAGTTAACAATAAAAAAACGCTAACATGTGAAAAACCCCGTATTTCGAACCTTGCTGGGAAATTATTGAAAAATTAAAGACTTGCCATTGTGATTTGGTATGCATATACTAATTATTTTAGGTACTTGCGGATATCAGGCAAAGAGTGAAGCAATTGTTTTAACTTTTGCAGATTCCCATTTTATTATGAACTTTACGTTTCGCCAATTCACGCTGCTATCAGGAGGTTATCTAAGAGTTATATATTTACATATATGTTATGCATATAATTCAGTCTTTACATACATATGGGTAGCAACTTACAAGTTACATTTGGGAAAGATTTTTAAAGAAAATTATTGCGTATCCATCTTGTACTAAGAAAATACTGTTAGAACACAAAAAATAATATTCGAATTACTAATTAAAAATTTTAAACATCACGTACACGTACGAGTAATAACTAGTATTAATAAAAACTATTTATTATCAGAACTAACCCTTGTTAAAAGTTTGAAATGAAATGCTGGTGTACCTATCATGCAACAGAGCACTGTGAACAGAATTTATGTTGTCGGTGTTCGCCTTCTGTTTATGTAGTTGTGTGTTGTTCGTACATATGTATACATAGTGTTTCCAGTGTTAGTCACTTTTGGTAGTTGTCATACAGTGGAGTGAAAATATAATGGTATGTAGGGGGAGCACCAGAACAACCGACCTAAGTTTCCCCCACGAATTCAGCAAGGAGTGGCCACCATCTTGAATTTTAAAGGCGAAGTCAATCTATCATCAATCAGTTATCTCTGCAAGTATTGGTTTTACGTGAAAAATGATTATCACAAAAATTAAAAAAAGACTATATTTCCAACAACTTATGATTGAAATTTTCTTCAAAATTTGGATATTTAAAAGTTACAAATTTTCACAAATGACAGTTCAGGTGAAAACGGTTTTTTTCCGATTTTACGACGAAACCATTCGCCGCAGACGAAAAATAGCTGACAAAGTTTGTAGCCCATGAAATTCTCTACATATGTACATAATGTTCGCCAAAGCCGACTCGCACCGTATCAAGTTATTACGCAACTTAAAAAAAAAACGCGCAACTTAAAATAAAACGCGCCTGAACTCTACCTCCGGCGGTTTGGAAACGAGTTCGTACGTAGAAGTGCGGAACTGCAATAAATGTGATAAAAATGAGTGTGCGTGTAAAAAACATTAGCCATTAAAATTTCGTTGGACTCCGATTTAACGCAAACCTCGATGAACTATTTGGCTGAACTAGTAGTTTACTACAAAAAAAAGCAATATCAATATGAACGTCACCTTTTAAAAATATAGAGTTCAACACAAGAAAAAGCACAAAGAACAACATTTTGAAGTGTGCAAGTATTTAAAAACAAAACTTCAGAATACTAATAGTGTTACTCAGAGTTTTTCACTTTCTCACTTACATCATACTGAAACATTTATGAAATTTCATCAACTTCGTTATTCCTATATTGTATTTTTAACATATGCACTTAATTTGTCATTAATTTTATTTTGACAGTTCTAGTTTTATTGCACATGATCTGCAGTATTTTTATCGAGTTATCTATTAAAATCAACCATCTTACAATCAATTTTACCAAACTATCCGATGCGAATATGTTACGTTATCATTCTGATAAAAATTTTTAGAATATTGAACAATTGTAATGATAATTTAATTTATTTAATTGAAATATTTTTGTGTCTCTTTATTTTATTTTAATTATTATTTGTTACTCATTTACTTTTTTTTTGTTTAAAATATGATCTTAATATTAATCTAGATTTTATATTTAACTCAATAAAATGTTTATATTTGTAACTTCTAAGGACTGCCCACGAAAGTTTTTTTACAGATCAATGTGTAAATTTTCCTTAAATAACGGCACTTCAAGAATTCCCATTCTGCATCATAAGTTAGATTAGGTCCTTAAAGATCAAATGTGGGTATTGTATAGTTGGCTACATCGCGCTGTTAAACAATGTCGTCCCTTAGGGAAGAATCGAGGAAAAAAAATTTGCTCGAGTGGAGTGAAACTAAAACTATGTCATATTCGGCCATTCCAAAATGTTAAATCGAATCGGGCTACGGTTAGAAATGTCGTGAAACGGTTTTTAGATGAACAAAGAGTTTATGACAAACCAAGACCTAAAGGTTCAACAAACAAAGAACTTGAAAAAAAGATTGCTCGATTCTTCAAAACGGATCCCGGCATTTTGGTTAGAGATTTGGCTAAAAAATTGAAAATAAGTAAAAGTTTGGTGCAAAGGGAAGAATCGGATTGAGCACTTGAAAGAAAAGTAAAAAGCCAAAAAGAACTAAATTACAATTTAACACTGCAGTGAGACGTGCAAAAAAACTTTATGGACTTCTTTTGTATTTTGATGGACGATGAAACGTAGGTTAAAATGAACTTCACGACTTTACCTGGTAACCATTTTTACAACACTATGGGTAACTATGATGACATAAGCGATGAGGACAAGTTTATTTCAGTGGAAAAATTTGGAAAAGAAATTATGGTTTGGCAGGCAATCTGCAGTTGTGGTGTACGAAGCCGTGCTTCTTTTACGAGAGGCACAATTAATGCACAAATTTACTCAACGGAGTGTCTCCAAAAACATCTTTTGCCATTTAGACGTCGGCATAATGGCAATGTTTTATTTTGGCCCGATTTAGCGAGTGCCACTATGAGCGCAACACTTTAAATTAGTTCCCAGCAAAACATATCGATTTTGTGAAGAAAGACACTAGTCTACGAACTGTCCAGAAAGATATGTACTGGGCATTGGTGAAAACAGAACTACAGAAGATAGGTCAAGCAGCAATTTCGGAAGACTTCAAAGAAAAGTGGACGAGGTTTAGCAAAAAAAAATCCATAAGGAAACGGTGCAATTGCAGTTGAAATGAAAAATTTCAGCTGTATCGATATTTCCGATTGCTATGTTTTCGCGGATTATTCAGCAATATTTTGGAGCAAACAGCTAACTACGTAACCATAGCCGTATTGTAAATGTACGTACTTTCACCATGTAGTGAGCTATATATGGATGTGTATGAAAAATAACGAAAAATTGAAAGAAAAAAATTTGGTGTAATCAAAAGATCACGCTACATGCTGTATTGAAATAGGTGCTTCGAGAATAAATAGCAATTGTTATTTTCGTTAGAATTGCGACACCTAAGAAATCCTAGGCATCTCACAAAAATCGAAGAATTTTGTTACTGAATAGTAAACCTTCATCTGATTCGTAGGGAAATGTTTGCTGTTCATCATCCTTCATGTACATATAATACATATGTATGTAATAATGTGATGAACTCTAAAAATTCAATTACATCTATGATTTCTGCAGTTCAATTAATATTGAACACCATAATACATATTTCTAAATGTGAACATTTGTTTTTCTTCGTTTTCTCTCGAGTCAGTGGCATTATAAGCACAGGTCGGGGTCGGAAAATGACTGGTTTCAAAACCATCGAAAAGCTTTTGATGACCAAATTTAAAAATAGAAAAATTTTATTTTCGATTCGAATCTACAAATCTCTAAATTTATATTAGACTAATTGCTTAAAGTGCCGATTGCCTGTAGCTCTGAACTCTTTGAAGTCATAATATTTAAAAACAATGTCATAAATTAGTGGACACGTCATGGAAGAATTTTAATCATCATCGAGCAATATGAATCATTGACAAAATTATTCCGTTTAAAAGAAATATATGTTTTGTACATTTAGTTTGTACATCCATACATATGTATACTTTTTAAAATGTTCCTCTTTCACATAGTGCGAGGAAATTTTGAAAAATACATGGACATGTTTAATGTTATCAGGGTAGCATAGAAAAGTATGTTTTATTTAATCTTTTGTTCGTGATATAAAAAACTTCTTATTCTGTTAACTACTAAGAAATACGATCTCATTTTCAAAATAAATTATTACTAATTAAGGCATAAAAGTACCATCTTGTGCTAATAATATATTTTCGTTTTTCTTTCAGGTTATGCAACAACTCAAAATAAGATCACATCCTCCAATGAGATAATATCCGAAAAGTGCGAACCTTCTACATACGAACCAAATAAAATACTGCCAACTGCAGAGAATAAAGAAAATGATATCCCCATTAACGTAGCCAACAATACCGTTGCAATAGGGACCTCAGAAATAAGCAGTGCAACTTCGGGAATCCAATCCCAAGAAATAAAAAATCAAACTGTAATCCAGGCTAAAGTTGTTGAAACACAAAACAAAACTGAGGAACCTGAAAAGGTTACAAACTGCTCAAAGAATGGCGACTCACCAATTAAAGTTGAAACTATTGTTCAACCTCAAGGGCATATGGCAGCTTCAAAACAATCAAAACAAAATGATATTGAATCAATGGAAATGAAGGATGACATAATTGCAGAATCAAGTAGTGCAACCGAAGAATCTCAGGAATCAAATTTGAGTATTGGAGCAGAATACGAAGTTAGAGTAGTCGACGTCATAAGTGTTGCTGAATTACCTCCACCACCTTCTTCAAATATTAAGAAGGCAAAAGTGGGTGAAAAATCGCCGAAAAAAGCAGCTAAAGCTAAAACCAAAATAACTCCAAAAGTAGATACAATTCAGAATGAAACAACTACTGAAAAAGTTTCTGTAAAAACTAAAAAAATAAAAGGGGATGTCGAAACTCCAAAAAAGAGAGAAAGGAAGTCAAGTCTGGTCAAGGAAGGATCCAAAATCGAATCGCAACTGGATGAGAAGAAAAAAACCACCACGAAGACCAAAAGTAAGAAGTTAGAAAGTTCTAATAAAGAAATACTGCCAAATGCCACTGAAATCAATGCTCAGTCCCTTGTTCCTACAAAGCCTAAAGACGAGTTTCCAGTACCGTCAAAAGAAATAGTAGTAGCTGCGGAAAAAGACTCGATTCAATCTGAAGCAGCAACAATGCCAGTACCTACATCAACAACCACTACATCATCTACAACAGCTGCGCCGGTGCCCCCTAAGGATGCAATTACAAAACCACCCCAAGAAGTCGTTGTGCATAAAACGCCAGAAAGCGAAAAGAAAAGACAAGTAACAAAAGTGGATCAATCGAAAATTGGACTAGAGACTAAAATTGCAGACAGCCGAAATAAAGAAGCTTCAGTTGAGAAAATTTTGAAACCCGAAAAGATTAGTCCAAATTCAAGTGAATCGGCACTAATTCAGAAAAGTCTACCCCAAGGAGCACAGACTGTACAAACCAAACTCACTGATAGCCAAAAAGTCAGTGCATTAGAGGATAAATCTATTTCCAACCGTTCCACTCTAATTATTCCAAAAGAATTATCATTACAGGAGAAAGGCAAACCTTCGCCACAAACAGCAGTACCTGGAGTAAAAGAAGCAAAGACAACTCATAATACCGTCCTTTCACCACTTCTTCCTAAGGTAGAGCAAAAACCATTGGCTGTACTACTAGTTCCAAAAGAAGTACCCAAAGTTAATGAGGAACCAAAGGTTCTACCAGAAAAAATCACTTCTAAAATGCCTTCAAAAACAGAAAAAGAAGTACCCATAGACACTTCAACTTCATATCAACCGAAGTCAGCACCCACTAGTGCTCTGGAAAAAGTGCTAGCGACGACAAACTTAAAATTAATAACTGAGCCCAGATCGCCAATTCTTCCACAGACAGCTCCTCCCTCAAATCTACAAAAATCATCCGTACAAACAGTAGTCACACAAAAGCCAAGCCCGTCCCCTAAAGATCTGGAAAAAGACGCTACACAAGTATCCGAATGTAATCGTAAATCTTTGCCAGCAGCTATACCGAGCAACGTCACGCAATCGCAGGCAATTGCGACGTCATCTTCAAAAGACGAAAAAATAATTTCAAAGCCAGATCCCAGCAAAACAAGCAGTCAGCAAACTCCCACACTGCCAGCAGAAGAAGAGCGCGGCCATGACGACAAGTCTACGCCACACATCAGTAAAGAAGTGACGAAGACAGAAAAGGCGAAGGAAAAGAATTCAAACGAAAAAGCTGTAGAACAAAAATCTGTTGACAAAGTTCCACTGAAAATAGAACCGAATAAAATCAGGGCAATATCTGTTAAACCGACACTGACCTTGCTGCCATCTCCTGCCAAGGCCGTTGAGTTGGCACCAAAGAAACTAGAGCTGGTACCAGTTCCAAAGGCATCTAAGCTTGCGGTGGTTCAAGTTCATCCGAAGAAAGACAAGGCTGTGGTGACACAACAACGTGATGATGTACAGCATAACGACAAGGCTGCAGCACTTGATGCAAATTCGATTCCACCGGAAGAGGAAAGAAGGCAGGAAAAACCTACGGGAGAAATACTTCCCGATTCTCCCGCATCTGAGAAAGACGAAAAGCCTGAGGAAAATGAAAAGCCTGAGAAAGGTGAAAAGCCTGAGGAAGACGAAAAGTCTGAAGGAACAGTTGGGAAAAAGTTGGGTCCAAAGAAGCGCAAAATGAAGAAAAAGGTTGTTATAAAACGTCTTCGAAGGAGGCTTTCTACAGATGGCACTATAGCTAGACAAGACTCTTTGGAAAATGCCGAGCCAGAAATTTGTGAAAAGGTCATTGGTGTAAAGCCTCTAGAGCCCGAACCAGAACCGGAACCTGAACTGGAAGAAGAGAAACCTCCACCAGGTCCGAAATCGTGTCTCAAGGTCCGGGAATATCAACCTGGCGATATTGTGTTGTACGCCGATAGAATAAAGAAAATCGTCAAATGGAAGAAAGCTGAAGTGCTAGAGAGGATCACAAGTATTTCATATAAGCTCAACGTCGAGGGCGAGGAAAAATCGTGTCATATATGCTACATCAAGAAATACACAAGCAAAAAGGTTCAATTTGGCGGGAAGGAATATCTTGAAATCGACTATGCGCAAGAGGAGTCCTCGGACGAAGAGGAGGCATACAATATTTGGTCAAGAGTATGAAGTACTGCACTGTATATATTATGATGCCACGAGATGTATACGTATAAGTAGACTGTTAAATAAATTAAGACATTCGAAGTATTTTTGTCAATAAATTATGCAATTTTTACCAAGTGATGTTTTTGTAAAGCCTTCTCAGATTATTTCCTCGTTAAAATTCTAGTAGCATTGCTTTGAGTGGTGCTTATTTAAGGTATCTCGTTATTGGTGGTGATGGTGATGGTGATCGTTAATCATCTTCAGTTCTTGCTAAAAACAAATTACGGATATTGTAAGTAACAATATTTTCTCTAATGATTTGGTTTATCTGTCGTATATTTACCTAGTTTATATTTAACTCGCCGCGCATTAGTAGTTTCTAAATTTTCATTGTAAATAAAAACTTATTACTCTGTAAAAATTATATATTCAGTCAATTTTAAAAGCTTGCGTTTTGTTAAATCTGGTGTAATAATTTATTAAATAGAACGATTTCGCCTCTGCATCACGTATTCTAATATGCAAATGTAGTTTTTACCCAAATTTCATGATTGGGAATTCGGTTCCTTTTAGTTGTACTTTATGCACTGAGAAAAAATCAATTTAAATTTATTAAAAAGATTAGGTATTAAAACCAAACGATTTTATTATTTTTACTTCACTCAACAATTAATTAGCACATGCTTTTATTATTCACTCAGAAAAACGTATTTTTTGAATTAATGTAATTAATTCAAATTTAAATTTTAAATTTTAGTTTAAAATTAAGCATTTCAGGGCTCCGTAGTTACTAAGAATTCTAATAGTGTCATAATGTCTGGACGTGTATCAGAGCTTCGTAAGTAATACATTTTATAACCGTTTGTAATAAAATTTCACATGAAGACACATCTTAGCACAATCCAAAAGCAAAAGTGGAAAAAAATTGTAAACAAATTATTTTTGGTATACTGAGTACTCTCATGGAAAGTAGGGGGAAAGATTTTTATCAGGTACGCCGTTCAGTGGGATATTGTTGAATAGATCTTTTAATTTAATTGTGATATGATCCAATGAAAATTTAAATTTTGAAAACATACAAAAAAACACCGTTTATAACTCCAACTCATAATTTTTTTTAAGCGTTCACTAATGTTCTAATTTTTTACCATTTTAAAAATAACTTTACTTTTGCTATGATATATCTACAGAACTCTAATTATTAATTATTTTATTATTAATATTCATATTAATACTAAATTCGAGTATTTTCTTTATATGCTAAAATAAATTGTTTTCACAGGCCAGTTTTTTCATTTTATCAAATGAAGAAATTAAGAGGCAATATTACCAATTGCCATATTAGAACTATTGCAAAACAATATTTGGTAAAATTCTGTTACAGAAGATTTTAAAAAGCTTATTATGAAAGCCTTCACTATTGCAGGGATTTTGTGATGGATATGATTTTGCACATTCCAAAGGCAGTAGAAGGAAAGTTTATCTATTGAAGTCACAACATAACTAGCAATAATATGAATACTGTAGTCATTTTCAATGACAAGTTTATTTTTATTAGAACACAATAGAATTCTACTTCGCACTCTATATGAATCTCAAGAGTTTAAATAAATGTGCGAAAAGATTACATTTTTGTGCGTTTGGGGTTAAATTATTTGTAGATGGGTTAATTGTATTTGCGACTGGATCAAATTTATTTTCTAATATGTTAAATATACATATGTATCTCTGTTTCGTATAAACTCCTTTGGCTCATTTTTGGCTGAGAATAACAATTGATATTTTTTTTACTAAATATAAGCAATCTAAATATTTGTCATTGGAAAGTCAGGGTCGCGTTGCGGAGAGGATTTCTCAGCCTAGAAATATTTGAAATAAAGAAATGAAAAAGATTTTCAGTCAGTGATACGATATGGCCTGTAACAGTTATAAAATCTTAAAACAAATTGTTTATTGTTTTAATGTCAATACCGTATAAAATATTGTGTTAACATTTTCAAATCGGTTGGTATGTTAACTTTTTTCGTCACCCCCAAAATGCGTAAAATATGTATATATATATAATATTATATATATATATATATATATATAATATTCGAGAAAAACGCCACAAACTATGATTTCGATGCGAAAATAAAATTGCTTATTATTAAATAACCATGCTCTGAACTTTTCCGCCCAATGTATGGATGCTATATTTATGCGACAGTTGTCAGCGAGAAAGTTTGTTCTCCCCACTCTAAACTCCACATATACTTTTGTACTCGAATAATACTTCAACAAATATATGTTTTTTGACATTTAGGCAATTGAAATTAGCGCTATTGTGCAAACTAAACTTGCAATTATGGTGAACATAATTGGTTTCATTTCCTGCAGTCTTTTCAAATGCTTGGTATATGAGTATTGAGTAGTTAGCAAATGTTGACTCTGATTTCACATTTCACAACAAAATGGATACATAGTATGTCATTATTCAATTCGAGAACTATGCATGTAGTTTATACGAAATAGCCTTTACGCCCAGTAACTTAATATAAATATATATGTCAACTTTTTGCCGTTTAAACTGCACGTATTATATTTTCAAAACAAGGGATTATATTCCACCCTCAAGTTTTGCACAATGTTATTAAAACAATTATCTTGATATTTTTTTATAGAAGAATTTATGTTAAATCTAACTTCACCCAAAATTCAACTTATGCACATATTTTACAATTAATTCCGTAATTTTCTATGGCTTATTACAAAAAGTCGATAACTAAGAATGTACTGACTAAAATACTTCATCGCTTTCTTATTAGCTTACACACGACTAGATTTTTGTTTGAAGTCATTTTAAAGATAGAGAAATAAAGACTTTTTGGTTAAAATTTTAATTTGGCTCTGGTTTTGCGTTATCATTCTACAAAATGTGTTCAATTTGTATAAATTTATAATTTTGGAGATAGAGGTTGGTAACAAACATGCACGTACGACTGTAAACTAATATTAATAAGCTGTGAACAATTTGTTCAATAGAGAAACATATCCTTGGTGGAAATATTGTACAAGGGGAAACAGGGATGGACTTAATTATTTTAATTGTATTTATACTAATGTTATCACGGATGCTACCCATGAGGGAGCGTGTAGTACATGTATATATATAAATACTAACTACTGAAGCACATTTTCACACATGCCTAAATAGAAAATTTAAGTTATATGAATGTGCAATAAGTCTTATAACGAGAACCGGAAGAGATTATAAGTATGTATGTCCTTTCAGTGGGCCATTTCTACAAACCCCTCTTTTTTTGTTTTAAATGGATTGATGAATTTCTATACTTGCTCTTAAGTTATACATATTATTAATGGTTTCGCTTTAAAATTTTCAAATTCAAAAGAATGCGTAAATTATTTTTTGAAAAAATCACACTTAATGCACCTACACCATTTTTTAACAAACGACAAACTTATGATCGTGTTTTAGAACTCATAAGATCAGGTCAAGATTCCAATTACAAAAGTCGCACTTTACTTTTCAGTATTAAGACTTCAATAACCGTGTCAAGTTGAAACGTAATGTGTGTAAATATTTAAAAAATGCATATTCGCTGCTGCTACCTCAGAGTCAGACATTATCTTAAGTAAGCGTTGAGTATACTCTCTTTAAATAAGCTGTCTAATTCCAGTGCTCAGTCGGTTTTGAAATCTAATTTTGCTCAGCCACGTAATTTTGCTATTAAATGCATTCCTGATTTGTTACGCTTAAAGGAATTCAATAAATTAATTAGATTTTATATTAAATTTGTCCTTGTCATGGGAAATACTGTGGTTCATCGGCTACTACATATGTACAACATACAGAAGTCAAAGCCAAGAGTGAATTTGAACAGAAATACCCAATTACAAAGAGATCCACCGCCGCTTGGCCCTTAGCCAAAGAATTTCCCATACATACATACATATGTAATATATCCAAAAAATTATTCACATTCCTAGCGCCTCTCTGTTTGGCCTTATACTGAAACTGAAGGCCGACACGGTGCTTGTTACATTCCAGCGCTCTTTTCGAAAACTTAAAATTAGTCAGGTCTAGACAATAATTTTATTTCTATTCTGAAAAATTCAGCATTTCTACCTTAGCCTCAACTTCGCCGAGTGGAAAAATCCTTGAAGGGCGCCCGCCGCTGAGCAATTTCATTTTCAAATTTCTGATGGGACTGCTATTAATAAGTGCTATCTATCTCTCACCTGCTATGTTTAACGACGAAAAAATACACGGGACCCATTTTAGAGTTTATGTGACGGCAGAAAGTTTTTGGCCAATTAATACAAAGCGGAAATAGCAGCACGTTTCTAATATTTGGCAGCGACATATCTGATCTTCCGTCGATACGTGGCCTTTGAGAATGCCGTCTGGGAACCATTCCCAAATCTCCCTCTAAAGATTTTCCGGTAAATAAATTTACGTAAACATTTTCGTAATTGAATCATGGCCGCGGTCAACTTGAGCGTATTTCCGCGCGAGCAGTAAACATTTTCCAAATTATTGAAGATTTTTATCGATTTGTTTGCTCATCGATTGACGTTTGGAGGTAATCGAAAATAAAATTCTTTTTGGGGATATTTTTAAAGTTAATATTATAACTTCTGAAACTCCTACGACATTTTTATTAAAACGTGGCTTCAACAGCAAGTAAACAAATTCCAGTTATTGATCGATAGTTTGTATTCATTTCATTTGAGCAAGCCATCGAAAGTTTATGAAACAATTTTAAAAAAAACATTGTAGGTACATTATAATACAATATATATAATACACTCTTCAAATATTGCACTATATTTTACAGATACAGACTAACAAAAATATGCGTAGCCTCCGACTGCCAATTTTAGTTATATGTAACATACTTTGTCAGTTTATTACAACTATTGACCAGTCAAATCAATTTTAATAGTACTGATTTATATATATGTAGATTTAATTATGAATGTCTTGTTTACATCTTTTTAGTTCTATTTTACAGTCAGTCGGTTTTTGTGGTATTTTTCAATTTTTTTTAACATTTATCATTCCAAATTCCATTTAAACACATAATTTGTATATATTTTTGTAAGCCATTTAAAAACCCCGTTTATAACCCACTCGATAGGTTTGAAGACATAATACGGCGCCAAAAATCGGCCATTTTAATTTTTATAATTTTGATATATCCAGTGTCACTCTCACAATTAAGACGAATCTAACGACACCTCTCAAGAGTCTCAAGCTAAAATCCATCAAGTGGTACCGGACCAGTTTTCACAATTTTTTTTTCCCAAAACCACTTTTTCATAAAAATCCATTTTTTCCAAAACCTTTTATTTTTCCCAAAACCTTTTATAATAAAATTCTTTTTTCCCAACTTAAAAAATATCTTCTGACAGATGATTTTCCTTTAACAAAATTTTGCATTCGGAATTATGGTTTTAGGAAAATGGGTTTTTGGGAAAACTTAATTTTAGGAAAAAAGGTTTTATGAAAAAAAAATTGTGAAAACTGGTACCCAATCCCATCAAGTCGTTAAGGCTACAGAGCGTGCCAAAGAAATCTACATCCACACATACATACACACACTGGAAAAACATAACACTCCTTCTGGCGCAGTCGGATAAAAATTCGAAGTCAAACGGTTTACTACGGCATGGCAAATCTCAATTTTATACACATGGTTTGGAGGTAGTGGAAACGCAATGTGAAACTGGGCAATACAATCAGAATAGGTACATTCATATGTATTTCACGAAATTATTCAAAATATTGTAGTAGGCGTTAAGAAAGACTAAATTAAAACATATTTAAATGATTAATCCCCGATAACCTCGAAGAGAGTAAAGTGCATAAGAGAGCTATTTAGAAAAGTTAATAAATATCAATGAGATCCTGTCATAAGTCAAAAAATAGTATAACTGTTGACAAAATCATCCAACCATTCATTACTTGAAAAAAAAACGAATTTGTAAGAAATCGCAACTTCTGGAATAGATACTATTACTTTTATTTTCGATTACCCCCAAGCGTCAATCGATGAGCAAACAAATCGATAAAAATCAAAAATTAAAACAAGTTATCATAGCTGCACAGTTAATAATTAATAATAGCAGGCAATCAAAAACAAAAGCACCTTTGGGGTTCCTATCCTATTCACCCATACTAATCCAACAACCGCCATAAGAGAGTTACAAGCCCAAGCAGACAAAGTCATGGAGTGGACAAAAACCTGGAAAATTAAAATCAATGAAAGCAAAACAGAACAAATTACCTTCGCCCTCAGGAGAACTAACTGCAAACCCGTAACTATCAACAACAAGGAAATAACCAGAGTCAAGACGGTTAAATACCTCGGCCTTCACCTAGACTCAAAACTAACCTGGAAAACACATATAATGAAAAAGAAGGAACAAATTAAACAAGTATACCGCAACCTCTACTGGCTCCTCCATAGGAAATCTCAGCTAAATATAAATACAAAAATAATCATATACAAATCTATTCTGAAACCAATATGGGCCTATGGACTGCAGATATGGGGCTCGGTAAAAAAATCCAACATCGAAATCATCCAGAGAATGCAAACCAAAATAATCAGGGCAATGCTCGGGGCGCCTCGTTACGTCAACAACAATATAATCCAACGGGACTCCGGTATTGCAACAGTCTATGACGAAGCAAAGAAAATGTGCAAGAGGTATTTCAAAAGACTTCGCAAGCACCCCAATATCACAGCAAAAAACATTCTGAACAAAGAAAAATTTCGCCGACTCAAGCGAACCGACCCGCTACAAATCATTGATCGTCAGTAATTAAATTCCTATAAATACAATCCAAAACCTGTAACAAAACTCACGGAGGCACTGGCTACGGGAGTTAAATCAATTAGATCTAAGAGTTGTAATAATGTAAGCTAGAGATCGGGCTAACGATCTAATGCATACGTAAGAATAAATAAACGCCAATAAAAAAAAAAAAAAAACCTTTGGGGTTGTTACGTCGGAGATCGAGAGACTCAAGGTTAATAAGTTTGAGTCGATCCAAAAAAGGAGGCAAGATGATGAGGTTGCCGTTGCTCCATGGGAGCCCACGAAGGGCAAAGCGAACAAACCGCCTTTCGACAGCCTCGACACGCTTGAAGCGTATGCTATAGAAAGGAGACCATACACATGACGTGTATTCAAGAATTGATATTACAAAGGTGAAATAAGAATCGTGGAATTCCTTAGACCATCCCTTTATAAACCTTGACGTGGAGTTAGCTTTATTAACTATCACATCAATGTGGTCGTCAAAAGTAAAACTACTTGTAGAAAGTGTCTAAGGCCGAATTTAAATATTCACAGTCCAAGCCAGTCGAAACAACATGAAATATCGTCAGCATAACATAAAATGTTTGAATAATTGAGGAACATTTAAAGGTCGTTAACGTAAACATTGAATAAAATTGGACCGAGATGGCTGCCCTTAGGCACACCAGAAAAGTTAAGGAGGTCGTAGGATAATGATCCCCGAAATGATACTCGGTGAGTTCGTAATTTCAAGTAAGACCGCATCCAAGTAATAGAGTTGGAAAGCCGAGCATGGCTAGCTTAAAAAGCAAAATGTCATGGTTGGTGCGGTCAATTGCTTTACTAAAGTCATTAAATATGCAGTCAACTTGCTTGCCAGCTTCCACAGTAGAGATACAATAATTTGAAAATTCTAAAAGGTTAGTCGTGCTTCACCTTTCCTTTATAAAGCCATGTTGGAAATTCACTAAAAACGGTCTGCAGTGAACCTTACTTTACTTTGATCTTATTTACTTCACATCTTGAAGAATCTTAGAAATTGATCACCCTCCCCATACAAAACTTTTAAATTATTGGCATACCTTTACCTGTCCATCTTTCAAATTTGATCAAATAAGAATGGGTCACAGTGTATGACTAAAAGTGTGTATATTAAAAAATAATCACATCATTGTTCGTAAGCCATCTAAATATGTTCATATTACGAAAGTTTGGGCCTTTGATGTTTCTTTTTAATTTGGTCCCAAAACAACAGAGGTATGTTTTAATTGTCAGCTCCAATTTTTCGTTCGTTCAAACACGACAACAGAATTCAACTGAGCTGTAGCATCTAAATTCGTCTGTTTTTTGCCAGCATACTTAAAAACAACAGAATTATTTTCTTCGGACCAAAGAAACAAAAGAGAAATCAGAAGGCTACGCGTGAAGCTAATCTTAGCCCATTCATTGATGCATTTGGCCACCATCCACAGTACAAGGTTGCAAGGCCAACAAAAAATCTCTGCCAAAACATTGCAGCCTTTTGACCTGAAAACAGTGAATTTAGGGCAATCTAGAGATGTCGCACAGGAATCAATCTGTCACTAGGCCAACACTTCTTACAAAAAATTTAAAGGCGTCGAAACTTGAGGCGCAGTAGACTAATGGCTTAGTTATTCTGGTTGCCATTCAAGAACAATGAGTCGAATGGTTCCACAGGATTTAAAGCGTTTTTGACACGAGGACAAACTGGCAATGATAAAAAATTTACCAAGGCTCTTGCGAAAGGCTTATAGCGACATAATTGTTCCTTTGATTGCATAACGCACTTACACATTAGCGGATTTTGTTCTAGTTCATCAAAATGTGATCTTTAGCAATTTCTGAAAACCAAAATGCTTGTCCAATATGTGATATTAAATATTACTACTAATGAAACAGTATATATAGTAATCCCTCGCCTATCACGAGAACTAGCTTCCACGGTTGGCATTCTCTCAAATACGTATTTTAGTTATCAAAATCCATTCGTAATATATATAACAAACTTCAGACAATAATTAAAATTCTTGAATACAAAAATATGACCCAATAAGTTATAAAAAAGTTGCGGATATGCGATTACAAAAAGTGGAGTCCATCGAGCTAGGTAACGATATTTTTAGGAAAGGTTACTTAAACTCGGATAAACCTAACTAGCATGGGTTACCTCCCCCTGATCACCTTTTCCCCACCCCTACAACACTTTCGATGTTCTCATGAGGGTGGTACATGTCAGCCTATATTTTTTATATAATAAGTAGATAAATTCAGCTTTCATTTGAGCCCAATTCCATCCAGCTCCTCCTCGAAGTGTTTTCTTTATTAAAAGAAAGAACGAATTTGAGGTCCCCAAAATAATGGTTTGTTTTTTTAGATAGAAAAAAAAAACGCTTCAAAGAGAACCATAAGATTGGGCTCAAATGAAATCTGACCTTCTCCACTTACTGAAAAAAGGTTGACTTTTACCAACCTCATCAGAGAGATACTTATTGACTTCATAAGTACAAAACCTTAGTGAAACCATTTATTGCTTTTGATGGCTATATTATAGACGTGCTAGTACTACATCCAGCAACAACATCTGATGCGAATATTATAACACATGAGTTCTCTAATGATTTTATCGTAGTATACATGAATATTATATTAAGTACAATACATACAAAAACGCTATGCCTGCTAATTTTGTTCTACGTTATTAATTGTAATTCAAATAGGTTCAATAATAATAAGGGTTTAAATATCAATTTTTATTATGTGTTATGCTGTGCTGACTTAATTTGCTACACAGTTCAAGTTACTCATGCAATTTGCCAAATTATTGATATACCATACTTAATACGCTGGAAATACACCTAAATATGGTATTTATGAACTAAAATATAGCGTTCAAAAGGCGACCGCAAAATGTGGATTTTATTGAGCTGGGCGACGATTCCAGTCCGGCACATTTTTGTAAAAATAAATATATATTACGTTTTATTATTACTGAATATAGTATTACATGCAAAAGCACCTTTAGTATTATCATAGAAAAATCATGGTACGCTAAATCTGGCTTAGAGCCGTTCCGTGTTTAGTTTATTTCTATGACTGAGACACTCGATCGCGGGAAGTGTGCGATTATAGGAAATCTAAGCTGGCGCAGGGTCTGTGAGTGATAAGTACCCACTTAAAGGTTCGACGACTCCAAGCTTTTAACTGAAAACTAAATCCTCCCTTCCTCTTTACACTTAAAATTGCCAAACTATGAAAGTGGAAGATTGTCCAAATATAATTGTTGCTATTCATGTATCATCATTATCATAGTAATCCTATAGTAGTAGTAGATATTATCTAAATTGTTAACTTGCACTTGCATTTCTATTACATTTAGAAACTCTAAGGTATTAATATTGCACTATGCAAACCAACGATCCATAAGAAGATAATTTGCGATGCGAAAGTAACCTTGCCCATTGCATATACATATGTACATATGTATACTCGTACATAGAGAATAGGAGCCAAATGTAAATTTCTTTTTATTTTAAATGTTGGTTCAATTCAAAACTCACATTTCTTGTTATAATATGCATTATACATATATTTTGCTGTGACCGATAAACGGACGGTTTCCTTATTAAACCTTAAAAAGAAAAAATACAGAAAAAGCCGTTTGAAAATTTCGTGCACTTCCTAATTTAAAAACCACTAAACGTGGCTTGAAAAGGGAAGATACAAGTAAATGTAAATTTGTCTAGACAAACCACTTAAATTAAAATGCATTTTTTTCTGCAACCTGATCTTATTTTTTACAATATTAACTCAACAAGGAGGTCATCATATGCACATACATGAATTATTTCATACGAAGATAGGATATCCTGAACAACGAAGTGGAACGCTTTTTCTCGCTTCAGCTGACATGCGAAATACTACTACTAAAATACTTCATTTATCTATGGTATCATGTACCTATAATATATGTATATAAAAATCAAAGTGTGTTTGTGTATTTGTTTGTTAGTTATTCAATGCTAAACGGTTGCTTAAATACACTTCATTTTTTGACACAAGGTCGTAAATAGTCCAACTTAACATATAGGCTATTTGTTATTTTGATAAAGTGCCAGGTGCAAAATGGCGACTCCAAGATGACTACCGGTTAGTTATGTCATTAAATTAGTTAAAGTTTTCGGGGTCGCTGATTTCGAATCTGCCATTAAAATTTTCAACTTAAAAATGGCGGATCCAAAGTGGCTACCGAAAAAGTTGAACTTCACGAGACTGCCCTGAAAGTCCTCATTGGGGCGTTTTCGAATCTGCAACCAGCATTTTCAAATCCGAAATGGCGGCCGAAAAAGTCAAACTTCAAGGAGTATCCAGAAATTCCGCACTAGGTTTTCGGGGCCGCTGATTTCGAATCTGCCATCAACATTTCAAAATCCAAAATGGAGGATCCAATAGGGCTACCGAAAAAGTTAAACCTTTAAGCAATGTTGAAAATGAATATAAAGACTATTATGAGGATATGGATTTTAAGCTTACTAAAATTTAATATAACGGACACATAACGTCTACCAAGGTTTTTAAACTTCAACGGATTGCCATGAAATTTAAAGCTTGGGAGTTTTGGTAATTCAACTTCGAAGAATTTGATTGAAAATGAATACAAACAAAACTTTAGGGCCACTAATTTCAAATCCATCAAAATTTTAAAATTCAAGATGGTGGACCACATAAACACATCCCAAAACTTTAAAGGAATACCACGGAAATTTATACTTATGGCTTCTTAGGGTGCAGATCTTGAATTTTTATGGCAGAAATAGCTAATTTATATGTATGTAATAGCGGATTCAAAATGGCAATCGAACTTTTTTAATTTCAAGAGCTCTCCGTTTTCGCATCTGCTATTTGTAATTTAATAGATTTCCATTAAATAAAAGAAATAGGGGCTTATCACAATTTCTGAATATGGTATGCAAGACCTAGAGAGCGGATGAAGCTTTTCCATTTCAGTGAAAAAAACCATACATATGTATATATGCATATAAATTTCTTTAATAGTAGATATTGAATATTCTGTTGAAAAGAATTTCAAAATTACGAATTCATTAAAGCATCCAGAATTTCTTGACTTATATTAATAAGAAAGATGAGGAGATTTGATAAGAATAAAACAATATTTTCCGGTGAATACGTAACGTACACAGATCACAAAACTTTTGTCTCTTGCAAGAAATGAAATGTGTAAATAGAATCATTGTAATGTCAAACTCAGTACAATCACGCACCGCCCACCGTGTGAATCTGAGCAACTCAGCTAGTTTATCCATAAATATATCAATTGAAAGTTTTTGATTATACAGGGTGTTTCACATAACGTCTGCCAAAATGAATGGGGTGATAGATCTAACCTAAACAAAAAAAAATTTCATGGCGAGGGGGCAATCTCAATCGTTTGGACGTTACAGGGTGATTCATAAATTCGGTATGCGCATTATTATTTTATTCTATTTATTATCTACTGAACGCAGCGAGTAGTGTTTGAGGTAGATCAACATTGTTGCCAGTTTTGGAAAGGACGTTGAGATAATAGTTGTTTAGCGTGAGTTTGATGTCACTGCGTCGAGTAGATCAAAAGGTAAAAAAGAAATACTAATGTGAATACCGAATTTATGAATCACCCTGCAACTCCAAACGGTTCAGCTTCCCTCCCCTTATAGCAATCAGATTTTACTGGAAAAATATTTATTTTTGGTTCGAATTTCTCACTTTTAAAATCACAATATTAAGGATAATATTATAACAAAATATATTTCACTTTTAACCTTCATTTTAGGATTTTTCTTTTATTTGACTTTTTTGTTTGTATTACATATACCTTATTTCTTTAGCAGCCGTAAAATAGGAGCCAATGTTTATCTGCACACATCAATGCATCACGATAAAAAAATAACTATGTGGTAGTACGATAAGGAAATATAAAGTAATTTTATATTTAGTTAATACAAAAAAAAGTAAATGTCGCGACACTCAACATAGAAGTACCTGTGAATTAAATGATATGTTAACATTCTAACAACATTTTTCGGTTTTTTTTTATTTCTGGGGAACTATTTCGACCACCAGTGGTCTGAGAAACTTTTGTTATTGAAAGCTAAATATTCCTTCGTCAAATTTCGATGTAATACACTCTGTGAACATAACCATACATTTAATAAATTTTTACCATTATAACTTACCTCGAAATCATGTGATATCTAAATAAAAGGATTTGGGTAACGATTGGGTGCGGTTAGTAAGAATAATATAAGATTTAAACTGATTTATCTTATATTTGGTGCAAATATACATTACCCTTGGTACCTTTCGCTAGCGATTACGAGATATATACTGTGTTTCCATGGACAGGGTTGAGTTTGGGTTGAGTACATAATTGTTAATTTGACAAATCTTGTAGTAAAAATAGAGTTATATACGAGAATATAAACATTTTATAACATCTCAACATTTCTGTCAAAAAAAAAAAAAAAACCGGATGCTAATTTTAATACAAAAGTAAAGAATCTACGAACACATTTACGTAACTCAGCCTGTTTCGTGGAGTTAAGCTGAATTTAACGAAACTCAACTCAATTGTAGTTTCCATGGACTCTAACTCGAGTAAACCCAGAGTTAACTTTGCATGAAAACACAGTAATAATTAATTTAGGTCTAGTTGATTACTTAGAAGTAGTTGAGTGCTCGTTAGTAACAGCTAAGTTAGAAAATAAAGCAATATTAAAATTTATCACGAGTCAATATATTTTCTCCTCATACATTTGTTTCATTTCGTATCTGCTTGCACTTTTTTCCTTTTTATTTTACTTAAGCTACTTCTAAAAATTCACAAAAAAACAATTCTAACACATCAGCAATAGAGGTTACCGCCGAAAATTGTATGTTTTTGGTTTTTTTTTAAGTTTTTCTTTAAGAAAAGCGACAAAACTCTTAAAAGGGACTATGTATAATTGTAAAGCTATACAACTCTAGTTTGCTCGTTTGGTTTTACTACAGCAATACAAGTGTTTCTCGCTTTATATTTTTATAACAAAATCAGTTTCATTCAGGAGCTGGCACTGAGTGGAAATACTTAATTGTTTCGAAGAAGTGAAAGAGCATTCATGGACAGAGTTATGTTATAATACGTAAAGCAAGTGGTAAATTATCGTTAATAACTAAACTTTCTCTTCATTAAAAATAAATAATAAATAAGAGTTGACTTTGATAATGATATCTACGCTACAACATTACTAGATAGGTTATCTTTACTCCTAGACGACATCGGCTACATGGTGTATCTTCCAATGGGTGGTGACCAGCTTAAAATGAAGTCGCATCGGTTAATATCGCATTTAATTCCCTGATATGTTGGGCCTTTGATCCTGTGGCTGTTGACGGAGAGCATGCGCGGCCAATATAGCTGTGTTTTGTGTAAATAAAATAGAAAAAGATATTTGTTGATATTATATTTTTTATTTTTTTTTGATAAATCTACGGTAAGAACAGAAAATCTATTTCTTAAATGCTGTGAATTAGTGATATGCAACGAAAGTGAGGGGGTGATGGGAATGATATTTTTGATGAACGGTTAAGAAAATATAAAAAGCTCAGAATATGTTAATAAAACAAATAAAGGAAACGAACAACCGTAGGTGCTGAACACGAAACTATATTTTCTCCTTAAATTCAAAGAAGGCTTTAAATGTACGTGGAATTATTAAGCAAATTTTGTCTAAACTAAAAAAAATTTCAACAATATTCAAGATTGTCATGGAAAGGATACGGACGGATCCATGCGAAACGACGAAGGTTGTAATACATTTAATATAGTCCCGGCTTTTTAACATCCTTTCGATAATAAATATTATGCTTCTTTAGCAATATATTTTTTGGGGTAATATGTAAATATTTACAAATAAATTTTGTTCTTATTTTGCATTAAACATTAACACGAGCTTCAAATCCATATATGTAAATACTTAGTCAATTGAAAAAAGGAGTGTATAGGAGTATACTTCTGAAAGTGTATGAGGCAGTGTTAGATTTTTTTTTTATTTATTTATATTTATCGGTGTAAAGTAAAAAAGTATTTGTCGTTCCACATAGCTTGGATGATACGAAATAAGTGGAAATATTTAAGGAAGTTACTTTTCCTAAGGAAAAAGTTGAACATTGAAAGCATCTAGTCTTAATTTTTACACCATAAAAGAATAACAGTAAAATAACTATAAGCTTATCACTTATTCAAAAATTGTGGCCATGTGTGAATGTCGTTTTGAGTTCGACTCTTCTAACGAAGACACTAATTTGTTTAGCGATAGTCTTGAGAATATATTTTCATTGGTCGAGTCATCAAAATACACTCACAAAATCCATCAGTCTTTTTGAATATCATATTTTTTCCTCAAGTTCAGGTTTAAACTGTTTGTTTTATGGTGTGTGACATTCATAATGGTCAATGTTCAATGGAACAATGAATTCGTCTCAAATCTATCGGTCTCAAAAAATCGATATTTACTTTCTTATTGGAAATCAATCATAATTTGAAGAATGTGACATAAATAGAGAAATGAATATTAAATTCTTTAACATAAATAAGTTGCGATCATTAGTGAAAATAGTTGTACGATTTTTATATTGCAAGAAGGAAGAACCTAGCTGTCTAAAATTGGGCAGTTGGCAACGATTAAGGGAACAAGGAGAACTCGCACGTTTCACAGACTGACGTTATAAAGACGATAATACTAAAGAAGAATCACAATATACAGTTTTAATAGCAAAATAAGGGTAAGTCAACCAGAAAAACGACAAAGTTGCTTGCATTTTTTTCTTCTCAAAGTTTAAACGCGTTTTTCACGTAACGTTTTTTTATGTTGTTTTGATCTAGGACCCGGCCATTTCTTACATATTTAAATTAAACCATTGCATCAAACATTTATAGCTCGCTATTTATACAAAAACACAAGTTTTCATATTTCCACACAAACCAATAATTTGGACTTGGCACAAAAGACCTTTGTTCGCAGTGGCCACCATATGGTTTGCCATAATCCACATAACTATGAAAATAAATAATTTGAACCGACTTTACTAGGAGATTTTCTAATTTACTAATTCTATAATGCCAAAGGGGATAATCAGAGCGACCGTCTTTTTTAAGAACTTTACAATAACCCTACAAAAAGTATAAAGTAATAAACTAAAGCCAATGAAAATAAGTAAATATACATTTTATGAAAAGAAAATTCCCGTTTCCCAATTTAGGAACTTTGGCTTGAGGAGAATTTGGGAAACTTGTCGTTTCTCTGCAAAAGGAACGATGTTGATATCTTATATGCCATGTACCAAATTTTCGAATTCGACATCAAGTAGTATATTTATTATAGTATCAATTGTGTTAATTTTTCCGTGTTGATGCTGATGCTTTTAATCTTGAGCTAGTAAAGTTGGGCCACTAGTTTAGATTATTATTTCAGTTTATTTCCATTCATTTTTGCAATAGTAGTATTAGTCGACGTTCGAAAACGCAGTACTGCAGTCTACATATATAGTATAAATAATCTTATAGTTAACATGTAAACATAAAATTGGTATATATTATATAGTACAGTGGTGCGAACTCGCGCCTATAAATTAACTCTAGTCCCTTTTGAAAAAGATAATTCCTTCCCAAGTTTTTCATATTTATCCGAAAGATAGATCCTCATAATAACAATTACAAAATTGCCCGCAATTCTTGAAATGCTCGTCCACAACAATTTTCGTACAAAAACATTTCATATATTTTTATGTACACGAAGAATTTAATGATCGATTACATTATTAGAACATATCACGTTAAATTTTGGTAATTTAGCAAGGCTCTTTAATATCGGAAAAAAACATCAATTTAATTTTAATCTAAAACAGCACCCGGAGAAACAAGAAAAACATGCAAAGGAAAACCCAATTTACTAAAAGATGCCAAAATAAAAAAAACGAAACCAAAAGTGATGGCTGGGCATTCTAATGTACTTAAAATAAATTTTATTAAGGAGAATGCACTAGCAAAGTTGATAAACGAAACAGCTATTTGAAAAGCCAATTCAGCATACAATTGGACAGATGTTATCTTGAATTGTATAATAATTATTAACGGTTGAGTTGGCAAATTTCGTTTACCATTCACATTGCGTTTTAGTGGAGGACGGGATATAAAGTGATGCGCATGAATGTTATATATAAAAACAAAAACAATTAGCGCAATAGAAATTAGGGGCTAATTGCAAACGAAAAAAGTAAACAAATAGAGAGAACTCAAGCACATTTTTGCCAGGAACTGAGTTGGTTTAAATCCGAAGCTAGAGACAAGAAAATACAACGCTAACGTTAACAAACATATTAAATATGTATGAACAAAAATTTATTTGCCCCGCCGTGAGATGATGCAATCTGTACAAATTAAAGGGTGGTATGTTCTTTTACGAATGGAAGTGATAACATGTAATGAAAGGATGATAACGTCAAGTTATTTTAGGCGGCACAAATAAATCCTTTGACTTATACCATACTTCGATTTAGAATTTAATCAATTTTTCAAAATACCGAAAAACGTAACCAAATGAGGATTACAGCAAGAAGCTTAAAATTTATATCCCGACCCTCACCTAATTTGTCTTCCGGCTTTAGAGCTTCGTGATTTAGCCGCGTTGCCATCTGAAGGCCGATTAAAATCTTTAAGACTTTCGAATGAAACGCTTTTGTCAAATTCTTTTGACACTTGTAAGTTGTCATCGGAATTTTTATGTGAAAATATTCGTTTCAACCATGTTCCGCCGTTTTCGGGGTTACCGGTGGTGGTAGTAGTAGAAGTAGGTGGGGTGGTAGTAGTGGAAATAACATCATGTCCTTTTGGATTATTGGGTCTGTAACATAAATCAAGTAGTTACGAAACTCCACACAGGGAATCATGAATAATACACAATGGTTATTTGTTGATTCTTATGCTATTGACGATTTTTTTTAAATTTTGTATTGAGGTTTTTTGGCAAAATACTGTTCGCTTTTTTCATAAAATTACATTTCTTTGATGTGCTTCAACTAGCACTTTATTAATATTTCAAACACGCATAAGTGCATAGAGTCCATAAATTTTTATATTTTGGTGGATAGTACGATACAAAATTGGTTACTGTAAATTTTGCTTGAATTGATTGATTGGTAGTACTGTAAGCTAAGAAAAAAAGCAACTTAAAAATAAATTTCCTCCTACAAACTAAAACCTGGTTACATTGGGATTTTATTTATAATATGTATATATATTATCCATATGAATACACGGAAAATTCTTTTAAATCTCAACACTTTATAGTCAAACTATTGTACAATCAACAAAACACTGCCAAGAAACCTCTTCAACAATTATCTTAATTGAATTTAGTTTTATGATTATATACTATTAAAATCCGTCCTTGAATTAAAGAAGAAGTAAAAGCAATATTTAAAACAAATTAGTGGAAATTTGTAATACAACAGTAAAGGAGGAAGTACTTAGCGTCTGATGGTTATAGCTTAAATAAACAAATCATTGAATTGCAAAAAACTAGCACATTGTGCATCATAGACGGGATGTTGAATGTATGGCTGATTGTTTGAAATGTTTACAAAGAAACGATTTTGATTCATTTTGTTAATGTTCCCAATTACAAAATTCCCTACAAAACCTATTGCGCTTGTTATATTCAGCATCTTTTTTCGCAATAAATCTTGTTACCAAATTCCAAACATTTATAAAACAGAAGACAAACTGGAGCCAATCAAAAATATTACCTGATGTCCCTGCATGAGTTAAGAGCGGTCATGAAGCGAGGTTGAACGTACATCCAAGCACCTTGATTTTTATGTTCCTCCTGGGCCCAAACAAGTTCAGCGTTAGAATACCTTTCACACTCCTGTTTCACAAGATCGAATGGGAAGGGCGAAATCTGTCACAAGTAAATTAAATTAATTAAACGTTCTTTTGTAGGAATTAGAAAAGTACAAACCTGTTCTACCCTGGCAATAGCAATTTCTTCTTCAAATTTCTTTTCAGCGCGAGCCTTTGTGAGATCATAATACACACGACCGGTGCAGAATATTAACTTCTTAACATTCTCAGGACATTTCGAGGCTGGACCACATTCGGGGATGATTCGCTGGAATTCAGTGCCTTCCAACATTTCATCAAAACAACTCTTCGCCTCTGGATGACGCAAGAGAGATTTTGGTGTCATCATAATCAAGGGCTTGCGGAAAGGCAGGGCGATCTGTCTTCTCATGATGTGGAAATAGTTGGCTGGTGTTGTGCAATTTGCAACAATCCAATTGATATCGTGCAATTGCCTAATGGCAAACTCGTCGGATTCAGGTGGGAAATAGTCAGGATCATCAGATGACAATTGCAGGTAGCGTTCCACACGGGCTGAAGAGTGTTCTGGTCCCATACCTTCCATTCCATGTGGCAAGAGCATTACAAGACCAGATTGGCGAACCCATTTGGCTTGCCCGGATGCTATAAACTGATCAATAATACATTGAGCTGTGTTGGCAAAATCTCCGAACTGTCCTTCCCAGATAACAAGAGCATTGGGATTTGTCATCGAATAGCCATGCTCGAAACCAAGTACAGCTGCAACCAAAATAAAAATGTGTAAATGCATATGCAAAGACCAATGAAAAAAGCCATACCATATTCAGATAGAGAACTATTTGACACAGAGTACGGAGCTTGGTCAGGGTACAAGTGGCAAAGCGGTGTATATGTAGCCTTATCGACCTGCTGATGATGTAAAACATGGTGGCGATGTGAGAATGTGCCTCGTTCAACATCTTGTCCCGATAATCTGACGTGGATACCTTCTTTCAACAAGGAACCAAAGGCCATTGCTTCACCCAGGGCCCAATCTGCGATTCTCTGATCCACCATTTCTTTACGAGCAGCAAGAACTCTCAACAAACCCCTTAGAAAGGCAAATCATGAAAAACAGTTCTTAAAAAACAAAAAAAAAACTTTTTAAAAACTCACTTGTGAATAACGAACTCAGCAGCATTTGGTGGTGGTTGCGAAAATCTGTTACCAATGTGAACTAATGTTTCCTCTTTCACACCAGTGGGACACAAACGCAGAGGATCCTTGCCTTCAAAGAATCCAGACCAAGGAGAGTCGAGCCAGTCTTTGTACTACAAATTGATCACATTAAGGCTCATACGGAAACATAATGAACATATAAAAATAACTACCTTAATATGTGTTTCCTTCTTGGCCAGTTCCATTGCCTCTTCGCAAATCTTCTCGTATTTATCAGCAACAGACTTAACATCCTCTGCAGTTACAGTGCCTTCTGCGATTAATTTATCAGCGTACAAGTCAAGGCCTGCAAAATTAAGTTCAGAAAAAATAGTAAAGAAAACACACGCCCTTGTTCTTACAATTCTTATGTTTCCTGATTTTCTGGTACATCAGAGGTTGTGTGAACATTGGCTCATCAATTTCATTGTGGCCATTACGTCGGTAGCTTACAAGATCAACAACAACATCTTTGTGGAAAGTGGCCCGCCACTCAGCAGCTACTTTACAAACGTGCATAACGGCTTCAGGGTCATCAGCGTTCACGTGGAAAATAGGGGCGTTCACAACACGTGCAACATCCGTACAATAGGGTGACGAACGCGAGTAACGAGGATCAGTAGTAAAGCCAATTTGATTATTGCACACAACATGAATTGTGCCATGTGTAGTATAGTCGGGTAGGTCTGACAAGTGCATTGTTTCATAAACAACACCTTGACCGCAGAAGGCAGCATCTCCGTGAATCAGAATCGACATTACCTTTTTGCCTTCACCATCTCCACGGTAGAACTGTTCAGCACGAGTTTTACCTTGAACGATTGGGTTAACAGCTTCTAAATGTGATGGGTTTGCAACAACCGCAAGACGAATATTTTTGTTTGTAACTCTGTTCAGCCGCTCAATATATGTGCCCAAGTGGTATTTCACATCACCGGATCCCTTTAAGAGTAAATTGCCTTCAGAAAGGTTGAAACGTGATCATATAGAAAATTTACGTCATCAGCTGCTTCCAATCCAGCAAACTGTGTGAAGATCTGATGAAGGGGCTTTCTGCAAACGTTGGCCAAAGTATTCAACCGACCACGATGTGACAGTCCTATGATGATAGATTCAACGCCAAGTTCAGTAGAAACATCAATGACTTGTTTTAAGCCTGGTATCATAATTTCAGATCCTTCAAGACCAAAGCGCTTTTCAGACGAAAACTTTTTAGCCAGGAAAGCTTCAAATCTGCAAAAATTAATGATGCAAACAATTTCCTCTTTGACCCCAATTTATAAACTTACCCAGTTGCACGAGTTAAACGAGCAAGAATTAGCCGCTTTTCTTCCGCGGTCACTTTCATAACACCAGGAGTTTCGAACCTCTTCCTTATCCAGTTACACTGCTCCAAAGAATTTATAAACATAAATTCAACGCCGATTTTGTTGCAGTAGACGTTTTCTAGGCGATTTAATATTTCCCTAGTAATGTAATAACAAGGTTAAAAAAACGCACAAAGAATCCAAATGCATTTATGCCTACTTTAAGGAAAGAGATTTCTCCTCTCCACCAATGAACGTTGTGCTAGGAAGTTTAAATTTCTGCTCCATGTCGTGATCACCTGATTATTTTAAATTAAATTAGTTCGCAAATAAACACAACGGACAGCTATTCTTTACGTATACCTAAAGCAAATCACATTAGAAAGCAAATAACAATCTAAAAATCATTGAAATTCGGAGGTATTTTAATAGTAGCAAACAGCGCACTGACAATCGTGCAATATACAATTCAGATGTGTAACGAGAAGCGACTAAGGAGAAAAAAGAGCGGAGTAACAATAGCAGTTGAAGAGTATGTTAACGAAACAAAATGAATGAGAGTATTACTTTGTTTATATTTACCGGTTATTGGCTACAGTATTCTGCTGCCTCACTTAATGTTAAACGCTTGCGACCACATTTCAACAGTCGTTGTCTCGTGGGTCTACTACAGCTTGGGCTTTTAGCAAAATTCAGGAATTAAAATAAAAGCACCAGGAAATAACTATAATTGGTTCCTTTAAAAATGTGCGTGAATCCTTATCTTGTAATTTTTATTATACTCCGTGTAGAAAATCATATTTGGTATTTATAACAAAAAGCAATAATAATTGGTATTTATAACAATAGAAAGTTTTGCATATTTATGTTTCTACCATTAGTGTTCGCCAAAAGACAGCGTAAGAGCTCCGCGGTTATTGCTTAAGGGATTATACTTATCTGTTTGAAATCTTGGAAAAGGTGGGAAACGTTCACGATTTTTTTTTTACAGCTCTTTTAGTTGATAAATGTTTGATTTTTGCATCTCAAATACCGAAGAATTCCTAACAATTTTTGAAATAAAAAAAAAGTTTTGTTTTTCTAAAGTTGTAGACACTTGCCAAATTAAACATGCATCCTGGAGGCTATAAATTATACCGGAAAACAACAAAAGAAATTTCTTTTTGTTAAACATGTCTGGCTGGCATTTTTAAGAAATTTCAACAACTGCAAAAATGGTGATCAGTTTAAGAAAGGTTTGTTTTTTCGTGGTAGATTTGAAGAAAGATAAAACGGGGCGTAAACAAACGATAACGGTTAAAATCTGTTGATACTTTTTCAATTTTGAACTATACTGGTTTTTTTTTTGACATCGTAAAAATCTTAGTATATGTAAGTATGCACTAAAGATGGCAACTGCAGTAATATACGTGCACTGAACTGAATTGTCTTATTAAAGTCAATTCCATTCCATTTTGCCAACTTACAGAATCAATCGGTTCAGTAACTTCGTTTAAATAGGGCTGGGTACTTTTCGAGCAGGAAAAGTTGTTTGCCCATGTTTTTTATTTTTTTGAAAAAAAATTGAAAAATGAGAAAAATGGATTTCTATTAATTATAACATTAAAATTCTTGTGACTTAAATTCCAAGCCTGTAGTTGTTATATCTCCCAAACCCACCTTTTAGTCTTGACCGTTACATGACATGCGAGGAGGTCTGCATATCATCGTTATATTTAAATATTTATATACATAATTTACAAATTTCCTTTTACATGGCTAAAATAAATAGCAAACAAATAAAATCCATTTCAAAAGGTAGAGGTTCATGCACATTTTTGAAGGTTCGCGACAATTGTTTACAATAAATGCAAAGCAAATAGACAAGTAGATGCGCACCATCAACTTTGCACACATCAGCATATTCAGGCAAAACTTAGTGGGAAGTATATAAAAATTTCAAAACAAGGCTTTACGAAATAAAAAAATAAAATGGGAAATACTAAACCTATGGATACAAAACTTAATAAAAATTAAACGCTACTTACCAAAGCTATAGTTAGCAAAAATTGTTCTCGTTGTGCTGTTATCACGCAATTCAGGAACGTTTATACCAAGAGGATCGAGGTTAGCAATGTTATGTCCTCGAATCTACATATTTTGCAGTTTATTAATCGGCAGTTACGACCATTTTTTGTTTTATAATTTTTTTTAAGCGAAATTTTGAAAATGAATTTTGATAAGAAAAATGAATAGAAATATAGTAAATAAAGAAACAATTTACACAAAGCATACGAACTAACCAAAAACCTAACATAAAGGAAATGTGTTAAAAATGGATAAGAAAGTCAACATAGCAAAATGGTAAGGTAGTCACGCATGTGCTGTACGTTTTGCGTGATTGGTGTTAATGAATTTCTACAGTGCTTTACTAGCAGTCGGAAACAGTCCTAAAAGTTCTGAAGAAGAAATATACAAATTTGAATAACTGTTTTAATAACTTCTTCAAAACTTTTCTCCGCTTTGACATGCACAATGCAAAGAGAATACAGGAAAATGCGAGTAACAGTGGAAATAGCCAATATAATACAAATGTGCTCCTTGTACCAAAAATTCCCATTAAGTGGTGGTGCATAGTAAAGCAGTACGAGTGTTAGAACAACTTCTGTTGAGTAACTTGTGTTTTTGAACTTTTTTCCAACAGCTTCTCCGAATTTCAATTTTATTTTATTGTTTATATTTTTGGAAAGGAAATGTTACTTTAGTTTGTTCATTAAATTTTTTTTTGTACAATACATTAAAAGTAATAGTAATTTAAAAGGTAGATTTAAAATAGAAACAATTAAAAGAAATTACCAAGCATAAACCAATTATGTTGTCTAAGTACAGCTTCGTTTGCACGCCGTTTGACACCATCTCGACTGACGGTGACTTCCTGATTAAGAATTCCGAGAGGATCCAAATCAGCCGCCAGGTGTCCACGTGACTAATAATTTTTAGTTTTTAAAATTTATGTTCACTGTCTTAAAAAACTTTAAGTCCTTATCATAACGGATTTTATTTAAATCTATATTTAGCAAGTTGACATATTTTACCACGAGCCTCTAGCACTACTTAGCATAAATGTACTAAATGTTGCAACGTTAGCCATTTTCTTGTATACTTTATTTAGATTCTACTAATATATTTTTTTATTTAATACCATTCTATCCGTTGACATCAATGATAAATGTTTCAAAAACTGCAGATTGAAAAAAGAGTGCCCAAATAACCAACTCAAGTGAGTTTTTGAAATGTAATTAAAAACTTTTGGCATAATAAGATATGGTAAGATAATTATATATTAGAAAATGGAAATGGACTTTTACAGTACAGTGTAAACCTGATGCTGAATCGGATCACGTATTTTTACGGAAAATACGTTTTTTGAAGCTAATAAACACATTTTGTGGAGCATTATTTTCGAAACAAAATTTAAGTGCCAGTAATCTTTCTCAAGTGAATTGATGAACTCATCTACACTTTTTCCCTTTCCTAGTCTATAATATTATAACCACTCAAACGAAAATAGCTCTAATATAAAACAGAATACATATTATGAAATTTTGCGATAATAAATTTTGTATTATAGGAAAGCAATAGTCCTGGAGTCCAAATTAGTATTTTTTTTTTATTTTCTACGGCAAATTTAGCATAAGACAAGCCACACAAGAGGTGCCACCAGAATTTTAAGGCTACTTTCATGTAGTATTGGCAAACTTTCTTACAAATGTTCAGGAGTAAAACAGGAAAATAGATAAAATCTTCTTATGGCATAAGCAAAAACAAAGTTTGAGTAGTGTGGCAAATAACTGTTTATACAAAAAGTGGAATATTATCATGAAGAGGTCCTACCTACACTCGAAATCTAGAAGGAATTCAACTCAAACTCGTTGGAAAACCTATACATTGATTATGTGCTCATATTGTTAACACAGGATGAACGGTTATTAAATCAACGAAAGCAAAAACTTGATTCAACAATGTTCAGACAATATGTATAGAAAATGGCTAGCATCATACGATATGCCCTATACCATTCATGCTTATGAAAGTCGCTGTTATAAAAAAGATCTTAGTGGTAGAATAACAGTATGTGATAAGTACATATCTCAATTTACGGTGCGTAAACCTTTTAAATAATTTTAAGGTGAACCTACCCCTTACTGACAAGAACGACAATTTGAAGGAAATCTCAAAGGTAACATGTGAATCATGCATTATTTTTCGATATGCATGAATCTAAAATAATGACTGGATGGAGATATAGTCGAAATCACGAAACTTTCATGCATAACGAAATATTTTAAAAAGATGTATTAAAGTACAAAAAGATCTTCAACGGGTAAAAGTGTCTAAAAAATCATAATTTTCTAAATAAAACTAACGATAAGTAGGAAAGGTAAGCTAAGTGGTTGCAACAGGAATCAAGGATTGTTGGAGTATCTGGTGCTATGCTTATTTATACATTTTATCTACACGTATTTTATAGGTACGAACAACGAAACAAATTATATTACTAACTAAATACTAACAACGGACAAAATTGGAAGTAATAATAATTAATAAAGTGCTAAATTAAAAAAGTTGGAAAATTGGTAGGCTCTATGATTCGTGACCGATGAACGACTTGATGAGGAGCAAATATATATAGGAAAACGCTGCTTATTAGAAAAATAAAAACCAAATATTGACTACTGGAAAATCATAATGAGCAAAAAATCAAGGTGTGTTCTCAAAATAATGCATGATACCTTAAATTTCCAATTTCCTTCCGAGATTTTCCAAAAATCAATATTTAATATGATTAAAAATCTCCCCTTTCATCAGCTCTTAATTCCATTAGGTATATCTTGGACCCTAACTAGTTACCTGATAACTTCTGATAATAGCCTGCACAGCAAGATGGTCATCGATGGTTTTCTCGTCTGGTTGGCCTGCGCTACTGCCGCCCATGTACTGTGACATAGGCATTAAATTCCTCTGCACGGGAGACAAATTCGGCGGTCCAGAGTACTCATTGCTTCGAAAATATGCATCCCACGACTGTGATTATGATTATTCGAAGAACATTGTATTTTAGTATAATAGTGCTAAAAATAGGTTAGATTAAGTTAGCGTTACCGTGTGTACTGAAGCTGGGTCACGGAGCCAATTATTGTACATTTCTTCCACATAGGCTGAAGTGGTTCCATTAAGAAATGGTTCGGCAGCAGCTGAATTGTAAGTTTTTATAGATGCCGCTGCAAATGCTTTGTGTATCTGAAACATTTTGGGTGTACTTAGTAATGGGATCAAAATGAAAGTAATATTATGTAGTCTGCATCACTTAGCTAGAAACAAATCCCACACTTGGCCCAAGCTGCATTATTTTAAACCATTCTTTCAAAATGTTTCGTTTTGCTTTATATTTGTCAAACTGATAGTGAAACTAAATACTCATATAAATTTCGATAAGAATGTTGCGAGTACGAATGAAGAATTTAACAGAGAAAACTTTCCTTTAATGCTTTCGATAAGTGCTAACGCGATATTAATCATGATCACCTCTTATGGGTAAACGAACCGTACCGAAATTATTAACACCAAATATTCTTTATCTAAAATAAATTTCATCCTTTGCACCCGCAAAGTACATAGTTATATCCAAGAAAAAAGGAAGCCTTTTTATTTACAATTGAAATTTACTCACTTTATTTTTAGCGGGACCTTTCAGAAGCCATGTTGCAAAATTTTGTTGACCTAACGGCGCTACCGCCAATGTGAATGCTGAGTTTGCGCGATGCATTTTGTATTATTTATCTGAAAGAACAAACTTTAATTAATGCAACGACATAGTAAAATAACCTTAACAGTAAAATAAAGGTCTATCTAATGCAATGTGTTTTTATTACATTAAAAACACATCAAATTTGTAAACTTCATCCATCGTATTCGATTAGACCTAATAATCACATCTTACAGAATATTTTTTTTATTTTTAATTTGATCTTGCTTAGATGAATTTGTAATTGCAATATTAAATTTCCGCTAACTATTCCATGCCCAATGAATATTTGCGAGTCAATGAGTTTGATCTCATTGTGTTGCTTAACACCGTATAGTGTAATTAAATGAAGGAAAACCTGACCGAAATTCGAAATAATTTTGGAGGTGGTAAATTTGTAATTATAAGTATGAAGTTTTTGCCGTAGCCGACGTTTTACAACTTGATTACCTAATAAATATTAAAACAAACAGGAATTTTGTTTGAATCATCTATTAATATGAAAACACAACTGCTTTAATTAATTTCTACATACATATACTACGGTAAACCTCAGCCCATTGAACAGGGTTTTGCTTAACTCGCTTATTCTTCGATAAACTTCGCTCGATTTCAGCGATATCAGCATGAATGTTAATGTTTAGGGTATACCGCGAAAAAAATACAAGTGATATCACATACCGCGAAATAGAAGTAGACTAGAATTTAAAAATATAATGCGATTCTAGGACCAATGAGTTGCACATAAAAAAAATCAAATGTAATTAATTCTTCTAAATTCCCCAATTTATCTTGTATATTTGTGAATTGGGAAACATTATTAAAAAAACTGATTGCATTAATGAAGCGCATTAAGTTTTCAATAAACCTGGAGGGCTTTTTCTTATTTAATTATTTGCAGTAATTACACTATGGCAAAATCAGGGACGTTTATGTGTTAACCTAGAAGTATGAATTCAGTTGTTTTGTGCCAATAATTTATTGATTAGGCAGGCAAAATCACAAAAAATAATGAATAAATTCAATTACGTTGTTTTTCTTTAAATTTTGGAACCATAATTTAATTAATAACACGTAGGACTTGTACTGTATAGAACTACCCCGCAATGCAAGAAAACTAAAAATATAAGTTTGGTTCCATTGTGTCCTAATTGTAGTTAATAATTATTTTAAAACTTCAAAGATAAAAAAAAATATGAAAAAACATAACTTGTTTAGAAATACGATAAATTTGTACGCACAATTATAATTTCGTATTCTATGTTTGAGCATGATAACAATACGATGCAATTACCTGAAGAGATTAGATTTACTTGATAACTCACATAAGGTTACTTTGTTTTTAATGGCAATGGTTCGAATGTGAACTTTGAGACAACTTCAAATTTTATTTACTGCACATATTTTCACTATCAACAGCTATATCAAATAATTGCTTTACATATTATACGCTAATATTAAAAATACAGGTAAAGCCATTTGAAGTAGCAATTCAAGTGCCATCTTTGCTATCCATGCAATTCGCAGAATGGCAGTAAAATAAATTAACTTAAAGCGCCTCTCTTAAGTGGCTGATTGAATCATACTTATTGTCCGATCTTGACTTATTGGTTAAAGCATAACGCTGACAATGCAAACCAATTGCAAGTTTATTAGTCGGCAGTAGCGGCCGTCAACTCGCTGAAAATACGCGGTATCTTTTGATCACATGAGTGTGAAATATTGGTAATGATGGCGCAGCAATTGATAGAATTAAACGCGCTGGGAATAAATACGCCTATGGGTGCATTTTTACTTTAATGAATTTGAAAGATAATAGATCAGAAAGGAACATTTAAAATTAGTGGAGAAGCTAATTATAGATGTCTTAAATTCCTTAATAGCAATAGTTGCAAGTACTTGCACAAATCTCGGTTCACAATCGGTCTATTCGATAACCATGACGTTGAACTCGTGACCTCCTCCACGGGAGAGAGTGTATTTATCCGCACGTTTTCGAAGGTTATTCGTTATAATTGTAACCTTGCGTAAAAGCGCGTAGCTCATAAACTCAAAGCATTTATGTTTTTTAAGCAGAGATTGAAAAGTGTCTAGTAAGCAAAAAAAAAGTTAAATATACAGGAAACACCTCATTCCACATGTTAAGTTTTTTCTTTGATCAGACTACAACAAAAGCTTTTTTTACAGATATTGATTACAGTTTTTATATTTCGCATATAATACCTTTCGTGTGAATAAATGCTTACGCCCAATAGTAAATTTATCGACTAATTAAGAAATAGTGAATGAACCACATACATAATACCTTTTAAATATTACAAGCAAAATGAATGAATTTCAGGTTTACCCATAAGTTCAGTTGTGAACTCACTTTACTATATAAAGAATATGACACACTGGCGTTGGTTATTTTTCTTGGGAAATTGATCTCGGAAAATTCACTCAGCCGTAAGAGGACTTGACCAATTTTGACGTCACAACTACCTATTGAGAGTGAAAGAAATAAGAAATACCGTATAAATTAGCAACAAGCACAAATAATTCAGACACAGATTTCATAATTCGCAGGTTTGGTTCAAAGTCCACTAAAGTGACGACTGGTTTTTGACTGGAAAGATTCGCTTATTGAATTATTGCTTAGTTGAGCGATTCCGGAATTAATTGAGTGTTTATACTGTGGTTTTTCGGAGTACCGTAAAATTAGAGATTTATTCCACATCGCTGAGCAGTTCCAAGGTTATTAATGGAAAGCCATTTGAAGTAAACCGTAGAATATTAATCACACTTCAAAATTTTAATAGTACCTAGATTTTTATGAATAGCTTCAAATTTGATGCAATCGAAAAGTAGTTAGTTTATTGTATTTCTATTTTCCATTCGCGCACTTTTTCTCAAATAACTTGAATTCCCCCATTTAAATAAAGTAATTTTTGTTTTCTGCTGGCGCCCATAAAATCAATCACTATCGATCTGAATTGATGTTTTCCAAGATACCGGTTTTTATATGAAAATTATTCTCTACGCGTCTAAAACTTTGGAAAAAAGTTCATAGTATTTACATACATAGTTGAGATTTTCGAACTTTTAATGTGCGTAATTTTTTTAAAATTTCATTTTGCTACTTACATCAGTGGTTGCTATTAAAAATATTTATTATTATTTTCATGGTTTCTGGTAACTTTAAGAATTGACTTATGCCTCAGAAGGAAGATAAATAAAATTATATATACATGGAGTCTTGGTATTCCAGTATTCATATTAATAATTTAAGTCCAGAGGCGTAGCTAGGTAAATTGCGAGTTGGAAAATGCTTAGTTCTTTTCTTTGTTATTTCCAATTATTTAGATTTCAAGAACGCAATAATATTGTAATGTTAGATATTTAAATATTGTAGTGACAAAATAAACTTTAACAAATACGGCCATAAAAATGTTGTCATAATAGTATATTACGATACAATCGCTTCGCTCGTGCGTCAAGCACCGCCATCGTGGGCAATCGGCTACTTACCGCCCGAGTTACGTATGCTACTTTTCACCACGAGTGCGGGGTAAGTAGGAGGTACCTTACCGCACATGTTTCCATTCGGTAACTCATAAATTAACCACGGTGCCCTAAGTAGCCGATTGCCCACGATGGCGGTGTTAGACGCACGAGCGAAGCGAGTGCGTTAATAGCCATCGTGGGTAATCGGCTATTTACCGCACCGTGGTTAATTGATGATTTACCGCATGGAAACACGTGCGGTAAGGTACCACTTACCCCGCACGTGTGCTGAAAAAGTAAATATTATGGGATTTTTATCATTTCTGTTGAATGTCGACCTTCTAGTCTAATAAGACGGCATTTCAATGACTCCTAATCTTGCATAATATCAGAAAAAATAATGACAATCTTTAAAGTTAAATTAAAGTGTTAACTTGCATGTAGCTGGAATAATAAATATATAGCTTAAATTATGTTGACTAATTAGTTGTGCAGCTACACCTGTTTTCCCAAAATTAAATTGAAATATTTGAAGCGCACCGTTGGCACCATATTATAGGTCAAAGTATGCAGCATAAAAAGAAAATTAAACTCTGTTTTTAAAATCGTATTGGGTATACTATATATGACTGGCCACTCTATCTAACATATTTTGCGCTGTAACAACGAGGCATAAAAATAATAATCACATTTTTTTTATAGTCCTTATCACAGTACTTTCACTGTTCCACAAAAGTGAATCATAATGTTCTTGCATATCACTAACCTAAAAAACTAAGATAAGATATTTACCCATCTCTCAACAGTTTAAACAAGTGAATCTCACGATTGTTATGAAATTTCAAAAAAAAATATCTTCACCCTTTATAAAATCCCGAATTTTCCGTTGAAATAATTGCTATTACAAGTCAACAGACACCCTGAGACATCTCTGAGATTATTTGTCAATATTGGTAAATAATTGCCACTGAGGTACGAGAATTGTGAATATAATACGGGCACAAGGTGATTAGCAACACGAGGAAATTAACACATGCAAATTTTCCAGACGACTGTCTGTTAGGGTACCAACCCGAAAGTGCAAAGTTCTAACCGAGGCCGCACTCGTGACGACAGTCTTACTAATTTAAAGCTGCATGCGGTAGTGGACAATCGAAAAATTCTGCACTTGGAAAACTTCACGATGCGATTATAGCGCACTAGTACAGTTTCCTCACTTCCACAAAAGTATCGACATTGAGACAGCCTCACCCAACATTGACCTTGGCCTTGTAACTAGCTGGGTGGTGCATACTGCACAGGTGCAGTAATGTCGAATTATTGACCGCCCGTTAGAAGTCCTCGTAGTATAGAAATATTTTAGAAGCCACTGTACGGCGACTACAAGGTGATTGGCTTCAATGAGATTTATCGGATAGGTATTGGGTCCAGGCCTGGCTCGGTAGTGCGTTTTACTAAAGCGCTAAGTGCTTAAAATAACCCCTTAGCTACCCTTCGATGACATCCAATAACCTTTTCCAACCTATTACATAACCGAAGCGCAGTGAAAAATCCATAATAGCCAAAGAGGCGCCCAGAGCTTTAGCCATTCCAACACTTACTTTGCAGTTTTACTAATATTAGTCACTTCTGGGTAGGGAACTTGTTAGTTCTTTAACGAATTCACAGCCGCCGTCAGTCCTTTGAGTCCTATTCGCTTATATAACCACTGTAATCCACTGGGAGGACCTTGCTTAGGAATAGATATCACCACGTTTTAACTGGGTCACAGCACACACAGGACAGTTCGTCACAAACAGACAACAATCGGAGAAAACTTAGGGCTACTTATGAGGTAAGGTAAGTTGTAACTGTAACCACGCAATTCTCAGAAAACCACGTACAAAAATCCTCTATAATTCTTGTGCTCGCTAATTATAGATAGCACCGGATCGCCGATGTCAAGAGCTTTCGGTGCTACTCGCGCTGAAAGTTTAGCAATGACTGACCGAAAGCTAGGAGCGCTGTCTTGATGGAAGTGGATTTCGTCAGATTTGGGATTTTCGCGACTCACCGGGGAGAGCAAAGTTTCGTCAAATGTGCAGTATTTTCTTGCTCACCTGTTGGCCGTGATTTCTTAGCACTGAGCACGCGCCAGCCCGCTCGGAAGACAAACGTCTCAAATATGATCGGGGATTGACCATTTCCTGGGTTCATTTAATTCGGCCGAGATGGACGTATGGACCCACTGCAGGCAACAAATACTGGCTGTGTCTAGTTGAATAATATATAAGTCGCGTGTTAATGAACGCTGGGAGGCTTGTCACGGGGCACGGCATTTCAAGGGGCCTCGATACATTTACAAAGACGAGCTGAGAAGCCAATACTGGGATGGAGACAACGAGGCAGCTATCTGTGAGGGCATGACACTTAATTTTTTATGGATTTATTTTGAACGTTTTTCTTACTGCTAATAAGGCTGCCAAGTAGTGTGACGATTTGCAAAACCCACTGATAATTGGGCTGCTATTTGCTCTTTAATTTTGCAGTACACAAAATTAAATTAAAAGTAAAGTGCATAATAGCCTTGTTTCGTATATAAGGGCCTATTAATCTTTGTTTCATTCATGAAAACACTACGAACTATTTAACGTTTACTCTAAATATAGCTTATGTGTTTGGAACTATACTAACGTACACCAAGCACCAATTACTGGGCACATTTAACAAATCCCCTTTTTCCCAATTTTATGAAAATACATATGATGTATTTACACTGTTTCTCTTCATTATGATACTTAGTTCTAACTTGGTAAAAACGAACCAAAATACAAGAGGTTAATAGTTTATAAGTGGTTGTAACTGTTCAAAAATTTTTGCAAGTTTATATACGAAGACTTCGACTAAATTTTGAAACTTTGATTTTCAATAATTTGTGGTCAAAATGGAATGTTTTTAGAATTAAACTCTCGTAAAAATATCGTTTATTCAATTGAAATTATTTGCAATTTGTATTTAAATATTTTAATTTTAATATGATATCAATATCCATTTTCCGGACAAGAGTGTCGCATTAGAATCATTTTCGATCTTTTCGACTATTAATATATTTCCATGTATTAAACGTAGAACGAATGATAACACTCCAAGTTAGTAAATTCTCTTCTGTCTACTTTAAGAACACAACATAACTTAATGCATGAAAATTAAATCTCCATATAGTGGCAAATCACTTTTCAAGCCAGAGAAAAAGTTACGTGTCCGGTAATTGGTGGTTTTACTCTTTATACTTCCGTGCGTTGTACATGAAATTACATTTTCTAAAAATAAAAACCGTTGGAGGTCGAATTTAGCCTGCCGATTTTCCCCTGGTAATTTTTGCCTTTCTAATTTTCTGTCTAAAAGACTAAAATATTCATTTTACAAAATATTGAAATTGACTGAAATACAACAGAGGCAAGGGAAAAATTGGCGGGGTCAATTTGACCCCCAACCGATAAACACGTGTGTAGATACTATTTATGAAAATTTCTCGGTTGATTAATATATTACATATATCATAGCATAAAACATGGAAACATAGTATAAAGATTCTTACCAAGCACAAGAGCCTTCTTGTACTGCCCAAAATATTATAGCTTTTCAGGAACTTATCATTTATAAAAATATTAAAGATCCTTCTGATGGAATTTGGTAATAATTCAAGAAGAAAAATTCTTAGTGGATACGTCGCACTGAAAGTTGTTTTTTTATTTATTTTTTAATTGCAATAGAAAAAAAATCATATGACTGTCAATAAACGCCCAGAGGGAAAAGCAAGTGCTTCCACTGGATGCTTAAGAGAAGAGAATCCTGAGCAGTGCGAATTGAAAACAGATTTTCTGCATTGTTTCTTGGATTCATGTTGATAGATGCTTCAATTTGTTTAAAATTTCAGTTTCTTAGCATCAATTGAAGTGATATGTTATTCTCCTTACATTAGCCAAGCACATAACATAATTGAAGTCACAACCAGTCGCAAAAGATGTAAAATTTCAATCATCTTTAATCACAAGTATGAAATCATGTACCTAATTCGTGTTCTATTATTTAACGCATATTTTCGAATATTCAGTAACATTTGAAGCGTGACGTTTTCCCTATTCAGGCAGAACTCTGGTTAAAAGTGCTTCCGCGGCATTCGTTTTACATGCTTCAGAAACATTTTTCAGAAAACAGAAACAGAAAAAAAGTGAGAAGCAAAATGTAAAATGGCAATAAAGTAGAAGTGGTACACACTTTTGCAAGCGAGCAGAAAATAATTTACTTCTAATTATTTTAGTAATTATGTTGTCAGTTTTGAAAAAGTCCCAACTATTGTCTTCATAATTCCTCTTTGAGTGATAAATAACAATAATTTATAAATACGTGAACCTCCTAGACTGCACTAAGAAGTAATCTCTCCATCCATTGTATTTTATTTCCCATTATTCCCCCCTAAAGATTGAAATGCCCACATGTTTAGATTTCCGACTTTATTTTTGGGGTCAATAAAGAAGAAAAGAATGTTTTCGGTCTATGGATAAAAATAAAATTCAAGAGTGCGAACGAAAGAAATCGGATGTAATAATAACTTTCACCCGACCGAAATGTTCGCTACAAATCCAAAAATGTATGAAATCTAATCAATAAACTTGTTATAAAACGCTAGCTATACGATGATTTGATCGAAATTGTTAAGCGAACAGTCAACCTGAAAATGTCTCAAAATCGATTTCTGCATTCTGTAGTAGCCCTATGTTTCAAAAGTATCCTACAAAATTGTATGTCAGAATTCTATAAATTAACAAAATTAGGGGACTTATTATAGTATAGGTACGCTGCACGCACCATAAGAATATTGAATGAAAATCATGATTTTAATTTTTTTTCAAAGCGACAGTTTCCAAATTCGTACGCCCTCATCAATTTATGCGATCTGCTTAAAATAGTGAACAGCACAGACTTGGTTGAGGAATCGCCATTATCATTTACAGTTAAGTACCTGGAAGACCGAGCTTCCCTCGGTCGACTAAGTAGACTACTTCTTCTTAGCTTCTCTTTATCATTTCCATTACTCTATATTGGGTCAGATGCCGTATTTAACATCAACGACCCCAAACTCCCCATGTTCCAATGCCAAAAAATTTGTATTCAGCTATTATTTCTACATTTATCCAGAGATAAGATCTACCTAGATCGATTTCTCGCCTCTGAAAAGTAAATTTCATGAAAATTTTTAGTACCGTTAATACACAACCATTTCTCTCCTTATAACATCTCAGTCGAGAGCTCCATCTGTAATGGGGAAAAAAAATTGTCAGATGTAAGCCGTCTGCCAGGCAAGATTTCTTCAACAGTAACTACTCACTTAAAATAGGAAGCCAGCCGTGGCTACTCGTATATTATCTCCTCTTCATGGCAAACGGCACCTATTATATAATAGCCACAACAATATTTTAATATGTGGCAACGTCACGCGCCTGACTATCTATTCTTTTTACTCCTACACAGCACGCATATTGTTAGCTACAGATGCTTGCTTGTTTTTAAAATAAAGCATTTTCCAAAGTAATTTTATTATTCACTTTTAAGTTTTTATCTGCTGTAAACTAATGACAAGTTTGTTAGTGTGCAGGCTGCCCTGGCATTTTCAGGTCAAGGTCATCAAATTATAGCATTTTCATAATGTTTATAAGCATTTGTGTACCAAGTTTCAGCCTATTCCAATAAGCGGAACTGATTAAAATTTAACTTGCAATAACCTCACATTGCTAATCGCATTCTACTCGTCGAACCTTCCTTGGGGTGTCCACCATATTGAGTTTAGAATGACGTCACATAGCATATCGCATTTTACTCGTCAAACTTTTTCAAGGAGGTTGTGAAGAAAAATGTAATTCGCCGTTTTGACTGGTGAACACGAATTTTCCTCGCGATCGATTTATCATCTCCAAAAATCGGCATATACCAAATTTCATTCATATATTCCGTTAGAAATGGTCTTAAAATGTTAGGTGACTTTAGAAACTCGTGCGTGAAAACACGGAGAAAACCAATTTTCCCAGAAATGAGACCGAGCTAGATCGATTTTTCGCCCCCTTAAACCCCTATATTGTAAGTTTCATGGAAATCGTTCGAACCGTTCTCGAGAACGCGATTACAAATAAATATATAAATATAGCTCGTATAATAGTATAGGATTTCTCTGGTTCATTTTATTGTTGAGGTTATACATATATGTATAATATAATACATAGTTATACAGATTGAGTATATTTTTAATGTTTTTGTTGCAGACAAATAGACAATCGTTTTAATCAATTGAACAATCCTACACTAAGTTTAAAAACAAACAATTATTATATTATATGCATATAAGCCCCATAATTTTTGTTAATATTCATATATGCATTTTTATCATTTATTCTGTATATATTTATGAACTCAGAATAATAATATTCAAATAAACTCATCGAGAGAAGAGGAGGAAAGAGAATAAGAGGATTTTTCCTTCCCAAATCTTAAGAGGTGATATGATTCTAACTGGTATTTAAAACCAGGTAAAACTAGATATTCAGGTGAGTAATGTAGCCTTACAAACTACTTCATGCCAATTAGTGAAAAGAAATTAAACAAAAAGAGCGACTACAAAAGTCCCACGAGCAAAAACTATGTCAAGGTTGCGTTAATTAAACCGGCGAAATCGAAGCGTTTGATTGAACGAAAATGCAATAGCGGAAATTGTTCTTGGGGTTTTTACTCCACTCTCTTCTTCTATAAGTATGCAGTGCAATGCATTCAGAATGACATTTATTCAACTATAGTAATGCATGTGAGTAACTATTTATTTACGTCATCTTACCATGTGTTTGTTTTTGTTGTGTCAGAAATTAGTCTAACGAATAGCTAATTACACGTCCAAACAGTGAGATGATTGCATCCACAAGAGAATACCTACATACCTCTAGATATTTTCATTATCGCCATTGCGCTAACCACTGGAATAATAAAAATAATGGGAAAAGGTAATTGCTCAGCACTTTTTGCAGAACAAGGAATCCCCAATTGTATCGATTTTTCTATAATTTTGATAAGACCACTGAGATTAAAACGTTCCTCGTCACATGGGTTTTTAGCATTGAATAAACTTCACAATGAGCACTTGAAATGCGAACGTTGTGTGCCCTCTTTTCGTCTTTCGAGCGGGAAACGGTAAGAAAAGTTACGTAAATAAATGCGACTGATTCTTCAAAAGTTTTTCAGAATACTTCTCTTCCCCGATTTACGATAGCGTTTACGTCATCCCGAACGTTATGCTCAAGCACGACGGAGGCAAAAAATAAACACTATATTAAGGAATGGTTGTGTGCCAACACGAAATTTGCCGGTTTTTTTGCCGGGCATACAGTTTTGCTCTTATTCTTAATGTGATAGATTATTGTGCATTTTTTCCAAATCATCATGTCATACGGCATGTGATATCATCACAACAGTGATCATTGAAATTAATTTAGAAGAATTCACGCATGCACTTGAAAATTATTTTTACATAATATAAAGAGGGCAGTTTACAAATATCCACGATTTGCTGAAAAGTTCGCATTCCGTTTTGTTGCGAGAATAGACTTAGAGTTTGTTGTCTCTCGACATTATGGGGAAAGCACAGAGTGAGAAAACAGTATCGTGCTCAGCGTAATGTTATTTTCTTTTCTGTTGTTGATGAAATCAATGTCAAAAGAGTACGAAAAAAAAAGCATTTTACGCCCATCTGTAAGGCAAAAATTAAAATAACAATTTGCCCGTAAAATAAATTTTGCTTACAAATTGCATAGAATTTTAATAGTTAATTAAACAAATTTACGGTGTAGAGAAGATGGGCTACTATATGCGACACTTGAAAAAAAAAAATCTGTGATCAAATAGTTAGCTTTAATTAGCTTTAGAAATTTATCTGACAGTGTAGCTACCGGTAGGAGTTATAAGGTTTAAAATTGCAGTCACATGCATCTGATATATAAAAAGAGGTCACAAACTGAGGTGGAAACCCGAGAACTGCTAGTTATCTATTAATTATAATTTCCGAAATCAGAAATACTTGTTTACCGTTGCTAAAACAAAAATACAGAAATATGAAAATTGAAACTTATTTGTCGGTGACCTCTATATCTCAAACCATACTGAGAGAATAGAGGCTCAAAAATGTTGACAGTAAATAGATTAGCATCGGGTCGATAATTTGATTATCCCCCTCAACTTGCATTTCTTATGCTCAGGGATAATAAGTTAAATTGAAATAGACTGCCAAATAAATGTGCAAACTTGGAGCGTGACTGAATAACCAAAACAAGTGCAATACACGCTAAAATTTGTAGGCAGGCAGACACTTTTCGCTTTTCCTTTAGCCATCCGGACACCTGTGCAGGCATACCACAACATATTTATTTGAACGAAAAATTCGGAGCGAAATAATAAGTTTACAAATTGTATAGTAAGGGATCACTCAACTACCAGAGTTTCGTATCCAATACAACCGACAGGGCTATTGTTCAATAAAACGATGACGGGCTATGATTATACTACGTACAAATTTCGCCACACAACTATATAGTTTGCACTTCCTCAAATAAGCTTTAGAAAAACCGAAACACGACAACGTATTTTTTGCCTTATCTTCAAAACAATGTTGATATCTTTCATTCCATTGAGTTAAAAAGCCACAACTTAAAACGTCCAGAATATGATAAATAATAGGAAATTGGCACTCACTACGCTCAGAAGTAATAGTGATCCCTTAAAATTAAATTGTTCGCTATTTACACCACCAACGTATACCCCATATAGTAACTAAAAAAGTATTTTGTTACTAATTGCAATTTTTCAGCGAATGGATTAAAATTGTTTAGATTGAATTATTCTCTAAAATCTATTAAAATAATATCCACAACAAAAGAAAGGAAAATCATAAAAATATTAACAGGTTAGGAAACGCTTAAAACTATTTAGTGACAGCAACAAGCAACACAAATTAAAATTATGTAACTATTCGCGTGTTGCACACTTTCCGGAGACGTCATCAATCATTTATTTCTTACTGAAAAACAATAAATTGAGGCCGATTATATACTTAAAATAAGTTCTTTAATTAAATTAAATTGCATGTGAAATTATGGTCATTTACGGACTCTCGTTGCTTTTTAATAATTATAATAGCGTAATGTACCACTGTCCTTTTGTATATAATAGTAATTTTCTAGCAGTAATAGTTCAACACCTTTTTAATTCCGTTTATGTCTTAAAAAACTTCTACTATTTATGAAAACGTCGCGCAATCGCCAAATAATTATATTCTCTCCTCATTATCATATTCATGGCAGCTGCATTGATAAGCACACAAAATGCATAACGACCGTACGTACTTATAATGTAATTTGTTGACATTCCCCAAGCACCAATTTGAACTTTATGTATAATTTTTTTACGTCAACGACATATTTTATTTTCGCATGTCTTATCTTTATCTCACCGATATTCAGCCGGTTATTGCATCATGTTCGATTTAGCAAGTGGATTCGTTGGATTTTTCCAAAATCTCTTTTAATCAAAGGTGCTCTGAAGTTGTAACGAAGTCACTCTTTTCTCTTTATTAATTGCCCATTGAACTGATAATTACTACTTATAATCGCGATAAGCGCCATCGTTGTTCTGCGGTTTTGTTTGAGTGATGAAATAGATAAGATTTCAAGTAATTCCGCACACAGACTTAGCAACATAAGCGAATATACTTCAGCAAGGTTGCTGACCTGTAAGTGCGATTTGAATAAACTCAAATTAGCACCGGAAAGCCGGCGCCTGCGCTAAATATTTAAATAAATAAAGCGCAATACAGCTGTGCGCAAAAGACCACTTCTGTTTTTTGGAGCATTTTCACGTTAAGAAACTCGGTTTTAAAATAATTTTTGGAAAATATCTGTTATTTAAGATTGTCATAAATATGAAAGCACATTACATTCGTTATGATAAAAATTTGCAAGTTATAAAAACCGAAAGGGTTCCAAAAATCAAGGGTGGTCCTTAATTTTTGCGTAGATAAAAAATCAAAATTTTGGGTCTACAAAACAGTGCGTATTTATCTCAATTTCCTCCCCTAGAAACCTTACGAGATGAATTATAAAGCTGACATTGTCGACGAAAACCGTTTTTTTTCTAAATTATGAAACGCGCAAAAAGGAAATGATATAATAAGCTAAAATTTCATATTTATGAAGCTATTATGACTAGTGACGTTGCGAATTGACTATTTTTCTCTAGGCGAAGTGTGGTTTAATATAAAGTAGCTTATTGCGTTAGCGATGAGTTATTTCAATAAACCATTTTTGTTTGTTTATATTTTAGAAATTCACTTCAAGAGCCGCTTTTCGGGAGATTACATCGTATTCTACATTAAAAAAATTTTTTAAGATCATTCAGATTTAATTGCCTGAAAAAATTGATCAATATTCTGAATATTTTTTATAGCGATAAGGCAATGAATATTAATTGACAAAGTTTTCTAATTCATTGCAATGTGGATTTGAAAATGATGTTTTATTTTAAAATATTACGATTCAACGCGTTACAATAAAAAAAAAACAAATTCTTCATTAATGACGACTATCGCATGAATCGGAATTAAAAATGTAATAAAAAATTGAGAATGTTGAAATATTGAAATTACTAGGTACTCTTTTTTAAAAATTTTACGACATTCGTAATTTAAAATTTATAACATAAAACTCGAATTATATCTTCGTCTAGTGCCAATGACCAGACTAAACTGATTTTACCTGCAAAGTGAAAAGATGTCGTTATGAAAAACCTATTTGAATATTCTATGTATGTACACATTTACAATGAATACGCAGTTTTTTGCTATAAATTATTGTGCAAGTAAATAATTAAGATTTTTGCCTTGAAAATTGGTTAGAATGTTCATATGGGCGCTTATTTTTAAAAATTAAGAGAACAAAATTTCGAGTTTTTAAAAAATCTAAACTGGGCCCTTAATGAAATAAATCGCGCAATGAAAGTATGGAATTCATTACACTATCGTGTACTGATTTATCTACATTCTGAAACACTATAGCTGGTACTTTCAATGGGCCGACTTAATTCTTTCATTTAATTGCATGAGAATTAGAGAATATATTCTCGGGATCCCGGAAAGTTTCTTGATATCGAAATCCCGGGATTTAAAATAATTTCTCGATTCCGGGATTTTCGGGATCGGCACAATATTAATAATAAAGGTTCTACACACGATAACGCAACTGCGAGTATTGCGATTGCGACCCATTTGTTCGGCAGCATAGTGTAGGTATACGAATGCGCCTTTCCAGTGGAATTTAGGAGCGTTCTCAAATATCGTCTGCTCATTCTTTTAATTTATTCAGTGTTCTAGTGTTCAGAGCAAACGAGCAAAGGTTTGTGTTTTGAGATTGCTGCTAAAATTTCCCAAAGTTTGTTCAATAGATGAAACACCGTCTATAGATAGATATCAGTAAGTCAAATTAAAGGCTTCCTAGATTCCTTTGTATGCAGTACTCGAACCAATAAACACTTCTTTGTGATGGTTTCGAACATATTATAAGTTCTTTAATTTTGACAACTATGTAACTGTGATTTAATATATTTTAGATATCTAGGGAGGATATAATGTCTAGGAAAATTTTGGCGGTGTGATAATCACTTCCACAGATATGTCTGGTTCTCCTGCTTAGAATTCCAAACCATTATTGAAAACCGATGAACTCCCACTTTTGTGAACAACTTGAAACTAAACTTATGCATTTTTATCCACCACACCATTCAATTCCAAACGACTAAAATGGCGCAGTGGTACGAACACACGCCACCTAAACTATCACACCACATCTCTTTCATAGTGAACATTTGTATCACTTTCTTCCCACTACGACAAACTTTTTTAACATCTTTTAAACAGGGACAAATTGTCCCGCGTCATTTTGTTGAAAACGTTTTTAGACGCAATATTTAATGTTCAAGTTGGTGTGAATTTTCAACTATGCACTGATGTAACGCAGTGTGATTTTCCATAAATTAATTTTGCGAATAAGTTGTGCAATTATTTACATACTTAAGAAGTATTTGCGTAAAGGAGGGTCTCTCAACAAAAACCTGCATTTTAAATTAAAAAAAAAAACCTAAATTATGAAGTTCTTCGAAATATTTATTGATTTTTTAAATTAACCTATTTGGACTTCTATAGTAGAAGGGTCTATGGGAACTACCCTGAGACGATCCAACAACTCAAGGAAAAATCGAACGTTATGGTCATACAATCTGTCTGTCTGTTTGTCATTCGGGCCACGATCCATATAAAGCACCCTTAAAAATATCGAAGTTCGACGGATTCTATGTGCGCGACCTTAATACCTTTGACACACATTTGGTATCGAATCGATACCATGCTATTCGAATATTGCGTAGTATACCATATGTGTGTCACCCAATACCAGCTTTATAGCAGCTGAAATACCTGGTATACTATGAACGAAACTAGTATTGAAACTTGATATTCTTTTCTGGCCTGAAATAAGATCCACAATTCAGAAACGGGGTGCACTCTACGAGTTGACTTAATTATATGTTAATTATAAAAACAAATATTTTTCATTTTCATCAATATTGTATTCAATCAATTCATTACACTTGATTTTTAGTGTTTCCCATTAATTTAATTTTATATGTTAACAAAAGGTAAAAATAACAGAATAAAATGAACCTATCTATGTGATGTGACTTAAGGGGGGAATACCAATAGACCTGTTCAAAAAATTCATTTTTTTTTTTACGGAAATGGATTCTATAACTATTCGAAAATGTCACCACAAAATTTCAGGCCGAAATTCTGCGAATTGGGTATTTTTTTTAAGCGATGGAGTATCGCGCGTTCATGGTACGCTCGAATCCCAGATTTCGTTCCACCGCGCCCGCAAGGCCGATAGAATGCTATTAGTCATTTCCGAGCCATAAAAAACTTTTCGTGAATTTTATAAAAGCTTTCTTTTTCATTTCATCGATTTTTGGGTGTCTTTTTCGAAGAATGAAAAACAGACATTTTTTTGAACTAAAACTTTATACTCGTTTTCCCAAATCCCATGTTTTTAAAACGGTGTGACAAGTTGCGAAGAAACGGCTGGCCCGATTTTCATGATTTTTCGCTGGTTACAAGATAATTCTTATACATAATTCTCTTGCCCTTGACGAACGATTTTTTTGCAAAAACAGTGTTGTTTTCGCAAAAAAAAATCGCAAAACTGAAAAAAAAAATGAAAAATCGATTTTTTTTAATTATAAAGGAAAAAATTTTTTTTTTTAAAAAACCGAAAACGTCAAGGGCAAGTAAATGACATTAGGAAACTTATTTGTAATCACTTTTTTGTTCTAGAAAAATTACCTGAGGTGCTATGGTGCACACCGCAAATTTGCAGACTCTTTTGTGCACGCTTCTAACAACAAGCCAAATGCAGATTTCGCAATATTTTTTTTTTTTGTATTTTTAGAAATACAACATACAACCTATGTACGAAATTTGATTTTTCTATCATTGATAGGTTTTTCCCAATCCACGCCGAAAATCAAGTGACCATTTCCTAAATCTAATTGGTATTCCCCCTTAATTATATGAGCACAAGTGTACATATTTAGACTATTAACCGTCTCTGAGTTGCTGCTATAAGCTAATAAAATAATATTAGATAAAACAACTGTTAAAGCTTATGATATTCCTAGGATTGGAAAACCATACCTTACCATGCAGTGGAAGAGTATATTAGTGAAGTAAGTAATCTGCGTATTTCTATCGCTTCGGATTACAAGTGCCTTGATGTTTCTAGACCAATATATTTGCCAATATTATTTAGATTTTGTTAATGACCTTAACCCTCCAATGTGGAATTCGCATTCCAAATATTGTGTAAAATTAAGCGGACGACGCTGTTCTCTCGTCGATCTTGATTTTTATAAGAAGAGCAATTTTGAGAATATTTCATCATGCTATTATCCTGTCCCGTATTTATTAGTGAATATGATGTTGCAAGTATTCATATATAATCCTAAAGAATAAAATTAGTTCATTGTTTTATGCCGAAAAATCAAAATCTCGCCCGCGGTTGATGGACTAGTATAGCGGTTGAGGATTGAGTAGTACCTGTCAGACATGTCTATTAAAGTGACCAGTTCAGTAAAAACTCCTGGACTTATATTGGTTCTTATCACCTATCAGAAACCCAGAGCACATCCATAGGCTGATTCATTGTCTAGCATTGGAGTCAGGATCAACAGTGCCCCATTTTAGGAAGCGACATGTGTGACCCGAAAAAGAGGAATAAAAGCGACCAAGACTATAGTCAATCTGCGAACATTTTTACTAATCGGGACCGACTTGTCGCTTCGTAAAATAGGGCCCAGGAGTTGGTTCATCCGCAGCCTATCTGTCGTGGCATCAGCTGACAGTGTCTGATTGCTGACTCAACACGCGGTTGGATGGCTCATGAGAATCTTCTACTGCGAATTCTTAACGCATTCTTCGGATTCGCTCGAGAGATGAATGAAGAATTCCTGGAATCCCTAGACCTTGATGAGGGAAGATTGTCCTTCGGACGTTCAAGCGTTTTAACGAGACAAATTCAAGGGAATACCGAAAAACAAAACAAAAAAACTTTCACTTGCATAACAATCAGGAACACCTCCTCCTTACGTCTTACGATGAAGCAAAAATTGTCTTACCTTGTTGATGTTTTTGCCTTCGAAAATTCAGTCTAGACACGAAAAACGCCTATTGCCTGCACGTAGAAATAAAACGCCAATGGTAAACGAACGATTTGGTCCGCTGCACACCAATTCTTTATTTACAAAGTACAAAAACTTATACAATTTGGCAAATCCGGCCGCCCTCACGCACGACGATTATAACCTGCTCTGCTTTTACCAAACGACAGCGAATCATTTGACATATTGAAGTTGGCTGCGGCTTCTTGACATGATAGGGTGAGCTGTGAGAACAGAGCAAGGAGTACTAGATGAAATGCAGGGTCTCATCGCAGAATTGATGCGCTTTTTCCGGATATGTAAGGATAAGGGCAAAGATGGATGATATATTACAGATAATTTCAGAGCATTAAAGAAGCGATAAAGATTAACATGAAATGTTTTTATTCAGCTCATTAAATTTTCCAACAATATTCTTGTTTTGCATACTTGAAGGCTCTATGGTACAGTCAGTATGAAAACGTGAAGGGAATCAATAAAAAGTTTTATAAGTTGCCGTAATTTATGATCCGGAAACACGTGCCAAAATCGTATTTTTCTCCGACAGTTTATGTTTTTTTAGGCTTATATAGACAAAGAGGTCTTTAATTCTATTCGTCTGCCGATCTATACGTTTGTCACAGTTTCCTAGCGCGCATTCAAGCACCCCATTTACACGACCGAAGTTTTGTCGCATGAGACTCCAAGAACTAGAATGAAGGAGTTGGGGATCACAACGGAATTGAGGACTGGGCCCAACAAAAGTTGGATCGAATGAATGGGGTCAAGCTCAACAAACTCTCCAGTAAAACGAATGGAATTGGGCAGAGAAAGTAAAAGTGCGCAATCACAAATGTCAATAATTTATTTAATGGTTCTTAAACGGAAACTGAATATTGGCAGCATAAAATGAGTCTTAATTGTAAGAGGTTTAGAGGGCTACGGTGAGGTTTATTTCTTTTTTAATTTCTCGAAATCTCGTCCCGCCTCAGGGCTTCTGAGGGAGATGGTATCCGCCCTCCGAGAGGTAGAAGATCTATGTTTTGTACATGAGCCCGAACTGCCGATCCAGGAGGCAACCCGATATACCACCGGCCTACATTTTTGATGAGCGTTGAGTCCCGACCACGTAAGCTCCAATCTTTTTCCCGATCTAGCTCCAATCGTCTGTGGTCTGCCGTTATCAGTGGGAACTCGTTATCGTAATCATCGTAGAACCCCTTTCGGCTTCCAGAGCTGCCGCCACTCGTAGAAGGGCGACCTCTGCTTGGAAAGGATTCATCACGTCCACCGGAATCTCCGCTTTGTTTCCCCGGTTGAGAAGGTTTCCTATAGGAGCCATCATCGCGTACATTACTCTCCTTTTCTCTATTGTACGATCCATCGTCTTGACCACGAATTTGGGTAGTTTGGTCTCGAGGAAGGTATGGAGACTTACCTCCAAAGCTGCCCCCTGAACCTCCACCGTATTCTCCAGTGCTTGATCCTGTCTTCCGATCCCCACTTCCTCCTCGAGAACCGCCATCATATCCACTAGCTCCAGAAGTGCTAAATGTTGAACCTCCTTCAGTGCTTCCACCGGATATTCCTGTCTTTCTATCGTCACCTTTCCCTCGAGCTCCCCCTCGACCATCGCCTCCTGCTGCAAAATTGCTTGTAACAGGTTTGCGGCCATCAACACCAATGGCATTTACTGTATCGCCTTGGCTTGAACCCCCGGATATTGGTTTTCCCGTAAACTGATCGTCTCTGCTTTTCTGGTCAAATCTGCCTTTACTACTATCTCCTCCAGAAATTTGCGGACGACCGCTTGCCGAGTCGGGACCACCCCTTCTTTCGCCACTTCGATCAGAATCATCGCCAGGTTTAGGGCGATCATAAAGTTCAGACTCGCCTCGATATCCAACGCCTTCAGGCCTGTTAGTTCTGTCTCCTCCTCTAACTCCGTCTCTAGTTGCTCCTCCTGCTCCGCCTCTAGTTCCTCCTCCTGCTCCGCCTCGAATTCCTTCTACTGCTCCGCCTCGAATTCCTCCTCCTGCTCCACCTCGAATTCCTCCTCCTACTCCGCCTCGAATTCCTCCTCCTTCTCCGCCTCGAGTTCCTCCTCCAGCGCTGCCTCTTCCTCCACTCCCACTCTCCGTTCCACCACCTCTCGATGGTTCTAATCCTTTTTTTCTCGAGTCGGCGCCAGGGCGGGGGTACTCAGATTCAGCGGTGTGCAGGTAGCTGTCATCGGAAAGATCGTTCGATTGGTAGTCCCTGATTCCGAATTGAGGAAGTGCTGGCCTAGGGGCGTTATGGGTCCCAGCCCCAGTTGTACTTTGTACTATTCTGTAGCCAATGCCCGCACCTGCTATGTATTGCACGGTCCTTTGGATGCCCTTGTCATCGAGATATGAGTAAGAACCTCGGACAAGTCCATCCGGGTCACTTGATTCAGACCGCCTTTGGTCGGGACCGGATAAAATGAATTTGTACTGGCCGTCAGGTCCCCTTTGCACAGACATCCTCCCTCGAGTCTCTGCTGGTGCTTTGTATAAGGGCGTATTGTAAGCTACGCTTGCCGGTGAATCAGGAACAGAGTTCAAGACTTCAAAGCCAGTACCGGCACCTGCTGCATAACGGACGGTGTGTCTTTCTCCAATATCGTCAAGATATGAATAGAGTCCTAGAAAGTGTTAAGGCATATGAAAGAGTGCTGATTATACAATGAGAGGACACTACTCTAAGAACTAGGATGAAGGAGGTGAGAGGGTCAGGCAGAGCAAGCGGAAGCGAAGACTGGGCCGAATAAAAGTTCGATCGCGTAAATGGGGTCAAAACCGGAATATCCGAGTTATTGTTTTTTTTAATCAAATTTCGGAAAATGCTGTAATTTTTCTGTGGTTCCATTTCTATCTACTAAAGTATTTGAGCTCTTAAAATATTTTGCATGGATTTACCTCTGACTCTACCGCTAGCGTCGGCGCTTTCCGTCCGATCGTACTCGTGCGTCTTAAAGTCGAAATGATAACTTGGGTCCTCATAAGGATCCGCCAGGGGATCATCCGGGCTGCCGATCGGCCCCCTTGGGTATTGAGACAAGTCCATCTTGCGGTGAATCTGCGGACCTTGTGCACGGTAACTGTGAAAGTAAAAAAGCAAAACCCAAATTGAAAGCGAATTCCCCAGCGCGCAGAACAAAAGGTGCGCTGAATTCGCGAAATATCGATCGCTTTGTTTGCAATAAATTTGCGCAAGGCAAAAAGAGCCGACCATCGATACGATCGCTCGCAATCGCAACGATCCGTCGGCGTCGCCGCAAACTGTTCAAAGGACCGGAAGCACAGCGCATTGATCACTTGCTAAAGGAGATCTACAAGAATTTATTCTTGCAGATCATCGGGTTGCGTTAGTTGCTCGGCGTGTATCGGAAATCGACGCATTGGCTCATGTCTGGCCAATGTATGCAAATTGAGGCAGCGATTCGCACGATGTGTTCACCAATTGACTTACCCGCGCGGACCTGCCGTATAGACGGTTTCTTCGATTCGCCCATTCGCCGCGTTCCTCGATCCGTAATGACCTCGAACAATTTTGTCTGCGGAACCAGATGCTGTGTGGTAGTGACCCCCAATATCATCGTTTGAGAGGCTGAAAATGGAAATTTCTTTTAAACACGGCGCCTCTTCATGCAGAAATTATTAATGAGTTATCCAAGTTCTAGAATATCAGGGACTTTCCAATTTAAAGTTATCACTTTGAGAGAAGGTTTGAGGGCGTTGATTATCTGGTATTTTTTTATTTTTATTTATTATGCAAATGTGTATATAAAACCTATATCTACATACTACATAAGGAGAGAAGTACTGTTCAAACTCAAAGGATCGAAACATGTAAACATATCGTCTGTATTGCGTGGTTTCGGTTTTATTTTTTTCATATAAATGTTTTCACTTTCGTTCGTTGATTGGGTCCGTTCTCATCTATTAGGTCGTACACAGAAGTATTGTTCGTTTCGCCTTCATTATGCAATGAGATACATAATACATCTGGCGTGCCTCAGGGAAGCCACATCAGCCCACTTTTATTTATAATTTACTGTAATGACTAGTGTATATCATTTTCAAATGTTCTGCCGGCGTATGATGCCAAGATTTGGCGCATTATGTCTTCTAACTGATGTTGAGAGCCAACTCTTCTTTGGGTTTTGGCATAATATTGTCCAAGAATTTTAATAACCTTTAAATTACTAAGATTCTTTATTGCAAATACCGCATGGAGCAGTGCAGCGCACATTAGTCCGTTTTACACTTACTAAAACTTATTTAACTCGATTTTCTGGAACTTCGCCGCAATATCTTCAAAACTCTTTTTGCTGTGGACTCTCTCCAAGGAACTCTTAACTACTTAGATATTGCTGTCATGTTTTGTTATTTATGTTTTTACTCGCTCTTTGCGAAACAGAGTTAACCTTAGTACACGTCTATGTCCCGTTGGTTTAATGACAGGTTTGATTATATTGACATTAATTTATTAAAAAATTGTATTAGCGCCAATTTATTTCAGTGATGAAGTTTTATTGTATTATAGCTGAGCTCCTCTTTGTACGACGCAAGTAAAGTAATCAGCCATCAGCCAAAAAAAATCACTAATATTTCTAGAAACAAAACTTATTTTGCATTTTTAAAATTAGACGATCTAAACATGCCCACAAATTTAAACTGATGTTAATCTTTTCATATTTTAATTAATTGGTAATTCATCATGACATCGAATATTTCCTGTCTAGTTTGAATAGCCAGTTCTTAACATGCTGCGTAACACATTTTGCATCATTTGGTAATTGGATGTTAGTTTCAACCAATATTTTATCTCATTTAACTATTTATCACATTTAATCATACACTTCGATCGCAGATCTTTTTACTAACCTATAGATGGGCTAATGTCGTTGTTCCAAGGATTCAAGGAAGCCAAGTGCAAGTCTATTAGAGTATGGGGGAAAATGAAGATTATCTTCCCAGAGCTAGCCACGAAGGGCAAACCGCGAAAACCTCCATTGAACAATTTCAATCCGTTTGATATGGTTCTCATAAATAGGGGACTTAACTGGGCTTCCATACCTATTCAATAATGGGTCTGAAAAATGTATAGTACCAACGGGATTCGATGATGTAAGGATTATGGAACTCCTTAGTGCTTAGACAATCTATTAATAAAGCCCAAAGTGGCGTTGGCTCTATTTACAACAGCGTCGATGCGATGTTCAAAACAGAAGCGAGAGTTAAGTATAACATCCAGATCTCTCGCTTTGTCAACTCGAATGAAGGACCGTCCATTTATCGTGAAGTTCTAGAGCAACGGATGCTTTTTACCTGAAAAAGTCAAAGACATGCAGGTGTATTTAGAAATGTTCAAGGGAAGACGATTGATTGAGCACTAAGACTGAAAGGCTTGTAAGTTAGAATTCAAAAGCAGACATTACAATCGTCAGAGATTGTAAAGAAAAGCTTCATATCATCGGAATAGAAGAGAGTTTTCGAGTGAGTAGGTATGAGGGAAACATCATTAATGTAGTTTTGTAAATAAAATAAAAGAGAACTAAGATGGCTACCCTGTGGAACTCCAAAAGTGTTCCTCAATAGTTCAGATAGAACATTATGGAAACACCACATTCAAAGAGATACGAAGAAATTCAACTAACAACACAAGACGGGAAACCTAAAGTAGTCAATTTATAAATAAGAATACTGTGATAAATCTTATCGAAAGCTTTACTAAAATCGGTAAAAATATCGACCTGTTTGCCAAATTCAATAGCTGATGACCAGAAAATTCTAATAGATTTGTAGTAGTCGATTTGCCTTTAATAAATGCAATATAGGATAAATCGGCATTAGGCCTGTAATTGGAGATGTCACTTTTGTTGCCCTTTTTATGCAAGGATAAACATGTTTATATAAATATGTATATTGAAGTATTCCCGACCCTCAAAATTAGGGCAGTAAAAGAACAAATTGGAAACTAAATGACCCCGTCTGCGCTCTGAGAATGTTTTGGAGATTTGTCAGAATCTCAAAGTGATTAACTTGTTTTAAATAAATAATAGGAGAGCTGTATCTTTTACTGTTTGATAACAGATAGCCCTAGTTGTTCATAACTTGTCTACTTTATAAAATTATCTAAATATAATGACTTCATCAATTCAGCAATAGACCTAACGATATTTTCTGCATTTAGCTATAGATTTAGAAATTACTGAGAAGAAGAATGCCCAGTTTATACCTAGACATTTTTTTCGTGTTTTTTTTTTTACAATTTAGAATCTTGGTTGAGAAATGAGCACCCACAGTTTTTATCAGAGTTTTTATCAGAATTTATAATTTTAGATAATTATGCCATTCTCACTGAATGAGTGAATGCATTGATTTATTAATGAACAAACGGATTGCTTGCTGGAAGTAACCACTCAAAATTTAAATACTAGTATGTAATTTTTTAATAATAAAAATAGCGAACGCAAGATGCCATTTTCTCAAAAGAAAAAATAAATAAACATGTACACATTTTGTGGGTATAAAAAATATTAAAAGTGTTTAGTTGAAGGAAAGAAAGAAAATAAATAGAAAATATAGTAGAACGAAGAAAAGTCATATTTAATAGGACTTTAGAAAATTTTAAAACTTCAAAATATTTGAAAATGAAATAAACCCTGGTAATAAAAACACAAGGCTCAATATGTTTTGAAGTCTCCACTAGTTTTTACTGAAAGACTTAACAATGCGCGCCAGTACAATTTGTAAATATGAAAGTATCATTTCAAAATATGTAAAAATAATGACAAATTAAACGTTTTGCAATCATGGCTCTTGCAATATACTACCTACATGACTCAGGAAATGTACATATACCGTTATATTATTTCTTGTCACGAATTTAGAAAAAAAATACGGTTCCATACTTGAATGGAAAGTAGGTAGGCGATCAATCTTTGCAATTTCAAATCAGATTTTTTTTTGTTTTTATTTTATATATATATGTATTATATATGTAATATAATATAATTAGTCAAATTATATTTGGAAAAATAGAAGGGCTAGAAACAAATTATTTGGTTGTTGCCTACTTGCCTACTATATCTATTAAATTTAATAGAATAGACAAAGTACTCCAAAAGGACCAAAAGGAGACGCATAAGCTTAGAGTGGTAGATCATTCTACCAGTTAGATTTATAGCAATATTGATTAAATGTTTGCCTTTAGATAAAAGCTATAATTTCTGTAACTCTTGGAAAGATGGTGCTGAACTTTGCGTACTTTTTTTGGTTTAGACAGTGCTTATAGCTTTGCCAAAAATAAATAAGTGGTTAATTTTAATCGCCCGCTGTCTTAAGCCCAATTTTCAGAACCTTACTAACATGTTCACTCACAAAGACTGCGTCTAACAATTTTCTACGGAATTTTCATTTCATTTCACAAACAAATTATATTGAAGTCCGAAGAATTTTCCTCAACAAAGGAAGTAATCGGACACAGTATTCAACTTGGTAAACGTCCACAGTAACCGAACTTGAAAGCGAATTTAAAATTCACCAGTAAATAAATCACAAAAGTCCTTGTAAGTACCCAAAGGAGAAAGATCCATCGCTGTTCACTTCATTGTAATCCGTGGCGGCATCTCCACAAGTGTCCGTGATGATATGAGCAAGGCCCAGGAGCAGGAGGTTAATCCACATCTTATCCTTTGGGGGCGCTTTACGCTTTGTCAACAAACCGCCCCAAAGTAAAATTTCCTTCTCACAAGTGCAACAACAGCAAAGAAACCCGAGAAACACAAAACCGGCACAGATCTGATCGCTTCCCGGCAGCTCGTGGAAACAATAGCAAACTGATTAGCGTCTTCCCAGAACACTTTTTATATAGTCTCGGCCAGCCACCCACACCCAATATCAAAGGTTCGAAAACCTCCGGCTAGTGCAGCACCAGCATCCCTCTCACAGCGGTGAAAATTCGTCTTGGAGGTGTTTATGCGATGACGCGCTTAGAACTGGCTGGGGATTGGATGCCATTGGGTACCAGCGGGTACCCCAAAATAACGACGGAGTTCATGAGTCTGAACACCACCTCGTACGGGGTTAATTGACCGCATCGGCTGCCAGTGTAGTCTCCGAGTGGCCAACAATTCACCTGCAATGGACCCGTATTTCCTCCAGCTCAGCGCGGAGAAGGTGTCGGACAATTGTCTTAAGATTTGCTCCGCCGCAGCTAATTACAAGGTGCACCGAGGAGGATTTTATTGTTCTTTGGGCGGAGGTGCGATATGATGGTATACCCTGTCCGAACCACTTAGTTTTTTCGCTAGGTTAGGTCAATGTCTCTGGCACATATTTTATGCAACTGCGATATGCAAATGCCTGTAATTGGTGCGCCAACTTCGACGGGCGCTTTACGTGTAGTGCCGGTGCTTCTGCCACCTCGAGTGGTAATTGCACGCTGAAAATATGTTATACTGGGTCGGGTGGTATCATCAGCAGGTAATTGGGCAACTGTGGATCCGGAGCATTTCATAATTCTAGGCCTGTGCAAATTTGTTGGTAAGAATAATTTTGATAAATGATCGTTTGGAGGGCTCTTTTGAAAGAATAAACAGCTTTAATTCTTTCGAAGGATTGCAGCAGATAAGCGCCACCATGAAGGCCGAAACCAACCAATTTTTGACTAGACTGTGAGCAAGTGCATACTGCACGTCTGCACGTAAACATTAGTTATAAAAAGTAAGGGGTCTGTTGTAATACTCCCTGCACTTTTGGTTTAAGAATGTTATTATTATAATTCTTTCTTGGACCTTTTAACCGCTAAGAACAAGAGCTTTCAAATTGTAATATGCAGTAAGCAGTACTAGTAAAACCACCAAACAGCAAACTCATGGTCAAGATTAAATGTTTTAAACACTTTTAAGGTAATTAATCTTTTTAAAAAAACTACTCCTACCTAGACAAACGTCTTCTTAGTAACTTTAGTTTATTTAGGTGCATTTTCAAAAGTGTAGCCGCATAGATCATTGGGGTCAAAATATCAAGTTTTAAATAAAAGACGTTGGAAAAAATATTTTTAAATTTATTTTGTATATTGCAATATTTGCACGTATTTTTTTCTTAAAGGGTGAGCCTAAATTAGAATGATGAAAAAACTAGGTAAAACAAACGTTTTAATTTAAACGGTTTCATTGCACAATTGATGATGCACTAAAAGCTATAAAATAGTTATGGGTCACCAAAATCAGGCTTTGAAAACTAAAATAAAATCATGGGGTGCATTTAGCAGAAAACTTTGTTTTGTTGGAGCTTGAAAATCATACTGTTATTATGTTATTATATTATGTGTTTTATACTTTATGTTTATTACCAATTGTGTAATAAAACCGTTTAACTTAAAAGGGTATTTTTCCAATTTTTTATTTTTGACTTTTTTGTGTAAATTTTGGTAAGTTAGGAACTTCCACTTCTTCATCTAGTTCAATAACATCTACCGGTTCTAATATCTGGAACGCGTGCATTTGATTAAACGCATTATACTGTCAACCACGAACTACAGTGCGTCTCACTAAGTGATATTCAGAGTGTGTGCGTTGAGTATATACCACCCATTTCCATGGAAATTCATTTCATTGAGAATTTTTGTTGCCATATTGGTTTCCTAAATTTGGATAGCAGATTCGTAATGAGCAATCCCCAAAATCTGAAAGAATCCCTTGAAATTGAAACTCTTCAGTTGACATGTTTGATCCGCCATTCCGCAAACCTAAACTGAATGGTAGCCTATATGTTAAGTTGATATATGCATGAAGTACTTTCTGGGAATAATTCAAGAGGATCAAAGTAAGCGTTTAGGGGTAATTAGAGGGTAGGTATTTTCGGCCGCTATCTTGAAATTTGATATGTTGTTAGCAAATTTGTAATGATCGACCATAAAAACTCATATATATGTGTGTATTCAATCAAACGAAAATCCATTCAAGTTGAGAATTTCAAATCGCCATACTGAATCCGCCATCTTGATTTTCCAAATTTTGATAGCAGATTTGAAATCAGTGACCCAGAAAACTTGAAGGTACCCATTTTCATGTAAATCCGTGGAAATTGAAACTTTCGATCGCCATGGTGGATCCGCCATTTTGGGACAAAAAAGTAGTTATTATAATATTGTTGTATTGTTTCTATTGTCATTCAGACTGAATACATGTGCAAAGTTTCATGAGAAACGGTTGAGTAGAAGTAGTTGAAAAGTTGCAAGATTTGAAACAAACAAATATACGGAGTGAATCTAAATAAAACCGTTTAAAAAATAGATTGTTTTTGCAGAAATGGGTTCCTTTAGACGCTAAGAATATGCTCCTAACTTTTCTTTCCCTACTGTCTGCCGAGAAAGCTCCAAGTATAAATTACGATGCGCCAGATATTGCGGTATCCTTCTCGTTTTCTTTTATCAAAAATTCCCTCTCTCTTCTTCAAGATAGAATATTTCGGGGGATGATTAATAGAAAAAGAGCCATTTCTACGTAGTTTTCGCCTGCTAGACATCCCTATACACATCTTATACCGAAACTATGTTTGAACTTCTCTCGATACTTCGTTAGATTCGACGGATATCCCGAAAACTACTGAACCGATGGCGTTAAAAATTGAACTGCTAAAAAAAAATTTAAGACCTCTCTTCTCTATTTGAATTAAATTATTGGTTCAAAGTTTAAAAAAACAACTTTTTTTATGCAATATTATCTATTGTATCGAAATTTTGACGTTTTTTAAGAATAATTCTGAGATTGCGGCGGTACTGCAATCGACGCACATCGCCGCCATTTTGAAATTATTCGAAAAAAAAAGCAAAGACTATCAACAAACATCTCCTAAATTTTCATAAAGATCGGCCCATTCTTTCTACCCAAGAACAATCCTCAAAAACCTCAATTGTTGTTTATTTTAATTTAGGACCCCCCTTAACATTCTTATCAAAAATGTTGTTTACCATTCTTATTCTTATTTCCGAATATCAAAAATTCTGATAAATAATTGAATGAATATCCAGGACATTTGGGAAATCAATGGAAATTTATAGCTATTCTTCTCATTATTAATTTTGGAGATATTGATAAAGTTTAAATAAATGTTTTAACCTTAACTAAATAGATAGAAACCAAAAGAGACTGTATGTACTGAGTGTTTCAAAAGAGATTGAAACATATTCAGTCTACTTATAATAGCTGCGTTCCATTGGGCTGTCTATATACATAAATACACAAAGTGTTTAATGGTGGCCGTCGATCTCAGCACACTCTAAAGAAACGTCACTTTAACATGTTGTCTATTATATGAACCAATGAGATGTTAGTGTCTTATAATAAGCATATTTGGTAAAATCGTTAGTATTTTCGAAAAAAAAAGTTTTTTAAAAAAGAGTTTACATATTATATATATTTTATTTATATATATTTATAATCCAAGTGGACACGTCGCGGGTATATGCTAGTTAGTAATAAAATAAAACACTTTGTGCTATGGATCTATTTTAAGCTGCACCCAATTTGTTAGTTCCAAAACACAACATTCAAGTAATATATCAAAAGCTACTTCGCATGATTTACACACTGTGCTGAAATCTACGACGGACATCTATGAAGAGAGATTTCCATACTTTTCTTAGCAAGTAAGTTAATGTATTCACGTTTGAAGGTCCTTATGATCTCTCAGTTCCCCGCGCGCGGGTTGAAGTCTTTCTAACTAAAGTTAGATTAAAGTACAATGGGGTTCAAAGCCCAACGGGTTCTCCTAAGGCTAATTACCTGAATATGGCATATTTTGATTATTTATTTAATATGTCTGTATGTTATTAAAGCATTTTTCTATGCAACCCAACTTCAAATTGAAATGGAGCAGTTTGCAGCAAAACCACAAAACCAGCAAAATGCAAGCTTCTAACTTAATAAAATAGTTCAATTCAAGGGACCAACTGATCCAGAGAGGAGGCCTTCGAGAAATTATCCATAGAAGCCATAAATATTTGTTTTACAGTTTTTTCCGGCAGTTTAAAGCTGCCAACATTGGAGATGACCCTTAAGCTGAGCGATTGTACTTTTCTACGGTTATTAGCACAGCACCATATCGAGGTGTGTGGCTTAATGCTTTACTGCCTCACATTAGTGGCCCCCGCATCAGAGGCGGAAGCTCCAGCCACAACTTCCATGTTTTGCGTAAGACTTCTTTCCCCCTAGAACGGAACAAGATCGCAGAGGGCGATAACATCACCTCATTGTTTCCCTCAACGTCCAAAAAAGCATGTTAGGCTGCAGGTGAAAATCTCTCCATTAATTAAGACCATGCCTAACTCGACGGGGGTACAGGCATATACACGAAGATTCCACCAGATGTGGTCAACGGATGAGGTGATCTTGACAAGTTAGCGCTGCTGTTTGTAGCTAGATGGAGTCAAGGACTTGTGCAAATTAGCAGATTTTCAGCTCTGCGCGTCATATCAATTAAAAAACAATTTTTAACTTATTGTTCGCCTTCTCCCACCTGATGGGGTGCTGAAAAATCAGCGATAGACCGCGAATTGCTGATGGGCTTGGGAAGTTCTTAAACTTTCAATGGTTGCTGGAAGGAGCCGTACTTGCCCGTGCTGGGTCACCAAACTCGACTAAATGGTTAACTGCCCAAGTGCAGTTTATTAGCTCTTGCTAATTTTATCGTCCATTGTCCGAGCACAATTGGAGGAAATTGAGTGGAAAACATTTATTTGACCACGAATTGCTTTCTTTAATTCTCTGGTGATAAGCAACCCATTTGTGGAACATTGCTTGCTCACGAACTTTGGTTCTACAATCAACTTAAGTGGAAACATTTCCTTATTGCGCTATTTTTGCACAGCGGTGGGTTCGAATTTTTTTAATTTTTGAAGATTTATAGAAGCGGAAAATCATTCAGTAGAGCCGTTTATTACATCTTTAATTTCCTGCTGGTTTATTAAAGAGCAATTAATTTTTTTTTATGTTTTTTTCTGCTGTTGCTTGAATAATAAACAAATAAGAACATGGGTCTCAAGCTGTAAAACACTCAAAACAAGGGCACAGCAGACTGCCTTGATGCTCTAAATTTCTTCATTGAGTAAAACGATCTAGCATAAAAAAAGCACCTAACCACCTCCGAAATGAGCGGCGATATGTTAAGCCCTAGATCGAAAATGAGTCGAAACAATTAGCTAATCAGAACTCCATCAAAGGGTCTCGCAACATCATGTTTCGCGATGACTTAATACATTCATAGTAGGTATGCAGCGGTTGAAGAAACAATGAGTTGCTATCTAAACAATTTTGTGTTTTCCCTTTTTAATGAACATTTTGACAAATGACGAGCACTACCTATTCGTGACGGGATCATTTCCTCTTAAACCCAAAAATACGTCTGCGTCTGGTCACACAAGGGGAACTTCTTCAAGGTTGTCTTGGAGATTGTATTGTGAGGTATTTTTCAATGTCAAATATTCGGACGTTTAGGATGTTTTGCTTTCAGTTAACTCGCGCAAGCAAACGAAACTTTGTTGCGCATGACAAGTTTGAAAATATGTTTACCCATTTTTCCATACCTTGAAACATACGCATATGGAAATAATTAAAAACTGTAAATCTATTCTGAGCAGTTCTGGAGAAAGATAAATTCTGTTTGTGTATAGCATCATTAAAGTAGAGATTCGAATTCGACTGCTGAATTCCTCGCAATAAACCGCGCCATAGGTAGGTAGTACACCTACAACCGTCTGATTGACCTATCGAAGAAAGTAGTCCCTGCATGAATGCATTTAAACCATAATTAGAGTTTACCTCTCGATATCGTTTGCATCTTTCACTTCACTAGACCGTCTTACAATCGCAGCAGATTTTCCTGTGACCAATTTGCAAAGTAAATTGTCTCAAGTCGCGTAGCTCACGCTTCATTCTGAACTTGAACTTGATTAAACGACACCTCGTGCTTCGTGTGGAGAGGAAACTCACCTTGCTGGCGTTGTCGTCGCCCCTACTAGCGGCTTCTTTTCCAAGGACTGGTTTTCCTCCGGAGAAGTTTTCTATCAACCAAAATGGCTAATGACCAGTTGGATAGTTACGATCCAAGCAAAATTTTACTTTTTACGATAAAAGTGAAATTCAATCGGGGATGTGTTAAGGAGAAGTGATTTCAGTTTCGTTTGGGATTTCGTGGCACGTAGTGTTTAAATTGTGTAAGAAGCGATTGCTTGAGTAATATAATTTCTCCAATCCTAGAAAATGGTGATTTTCATTCTTATATCATTCATCTTGGCAGTGAACTGTGATAGAAGTGATACTGCTCAGATGTCAAAGGTTTGCTTTCAATTGTGCATTATGGATGTGCTCCTTTATAAAGAGATTTTTAGAAAGTCAGGTGTCTGAACCCACCAAGGACTGCAAAAAGAGTGGAAACATATATAAAAGACTGCCAGGAAGAAGTAAAGAATAAAATTGTGAAAGGTATGGACAACTAAATATGCACAATGTCTTAGAATAAAACTTATTTATTCCCATTTAAATTAAATTTAAATTTACTTTGCCCTTAGTCCTTTGCTATCGAAGCCTTTCCGTTGTTATATACTGAAAAAGAGCTTTAAATTTGCAAATATTCGATTTAATATGAGGGTGAGAAAAACGTCATGCTAAATTGACTCCCAAATCAGTTAACTTTTAAGTGGAATTTGGAACTTGTTTAATTCCACTTTTGTGCGAATTCGTCTCGTACGAAACAGAGACCAAAGTGTTTTTTTAGTTCAGTAAATCACTAATGCCCCATTTCTTATACTTATAGTTATTCAACCGGCAGATTTGGTTAAACGAAAGTTATTAATTGAACTGGTTAGTCTACGAAAATTAGCTGCAAAAAGGGGGAAGTTCCCAATAATTACAAACAGAAATTCATCAACCATGAGTTGATTCCGGTGTTTTTGGGATCGGTGATCAAGAATTTCCAAAATCGATTAAATCGGTAGTGATCTTGGGGGTCATTTTCAAGGTTGAAGAGTGCCAACTAAAATGCTAATTTGCCAGGACTATTATTTCTTATCTGTAAGTTGCTTAACTGAAACACACCCCTGCAATTCGAGAGCCAATGTTAATGTGACGAAATTAAAATAGGCTCGGTAATCAAATATCAGAATTTTTTTGCATATTTGACGTTGGACTCAAAGTTGAAAGAAGTTTAAGTATATGCCACAAAAACTTTTCTGTTAAGACTGTTATTATTTGTCTTATAACTTTTTCAGTCCTAGGTATTGAAGGACTATTGCGCTCAACATATCTTTCAGAACCCAAATTATATGTTTGAGCTAGACTATATGTTTCGCTGCATCGACTATGCTAGGTCGTAGTACAACATCTTCACTCCCTTGGTGGTACCTTAAATAAAAAGAAGTACCAACTTCCACACAACGGCCACTCGTTGTTGTTTTCAATTCTAATGGAATAATCCGCTGAGGGTCAATATTCGTTTTAGCAGAATGGATCTTCTCGCTGTAAAACTTAAACAATAATTACGTGGCTGTGATCAAACGATATCCGCGTTATGTCTTGGTTTTCCAACAGTCCCCATAGAGTTTCTAGTGAGTTTAATGGTAAAAAGAGCTGAGTCGAAATCTCCCAAGGAGCCGGAAGGCCAGCTGCGATGTATATGTAAATGCAGTCCTCAAAGCCAAAGGCCCAAAGGAAATAGGTGTCACGGAGTGATGGATTTTGTATTTCCCTCAATGGGCGCACCATTTTTCGCTGTTTTTATGGCGACCGTTTTATTGGTGAAAACCGCTTTGTTTCCCTTGAATACAATGAAATAAAATTTATTTTGTTTCACTTAACTTTGCAATAATTATCAGAACTTTCGAGAGAATATGAAGAGGAATCATTAATTTTCAAAACTTCTTTTTCATTGAAATAGTATTAAAAATTTCTGATGGGAGTATACAAATAAAAATAAAATATATAATTGCAAAATAACTAAAAGTATTAATTTTAGAAATATATTTCGAACAAGAAATGTAGAGAATGTTATCATCTATACAAAAACGGTCCATACCACCTGTTTTCGAGATTTTCTCATAAAAACCATTTTAAAATATAACCCAAGAAATTCCGTAACCGTAAGCTATATGTACAATGAAATGTTTAGTTATTCACTAAACTCGGTTTAGCTAAGCCACTGCAAAAACGACGACTTTGAAGAAATTAAGCCACATTAAACTACTTTCCGTAGTTCTAACCTTGAGCTTGCTCTCACTGTAAATGCAGCATGAGAGTTATTTTATTTTTTAGTGATAGTCAAAAGATTTTAAGATGGCGAAATCGAAGATTTAAAATTTTTTAATTTAATAATGTAAAAATTTGTTTGAAGCAACATTTCGCATACATTTATTTTGCTCCAGATGCCTTTCATTTTGATTTGAGGGGGATTACCGAGATAATCTTTTAGTTTATTAATGAAAGTAGATTTTACGTTGGTCTCTTATAAAATCAACTAGTCCATGCAAGCTCGGCATGTATGAAATTGCAAATAAAATATTAGATGCAATGAGGAAAAGACATATCTTCCTTCTTCACTGCCGAAGAAATTTGTTTTCCGTGTAACTTTTGACTTTTCTATTAAATGCGGATATTAATCCTAACAAATGACTTTTTGAGATCAGGTTTTATTCAGGAAATTATCTACTTTTATGTCATCATACAGTCGTTAATAAATTCATTAATTTTGAAATGGGTTTAGACTCTTCTTATTGCAATGATCTGTCAGCTATGACTATAATTACGTTCAAGTTACAGGATTTGTATACGGCTAAATGTAAATTAAGTAAATGAAACTTATAAACTCTTGGAATTTATTTTTTATTCAATATTGCAAAAACATTGACTTCGACAAATAAGAAAACACAATTGTTTTGAAGTTAAGTGAATCCGTTGCAATGCAATTGAAAAAAAGACAATTCAAAGACCAGCTTGATTAAATTACACAACTTTCTATTCTGAACCAATGTCTCTCGACTTGTGACTGGAGTATTGCTCTTCACAAGAGCGACATTAAGGTATGTAGCTGAAAAATCGTTTTACACTATAAGAGTATACTTGCTAAATGCTTCCTGCGTTCCTTCCTAAGTGTCGTGGCTCGCAAAAAAATTCGCTTTGGATGAACGGTGAACAGAGAACAAAAAGATAAGTTTGCATCTCAAGGGACGACGCCGATGTCCTACTGCTCCCTTCGCACGTCAGTACATCACTGAATTGGAGTCTTCCTATAACTCCTTTCTGACGATGCGAAGCATAATGTACCTTGTGTGAGAAACCAATGTGTTTGATTGGATGGGTACACGTCTTTACTTATTGTAAATAGTAATTGTAGTCTCGGTGATATTACTAATGACGATCCTCGGAATTGTAATAATTTTTTTGGTGATTTTTTTGAAATTGCTTTTCTTGCAGACTGTGATTTCGTCACCTATTATATGATAATATTTTTAAGCCATTCCCACACTTGACGACGCTTTCGCCAACCTTTATCACGGCTGCTGATTTATTTATTGACGAAGCTATAAGATTTCGAGATTAATCTCGAGCTTTGCTGATAGTTCTTCTAATGGACCTAATAGCATTTTTGCCTTTTTCATTAAACGTTGTACCAATTGTATTCCACTGTAACCACTTGCCATTAAACATAGACAAATACACATACTTTTAGATATGCTTCCCCCGTAGGAAAAGCATCATCACTTTTAATTATACCATTGACAAATGCCCGCTGTATAGTCTTGACTAAACGAAGGATCTTAGAGTACGGTTAAACGGCCGTTTTTCTTCTAAGAATATCATTAATTCCATTGGTCCCAAAGCAGACGCTAACCCTTGTCTTGTTTTGTAAAGAGTTGTCCTAAAGAGTTCAACGATCTTTATATTACTTGAACTCTCTTCTATACATTTGTAAAACTAATACTTGAGTAAACGAGTTTGGTGTGGTCTCCATCCCTTAAGACACACATTAAACGCGTTGAGGCAGTACAAGAAAGATTTCTTAGATTCCCTCTTCGAAACCTTCGTTGGCACCACCCATTAGATCTGTATTCTTAAGTCGAAATTGATTTCCTTACAATCTCTTGAGAAACGCCGCAATAACTTTAAAATAGTATTTGATCTTGTCGCTCTCTTTGATATCTCTGTTCCGGCTCGCCCGACAAGACACTATAATTTATTCCATATCTTCATCATACAAATTATGGATTGAACGAACCTATTAATTCAATGTCACTTCAATGCTCACTTTCAACATATCCCTTTTCACTAATATCGAGAGATAGTTAAAAATCAGCTTCGTTTAAATTAATTATTTCCATATGTCAGCAATTAGTTTATTGATAAAATCGAAATAAACATATTGTGGTTAATTTTACACATCTAAAAAAAAAGGAAAACCCCTAAAACTATTCACGTGAGATAGGAATCCAAACAAAATTAGATAACGAGCTAAAAACTCATGAAATGACTGCCCCTAATGATTAAGAAAGAATGTCTAGTTCTCATTTGGTACCTCAATATAAATTCGTAAATTCAATGATAACCACATAAATACATATGTGTGTCCGGTTGGTTTTTTCTTCTAAAGCTGGTGCTCCACCTGCCGGCCGTGGCGCCTTGCTAACAGCTCGTTAACCAACGCGAAAATACATACTCTTCTAATAAGTTTTTGTTTCTACGCTTCAATTTTTGAGTGGCTACACTTATGTGTAATGAAATGATTAAGATTACTAACCAAATTAAATAAAAGATGTCAATGGTCCGAGAATGTGATTAAGCAAGTTTATAAAATATAAACTTTACTTGAATTGCTGAATATATTTTCTTTTTATTTTCTCTTGCAAGGAGTATACAAAATTTTCACCTATCAAGTACAAAAGTACATGTGTATTTAGTCTGGGATCCAAATTTTTAATCATCAGAAGTAAAGCTGATCAGCTTGTGGTTATACATACATCTGTTTGTTATTTTTCAAGAAAATATTTATATATCAATCGCGTTTGAATATCGATATTTCACATTAACTTATTTAATAGACTTCAATATTATATACTGCATTACAAAAAAATAAATTCTTAAGAGACAAGTTTCTTTAATTTATGCAATCAAATATTTCTTATTCCTATCCTATATATCGCTCATTTATTTAAGTGAAATCATCATTACGCCAATTAACTTTGTTTGGGGAAAACCCGTTTCCCAGGGTAATTTTAGTGAGACAGGCATGGACCGAGCCCGAACCACACATGTTAGCATGCTGGACAGAAAAAGCTGTTTCAATGGATGAGTGGTTAGTGGTTACAGAGGAGCATATTTTTCTGCTACGGTTTTCACTTGTGAATCATCGTAGGCAATTTTACAAACAGTAATAAACAACAACAAAATCACATACACATAGAAAAAAAATCTGTTGGGTGTCAGCAAAATTAAAAGCTCACCATTTCTGTTTCAAGTCTAGGTCGCAGAAAAACTTATTGTTTAATGATAACAGAGCCCTGTGAAATTTAACTTTTAATTTCCCCTTTAAATAAGAATGCTTCTGTCTAAATATTTAGGTAAGCTGAATTTAAATATAGCGTCGGGTCTTTTATATACATATGTGCAAATTTACAGATTTTTAAAGAAAGCCGTAAATGTGCTTCTTATAATCGCAATAAAAAACAATCGCAGGCCTGTGTGATTTATAAAACTAAAGTTTTTTATTGTGTTGTATATTAAATATTGATAGCACAGGTCTGCAATGGTTTTTTCCTTAAAAAACTAAGTAGTAGTTTCAGTATGTAGTAGTTACTAGTTTATGAGAAAAATATAAAATAAAATCTATCACATAAATTTTCTGAGTTAGCTTCAAATTTCAGAGTTAGAAATATGTACATATTAATGGTAATGTTGATATTTAAAAATGTATCTACCTTCGCTAGTTGTTTTCCATTGCGAAAATAAGAGGCATATTTAGAGGTATTCATGAAAATTATTTAAACATCTGAAATATGCACACACCCCGTATAAAAAATCTTATTTTTAATCTTAAAACGAAAGCTACAAATATTTTAATTCAGCATACCCAAATACCTAAGGAATCAATATTTAAATGGGAAATTCATCGCAAGTCTGCGTAATTTAATATTAATCTGCTGGCAATTTGTTATCAAATAAAATGGATATAAAACAATCGCACACGAATTTAAAGAGTACTAAAACACCATAAAGTTATACTTTTGCAGTTTGAGTACGAGTGACAGCCTTCTTGTGGGCGAGTACGCTAGCAAGTGTGGGACGACCCATGAAATGCATGACACTTTTAATTAACATGGTGATTGAAAAAAAACTATTTTTTTGTTAATAAAAACATGCGTGCATCACATACCTCCATAAAAAACTTCGTTGAACATTTATAGCTTTAGCATACTTACATACGTGGGATTGATAAAAAAAAAGATAAATCCCTTAAAATTCCATATGTGTATTTTTTATGTAATTTTGAAGTTCACCAAGTATGGAATATTAGGAATCGGCAACTATAATTTAAATAAACGAAAGTAGTTATGAGTATGATATTATTCTGGCAACTTGTTAACATAGAGCTAAATGCAATAAAAAATGTATATTAAGTGTGCGTTACAAATTTTTTTTATTATATGATTTATTATTTCTTTTTTCTTCGGACGGAATTTTGAGAGATGTACGGATGTACCTGTTGTGTGCCTTAGTATAATTCGCACAGTTTCTGGGTTCGCTTCTTTTCTAAATTGTATTTTTGCTACTTGGGCTAACTTCGGAGCACTGATTTTAGGGTTTTATCAACCTCCCGCACAATTCAACGCTTTTCGGACTCAGTAAAAATGTTCCGGTTACTTATTTTTGTTTTGTTTTCCACTCTATTCCTTGTTTTAAACCGTTTAATAATGTCGTGCCCTGTGTCTTAAAAACTTTAAATAATTTAGCTTTGAGTTTATTCCTCGCTTTATGAATCCAAATCGTCAAAGTGACATTAGTTTGGGGATTCCCCACATTATATGGAAAGATAAACTTACAATATTGCCAGCTGTCCGAGTTTCCTATGATGTTATTCTTTCAACTTGTTAACGATAAGATAAATGCAATAAAAGAATTATATTAAATGTACGTTAAATATTTTTTTTTATCATTATAATTATTATTGTTCGTTTAGCTCTTCGAACGCGGAATTTTGAGAATTGTACGATGTACCTGTTGAAGTTTTTATGTATAATATGTATATGTACATTTTAATGTAATTAGAAAAAGTCAAATTTTGAAAATGTTATAAAGATAAAATCCATAATAGGCGACCAAGCGATGTTCGGTGACTCTCCCCTACTTATAGCTTTTTACTTTTGGGATAAGAAAGCCAAAAATATACATATGTAATTCTTCAACAATCAATGGATTAAGAGAAAAAATTAAATTATTACATATAACAATATTTTTTCTTGTTTGCCAATTCATGGTTACTACTGCTTTGTTTCTCAATTTCAGAAGCATTTGAGCTTCTCCGTGATGAACTAAAGAAGGAGCCAGACGGAGCATTTTACCCAACGCCACTACCTGATGAGTCTCATTCCGATTGGAGCACTCACCGCAGATATAAGAGGAGTTTACTCTATCATCCGACATTGGTGCCAAGTGAGGACAAACGGATCGCAGGGGTAACGTATATTTTTCCCTCTTATCGCAATTACTCTTCCCGATAGGAGATGGCTTGACAGTGTCAAGAACTCCATCAATCAAAGAATTTACCTGCTTTAACCATTTCATTTCTGAGGTCACCTTTACAATTCCCAGTGCCTGCTGCATTGCGTGTACGCCAAGAACAATGCCATAGACAAGTACGGTTGGCCTACGTTAGACGGCCTCGTCGGGTTCTACTCGGAGGGTGTTAATGAGCACGGCTTCTTCATGGCCACCCTGAGAGCGGTGAATTTGTGTCTTCACGCCGCCACCCAGAAGTATCGTGTCAATCGACGGCGACTCCCAGAAAAAGGTGAAAGCTGCGATTTGGCCTTCGATGTCTTCGACTGCATTTCGGACCAGATAACGAACTACTGCTTCAACCACTACCGCCACGAGTGATGGCGGAGCTTTCGAGATTTTGCATTGCTGGACGACCGGAGGCATCTCTCGCAGAGTTGCATGCTTGCTTATTGGACAATTATCTAGTGTCCACGATGCAAATGAGCTGCTTCTACCAATTCTGTATTTTTATTTATTTTTTCCTGTACAACGAAATTGTTCTGTGAATGGGAATATAGCGAATCTGATAACTCTATTGTTTCCTTTTTTACGATATTGCTAGTCATTAAGCGCCTCGGCAAGATGATGAACATTTTTATTAATTCGTATTCGTAGATGCGGGTGGCATGATCTCGATAAGTGCTGATTATGTTGGGTAAACAGCTTAATTAGAAAATGCTAATTTGAGAAAAGAGAACACTTCTCGCTGAGTGAAGAATTCTTGGCAATATAATTATAATTGATTCCATATGGGAATTTCTCTAGTACTTAAATTACTGTCTCGCAATCACCACGTCAATCAATACCACTGCCTCCACTCATAATTGTCAAAACATTTTTCTAAATAAATTTTTAATCAGCATCAAATATCGAAATTCTGGAGAATTTGTCTCTTTTAGATTTAAAAAAACTCTAATTGTCTGTTTTTAATACAAGGTGTCTCGTGAAAATGTAAATTTGTAACTTCTATTTAATAGGGTGTACCGGTACATAGGTTTCATTCCGAGTCAGTTTGTAAAGACTTTCGTCTATTTAGTTGATGGAGTGCTTGGTACTCCTTATATTATTTTTGATTATAGAAAATGGAAATTTGACAATAAGACATAAGATAACATTGTGTAATTAATTGTCTTGATATATTGATTTGCATGCCGCTACATTCAGACAACGGCGGAAAACCTTTAAAACTTCTCTTCAAATATGACAGCAAATTTAAAGTACGTTATGGTCTGCATCATCACTCTCTGAAAAATCACTACCACTATATTACTTGGAATAGTTTTCTTGTGACGCAAGCCACCGCATTTTAATGGTTGCTATATGAGGCACGGTATCACTTTTTAGAAAGCCAATGCTTTAGTGCATATTAGCACTTTACCGACCTGGCGGGCGGTCATAAAGGACACAATTTTCGTTCACGGCCGGCATTCTTTTTGTAAGTTCACAGAAAAAAAATTATGTGCATGGCTTCTCTTCGTTTTGTAATAAATAAATGAGTTGATAAATTGATAATTGTTCTGATTAATAACTTAGAAATGGCTTCAATCTACAGCAAAGTCTAAACTAATTTTAAAGTTCTCAGGTATAGTGATGTGAGCTCTGAGTTGGTAAGAATTCTTCAGTTTATATCAGACAGCTTATAATTCGGGGAATTCCAGAGTCCATTGGATTCATTTAAAATCAATAAGATATTGAATTTAGAATGAACGCTCATGCCCAACATCAGGAAAGAAAATAATGAAAGGCAATTTGTAGAAACAAATGTATTTAATATTAATTTATGTTTATATTTGTACTACATATATGAAAGGTTGAGATGATTGAATGAGTGAAATGTAAGAAGATATCTTTATTATTTTTTATGTTTCCACTTCCATGAGTTTGCGGTTTCGTCTGCAAAACTATAGATTAGTTCAGCCGTAAAAACTTTTATGAAATTAGCAACACCAAATTATTAACAAATTGATATACGAACAACTGTCAAATTTCGTGTGTTATTTCATAATACCCAGAGGTAGGTACTCGGTACCTCAATTCCAAGATCGTACGTTCAATCCAAAGAGTCAAAAAAATTCAAGAAAGCCATCTTTTATTTAATTATTTTCGTTAATTATTCCTATTTTGCGACAACAACCATGCATACTGGAGTTATCCTATCTTTTATGAAATTTTATTGTGAAACTTTTATTGCATTCTCAATATTTCTCTAAAATCAGTAGTTCTCGAGTAATCTTGAAAAGAAAATACGAAAAAACTATACAATTTCAGATTTTGATGTTTCATACCTTTTCCATTACATTTTGAACTGGTACATTTAAAAATCATTATTCCTTCAGCCCTTCCTGAGGCTAAACTAGAAACTAAAGGTACCATGTGAAACATCCAGCCCAAAACAGATCCCGCCTGGACTAATTGGGCTTTGATTCGAAACACGCAATGTTGACTCCACTGATTCTTCAAAAATTAGATATGTGCTTATGTCTGGTATTTTGTATTAAAATTCTTAATATGTTGATTTATTTGTGTGGTAAAGTATAAAATGGAATTATTAAATATTATTTTCTTTGTTATATAGGATTTAAAGAATACAGAATGAAGAAGTCGATATAGCTATCTTTGTAAAGTCGTGGCCGAAATGCGTAGAGCGTAGAAACATTATTTAGTACGGTTTTTTTTCTTTAAATTATATGGGATTTTGAAGACATAATTTAAAAAGTGCTACGGGTAGAAGCCAATGTATTGTAGAATATTGTTACACCCGTAAGTTGCATAAAATATATTTCGAGAAAAACACCGCGCAACGGGCGGGTCATTGTGTCTATTGTGAGAGCCGCTATTATAAAGAGCTGTACATCTATGACAACTATATCGAATTTCGTCGCGACAGTACATATGTTACAACACCATATTACTGAATGTACAAGCTTTGCATAAATAAATGTAAAAAGCATTGTTTTTTTCAATTTTTTACCAATAATAATTCTGACGAAATAGTCCAAGAGCTGACTGCAAAAATGCTGGCCTATCGGGCAACAGGATGATATGTATTTTAAATGTTAGTCTCACAGCGACAGTAACAAAAATCCTAGTGTGCCTGGGCAGATTGATTTGGTATGTTAATAATAGTGGAAAAATCGTGAAGCTTTTTTGCAGTCAGCTCTCGCTCTAAAATTTATTTGAAAAGTTTTTAATTTTATCAAATGTTTTTTAATTGATATTATATTTTAAGAGGGTTGCCAACCACTTTTGATTATGTGGCCCCTCTTAACTCGCTATATACAATATAATTAATATGAATACATACATACATTCATTTATATTGCAATTATATTTTATATATTTCCATGTTCTTAATTAGACCTGTTAATAATTTGATTTCTAGTGTTTTTAAGGAAATAGTTAGTTAGTAGTTAGTGTCCTCCATCTACTTTTATGTCACAGCCCCGTTGTTCCTAGATTTCATCATCGTTTGTAAGAAAATTTCACGAAAGGATGCTTTTAGCGAACTTAAAGGCAGAAACGAAAAGTGATTGGAAAAAAAAGGTTTCTTCAGTACATTCATAAATACAAAATGTGGGCGAACAGTGTTTGTTTCACGATCTATTTAGGTATTGTTGAATAGACCTTGTGAAATACAATAAAAGTTGCGAATTATAAGCTTCCCAAGTAATTTGCAACGTGCTCTTCACCTCTCTATTGGTGGATCTAAAAATTTGAAAAGAAAGAACTTTCAATAAATATTATTACGGTCAAAGTAGAGTGGAATATACGAAAAAAAACCCAAAACACTACTTATTTTTTATGAAATAGTTACTAATCCAACACACACCTAACCGGAACTTTTATTTAAATATATTGTTAAAGTATTATATCACGATATTATCTAATCGCATCACGCCATTACCTTATTATGCACAAAAGATACGTTTTCAATTCGTAACACATAAATAGCATTAATTTAATAGTATTCCTTACTCACGTAAGTCTTAGCATTTTATCCAGAATATAATTGGGGATATATTATTATATAATAATTGTTTTAAAATTAGGATTCACGGTAAAGCGACCCACTAGCGCAGCTATTGCTTATTAACTGAATATTTGTAAAAATCCACACCCATGAGAGTCACAGTGGCCTGTCACATTAATTGGTAATTACACCACGGAGATCCCCATGAGATGTAAGTTTGTTTTAGGCAAATTCCCAGCTTATTAGCCCGATGAGTAACATAAAGCTTTCGGTTAGCAATGTAGTGATTCCCTAAGAAGAATTATAACAGGGTCAAGAACCTACCCGTGAGCGATCACCTAAAGTTGAATCCAGAGGGGGTGCTCTCTGTTGATAGCACTGTTCTAATCTAAGCTCAGCAGTCAGAATCGCCAATTCTTATAAAAGCGAACGCGATTTGACTGAGGAAGAGTTCGAGTTACATTCTACTGGAGATCTTACGGTTCAATTGTCGTTCCAGCTAAAGAAGAGCAATGAAGTTCGCCGTGCTTTTTTGTTGCGTATGGAGCTTGAGTCACTGTTCAGAGGACTGGGGACAACTTCCCCAAATTCCTTCACGACGCCGATCTGAATACTATTTGCTGGAAAAAGATGGTGCTTATAAATATGGATATGATACAGGGACAGGCATATTTGCAAAACAGTCAGCAACAGCCGAAAATCAAGTGAATGGACACTATGGATATCAAACAGGTGATACGATGGTCGACGTTAAATATACGGCTGGATCAAAACCATCCCTGCCGATTCCTCTTTCAGTTCTGCCAATATCAAGTGACCATAAGCCTGGTAGCTCTTACCATAAAAATGATGGTTCAGCAAGAACTGAGGGAGGTTCTTCAAAATCGGATGGTTCTTTCGCCAATTCTTCTGGAAACTCAGCTAACATTGAATCTAACAATGCTATTGGAAATGATAGACTGAAAGGAGAGGGCCTTGGCGGTGGTATTGGTGATGGCAGTTCATCAGTTTTAAGTGGCGTCCACAGCGGCGCATCATCACTATTAACATCGACATCAAATTTGCCTCCATCAGAAGAAGCACCTTCATCCACTATGCCCAGTTCTTCAAACTCTGGTGGGTCCTCCAGTTTTGTATATTTTAATGGAAACTCCGCCCGAACGGAATCTGGCGATTTTAGTGGAAATAGTGGGCTCTCAGGAAAGGTTCATGTCGCTGGTTATGGAATTACTGAAGGAGGTTTATCAGTTTTGAGTGGAATCGACAACGGAGCATCGTCAGTATCAACATCGACATCGAATTTGCCTCAATCAGAACAAGCTCCTTCATCCGCTGTTTTCAGTTCTTCCAACTCTGGTGGGTCCTCCAGTTTTGTAAATTCTAATGGAAACTCCGTCCGAAAGGAATCTGGCGATTTAATTGGAAATAGCGGGCTCTCAGGAAAGGTCCATGGCGCTGGTTATGGAATTAGTGAAGGAGGTTTATCAGTTTTGGGTGGCATCGACAACGGAGCATCATCAGTATCAACATCGACATCGAATTTGCCTCAATCAGAACAAGCACCTTCATCCGCTGTTTTCAGTTCTTCCAACTCTGGTGGGTCCTCCAGTTTTGCATATTCTAATGGAAACTCCGCCCAAAAGGTATCTGGCAATTTAAGTGGAAATAATGGGCTCTCAGGAATGGCTCCTGGTGTTTATCATGGAATTAATGAAGAAGGTATATCATTTTTGAGTGGCGTCAACAACGGAGCATCATCAGTATCAACATCGACATCAAATTTGCCTCAATCAGAACAAGCACCTTCATCCGCTGGTTTCAGTTCTTCAAACCCTGAGGGGTTCTCCCATTTTTTCTATTCTACTGGAAATTTCGCCCGAGGTAAATCTACCGATGATAAGGGAAATAATATGATTACAGGAGAAACTCAAGGTGTTGGTTATGGAATTGATGTAAGAAGTTTATCAGTTTTAAGTGGTATTCACAGCGGCGCATCATCACTATCAACATCGGCATCGTATTTGCCTCCATTAGAAGATGCATCTTCATCCACTACGACCAGTTCTGCAAACTCTGATGAGTCTTCCAGTTTTGTATTTTCTGATAAAAACTCCTCCCAAAAGGTATCTGGCAATTTAAGTGGAAATAATGGGCTCTCAGGAAAGGCTCCTGGTGCTTATCATGGAATTAATGAAGGAGGTTTATCAGTTTTGAGTGGCATCGACAACGGAGCATCATCAGTATCAACATCGACATCAAATTTGCCTCAATCAGAACAAGCTCCTTCATCCGCTGTATCCAGTTCTTCAAACTCCGGTGGGTCCTCCAGTTTTGTAAATTCTAATGGAAAATCCGCCCGAAAGGAATCTGGCGATTTTATTAGAAATAGTAGGCTCTCAGGAAAGGTTCATGTCGCTGGTTATGGAATTACTGAAGGTGGTTTATCAGTTTTGAGTGGCATCGACAACGGAGCATCGTCAGTATCAACATCGACATCAAATTTGCCTCAATCAGAACAAACACCTTCATCCGCTGTGTCCAGTTCTTCAAACTCTGGTGGGTCCTCCAGTTTTGTAAATTCTAATGGAAACTCCGCCCGAAAGGAATCTGGGGATTTTATTAAAAATAGTGGGCTCTCAGGAAAGGTTCATGTCGCTGGTTATGGAATTACTGAAGGTGGCTTATCAGTTTTGAGTGGCGTCGACAACGGAGCATCATCAGTATCAACATCGACATCAAATTTGCCTCAATCAGAACAAGCACCTTCATCCGCCGTGTACAGTTCTTCAAACTCTGGTGGAACCTCCAGTTTTGCAAATTCTAATGGAAACTTCGCTCGAAAGGAATCTGGCGATTTGATTGGAAATAGTGGGCTCTCAGGAAAGGTTCATGGCGCTAGTTATGAAATTAATGAAGGAGGTTTATCAGTTTTGAGTGGCGTCGACAAAGGAGCATCATCAGTATCAACATCGACATCAAATTTGCCTGAATCAGAACAAGCTCCTTCATCCGCTGTGTCCAGTTCTTCAAACTCTGGTGGGTCCTCCAGTTTTGTAAATTCTAATGGAAACTCCGCCCGAAAGGAATCTGGCGATTTTATTAGAAATAGTGGGCTCTCAGGAAAGGTTCATGTCGCTGGTTATGGAATTACTGAAGATGGTTTATCAGTTTTGGGTGGCATCGACAACGGAGCATCATCAGTATCAACATCAACATCGAATTTGCCTCAATCAGAACAAGCACCTTCATCCGCTGTTTTCAGTTCTTCCAACTCTGGTGGGTCCTCCAGTTTTGTATATTCTAATGGAAACTCCGCCCAAAAGGTATCTGGCAATTTAAGTGGAAATAATGGGCTCTCAGGAATGGCTCCTGGTGTTTATCATGGAATTAATGAAGGAGGTTTATCAGTTTTGAGTGGCGTCGACAAAGGAGCATCATCAGTATCAACATCGACATCAAATTTGCCTCAATCAGAACAAGCACCTTCATCCGCTGTGTCCAGTTCTTCAAACTCTGGTGGGTCCTCGAATTTTGTAAATTCTAATGGAAACTCCGCCGGAAAGGAATCTGGCGATTTTATTAGAAATAGTGGGCTCTCAGGAAAGGTTCATGTCGCTGGTTATGGAATTACTGAAGGTGGTTTATCAGTTTTGAGTGGCGTCGACAACGAAGCATCATCAGTATCAACATCGACATCAAATTTGCCTCAATCAGAACAAGCACCTTCATCCGCTGTGGCCAGTTCTTCAAACTCTGGTGGGTCCTCTAATTTTGTAAATTCTAATGGAAACTCCGCCAGAAAGGAATCTGGCGATTTTATTAGAAATAGTGGGCTCTCAGGAAAGGTTCATGTCGCTGGTTATGGAATTACTGAAGGTGGTTTATCAGTTTTGAGTGGCGTCGACAACGAAGCATCATCAGTATCAACATCGACATCAAATTTGCCTCCATCAGAAGAAGCACCTTCATCCGCTGTGTCCAGTTCTTCAAACTCTGGTGGGTCCTCGAATTTTGTAAATTCTAATGGAAACTCCGCCGGAAAGGAATCTGGCGATTTTATTAGAAATAGTGGGCTCTCAGGAAAGGTTCATGTCGCTGGTTATGGAATTACTGAAGGTGGTTTATCAGTTTTGAGTGGCGTCGACAACGAAGCATCATCAGTATCAACATCGACATCAAATTTGCCTCCATCAGAAGAAGCACCTTCATCCGCTGTGTCCAGTTCTTCAAACTCTGGTGGGTCCTCGAATTTTGTAAATTCTAATGGAAACTCCGCCAGAAAGGAATCTGGCGATTTTATTAGAAATAGTGGGCTCTCAGGAAAGGTTCATGTCGCTGGTTATGGAATTACTGAAGGTGGTTTATCAGTTTTGAGTGGCGTCGACAACGAAGCATCATCAGTATCAACATCGACATCAAATTTGCCTCAATCAGAACAAGCACCTTCATCCGCTGTGGCCAGTTCTTCAAACTCTGGTGGGTCCTCCAGTTTTGTAAATTCTAATGGAAACTCCGCCCGAAAGGAATCTGGCGATTTTATTAGAAATAGTGGGCTCTCAGGAAAGGTTCATGTCGCTGGTTATGGAATTACTGAAGGTGGTTTATCAGTTTTGGGTGGCATCGACAACGGAGCATCATCAGTATCAACATCAACATCGAATTTGCCTCAATCAGAACAAGCACCTTCATCCGCTGTTTTCAGTTCTTCCAACTCTGGTGGGTCCTCCAGTTTTGTATATTCTAATGGAAACTCCGCCCAAAAGGTATCTGGCAATTTAAGTGGAAATAATGGGCTCTCAGGAATGGCTCCTGGTGTTTATCATGGAATTAATGAAGGAGGTTTATCAGTTTTGAGTGGCGTCGACAAAGGAGCATCATCAGTATCAACATCGACATCAAATTTGCCTCAATCAGAACAAGCACCTTCATCCGCTGTGTCCAGTTCTTCAAACTCTGGTGGGTCCTCGAATTTTGTAAATTCTAATGGAAACTCCGCCGGAAAGGAATCTGGCGATTTTATTAGAAATAGTGGGCTCTCAGGAAAGGTTCATGTCGCTGGTTATGGAATTACTGAAGGTGGTTTATCAGTTTTGAGTGGCGTCGACAACGAAGCATCATCAGTATCAACATCGACATCAAATTTGCCTCAATCAGAACAAGCACCTTCATCCGCTGTGGCCAGTTCTTCAAACTCTGGTGGGTCCTCTAATTTTGTAAATTCTAATGGAAACTCCGCCAGAAAGGAATCTGGCGATTTTATTAGAAATAGTGGGCTCTCAGGAAAGGTTCATGTCGCTGGTTATGGAATTACTGAAGGTGGTTTATCAGTTTTAAGTGGCGTCCACAGCGGCGCATCATCACTATTAACATCGACATCAAATTTGCCTCCATCAGAAGAAGCACCTTCATCCGCTGTGTCCAGTTCTTCAAACTCTGTTGGATCTTACAGTTTTGCGTTTTCTACGGGAAATTCCGCTCGGAAAGAATCTGTCGATGCTAGTGGTGTTGTTCGAGGACAATACTCATACACGGATAAAGCCGGATACCACGATTTGTCTTATATTGCTGGACCCGGGATTGGATTTGTTCCAACCGGCGGCAGCTTATCTGTCCCCAATGGGCTTATAAAAAGGGATGTGACTAGCCCTCGTATAATTCACAGGAAATTCGAGGGATTAAAAGCGATTGATATACTGCCTGTAGAAGGTAATCATAAAACGGGGTATATTCTGTTTTAAGAATTTTAATATTATTATTGTTCTAAGTAGAATTATTTAACTATTTATATTTAATGCACTGTAAGATCACGAATTATATTTCATACAATAAAAGAGTGTGATTTCAGTACGTCCCTTTTTATAATCCTTCATCCACAAACGAAGAATATCACAGCAGCGTTGTGTAGAGTGCATATGTGTGTGAATGTAACTTGCTTAATGGTTTATAACTTGACCTACAAATGTACTTTCATTCGCTTGAAATAAATCTCCGGGATAGGTTTAATTCAATTGAGAAAAGTGTCTCTTTGATTGGTTTTCCTATATTGCGAAATTGTTGTACTTAAAAGGGAAATGGTATATCTTGAAAACTGTTGGTCGTGCGTAAATCTTTATATTCATACAACAAATAGATCACGAAATGTTCGAGGAAAACTGATTTTCGCTCCTTTGACTTTGAACTATTTTTTGCGTACATAATTTCACAATGGACTTTTGACACAATCTCTGTAATTCTATAATAACTATCTATAATATATACAAACATAAAGAAGTATATGAAGAAATTACTCCAGTAGAATTTTATTTAAAGATAAATCCTAAAGTGGCCGGATTAGTAGAACTTAATGCCCTAACACGATTGCATTTGCCAACAAGTGGATAGCTTAACAAATATACAATGACACATTATGCTTATTTCTATATTTTATGAAATCATCAAAACTATCCCAGTGGTGATTCCCTGATATACCATTACGTCAATCCGTTTCAGGAAATAGTTATAAAGCAGCTTAGATTTCCACATGAAGGTGTTAAAGTGATGTTGCTTTAATATCAAGAAACAATTAAAGTAATTGACACTAAATACACAATGCACTGGCGTACATTAAATCAATCTAAATAGATGAGCTACTGCTTAAGTTTACTCGACGGTTTTCAACTTCAACCGACAAACTTATGGAAATGTTAACATAAAGATGCTCAAATTGACTACTTTTAGGCAATTGGTATTGGAATTCTGTAAAATGAAAGTGACGTTAAAAAAATATTGTATTTATAACGTGCAATAATAAAAGGCCTAGAGAGAAAAGTATATATTCAAAAATAAAAATAAATCACAATTACAAAATTTCTAATTTTATGTGGATCCAAAATAGACCACTTAAATTTTAAATGTCTACTTATATAATATATATTTCCTTCTAATTTTCTAACAGCACATAAATGTTTAATGGCACTCCTAGTTTTTATTTGATCTACCGAACATATTGTTTTAAAATTTATTATTATATGTTGAGTATTTCATTCCCAAATTGTTACCTTTTGACACATATTTTATTTAATTTGACCATTATTTTTGTTTCAGCTTACAAATTTTTTTTCACAGTGTGCCATGCGGCACGACATGCTCCTAAATTTACAAGATTTAGGTTTAGACAAAGCTCAGAATACATTTGCTGGATAACTCCCATACTTTCTACTTTTAAATGAAATTGTAAAATTAAACTTTCGTACGAATTTTGTTCCGTGCGAAATTCAGAATAGGATCAAATGGAAAGTTACTAAATAGTATAAAACTAAGTACCTAATAACTATCACCGAAGACGGATTTGTTTTGTCCTAAATAAAGCACAAAAACAATGATATTATCAAATTGTATTTATCAGTACAAGAAATGTCACTGATTCAAAATTGCATTTAGTTTGTGATAAATTTTAGACCATCAGATCAAAATTATACTCTGCTGAATATCCAAATACCGACCACCAAAACGAGTATTCCCTAAAACCGAGCACACATACATACATACCATATACCTACCTATTACCGACCTAATTCATTTCTATTGAAAATTAGGCTTTTTGGAAGAAAAAAATGTAATAAAATTACAAATACAAAGTTTCATTCACATAATCAATATTAATGATTGCTTTTGCTACAATCATTACGAAAACAAAATGAATTTGCTATATAGCTATAGTTTGTTTTTGGTACTCAATTACGCCTAAGCGGACTTCGTTTTGTGCTAGAAGGTGTTATACATAACATATAGGCTATACTCGTAACTTATTTTGAGGTTTCAAAATCGTGGTCCAAGATGGCTACTGAAATAGTTAAACTTCAAGGGATACCATGAAAATGAGCACTAGGATGTTTTGTGCATACTGATTTCGAACTCGAGCCTCAAATTTACAAATTATATTTCAATTCACAACAGTGAATTATAGACGATTATTTGTTATAATTAATATATGTGGTACGTATGATTCAAAATAATGCACGACACTTTTCCCAATGTGTTTCCAGCAAACCTTGGCTCTTTAACACCGATTATCAATAAATACGAGCAGAAATTGTTTACAACATATGGGCAACGCACGCTGACATACTACAGGTGTCAGAGCTAAATAAATAAATGAAAACACATGAAAGACAAGGATAAATATATTTGAAGTCACACGGCGCCGCCATATTGGGAAAAAGGTGAGGACATTTCACGACCTACCCCCACCGCTGATATTTCAAGGAGTTGAATGTCCTGGTCTCTAGTCTTCTTGGGGCAGGCCTTTAATCTCTGTGATGATCCTTGAATTTGTATAACTGGCTCGTACCATTCTGCTGAGCTCGTCGCATTGATACATAAGTGCTTAATCGGATTTAGGGAAATAGAGGTCTTTTGAATTCATTTTGCAAAATCTATTTTTACTGTAAAAACCAGATTCATTCACGAATTTAAAAAACAATAAAATTTCTGTGCACCAAGTTTTAAAATTCTCCTACACTATTTCAAGTTCAATTAAAAGCCACCCAAACATAACTGAGTAGAGCAGATATATTCGATGAATTTGTCGGACACTGATCTCTATTAAGGCCAAACCATAATGTGCATACCGTTTCGTATGGAAACTGTCAAAACTGGACGAACGGAAACTTATGCATATTCGACAGGCTGTCAGAGTGTGATAAATCACTGCGATTTGTGTATTATTAGAGTGCACAACATCAATCAAACTTTCGAAAAAATTTATATCAACATCCATTGTCCCCATTTTCAGCTGTTGTCATTTTGCATATGCACGGTACGCTCCAGATCGCACCTTGCATAGCAAAACAGACTTGCCGAAACTTGACGAAACGAACGGCTATTCCCATTGTGGTTTGGGGATAAGTTTTATTTGTAATCGCATGTTTACATGGGCTTCCGTACGGAGCGGTATGCACATTATGGTTTGGCCTTTATACACTGGATAGTGGATAAATCGGTTTCTAAATGTTCCGTCGTGTATCGTATTGGAGCAGTTGCACTGGGATCTTTCAGACAAACGTGTCGGTAAAACAAGGGCCATGAAGTTAATCATGATTGATAAATTTAGGAGTTTAGGAGCCAGATTCGTGGAATTTTTGGCGAAATGGAAATATTCAGTCAGTAGACATTTTGTAAAAGGCAAATATTCAGTCAGTAGAAGGTAAATTATACAGTTGTTAGTTCTTCGAATCTTTGACAACAATCATTGCCAACTTTCGAAAAGTCTGAAAAAGCCCACCGAAAAGGTTTCTATGAGGAACACCCCCCACCACAGTATACACTATCAAGTGTATAATAGAAACCAGTGTTGTCGGCAGACTTCATGGTAATGCAGGAAATGATTGAAACTTTCGTCGACTGACCAGTTCGTAGCCTTATATAAATTTCATTAATTTATTTTTGCATTTCTGTGTACAAAAAACAAAAACAAAACTTATTTATATGTAGTACTTTTATTGGAAAGGAAGATTCAAGGATAAGTTCAGCTCTTTGGAAAACTAAATTCCCGCAACAATTGATAACTGTTGCAGTTAAAAAATGTTTTTTAACGCTAATAAATTATATGGTAATGGAAAATTAATCTAAATCACTTTTTTAAATGCATTAATCACTTTAATGCATATATAAAAATAACATTAAAATACTCGTAATTATTTAAAGAAGAAGAAGTATTTTCACGGCTTAAAAGAATTGTGTCCATTATTCAGTTAACTAACTCATTACCTTTGATTATATACAAATCATTACTCATTCTGAGTAGAACGTAAAGAATTACCAAGCATATCATACTTATGTGTGGGTATGCTCATTATTTATGTAAAGAAGTACTCATGCTGATCCAGATACATAAAATTTATGAGACATTCATTGTAAGATAAATAACTAAAAGTAATTTATTACCGCTTTCTTTAGTTATTAAAAGTTGTGAAAAGTATTCGTGCGATCATCCGTGAAATCTCCAGAACCATAGAACTTTTGTAAGAAATATAGGCGAATGCATAGCCAACGTTGCAAGACTATCCTTTATACAAACTGATAAGAAATTAAGAATCACTGTCCAGCCACTACAACGATACGCGCGCCGCTAATAATGACCATGCCTGTCGTGTGCAATGCTAATCAGAATTCAAAGCGCATTTTGCTCTATCATTCAAGAAATCTCCGCAAACCCGCGCTCGACTTCAAACGCAAGTGATTTGATATTTAAATGTCTAACGCGAATCCGGTGGCATAATGGAAACAACATAATGGTTGAGATGGTTCTGTAAAATTGTATATTATGTGTGTATGAATGGTGCAACGTGAAATGGTATGGTAAGTTATGTTATACATATGTATGCAACACAAGTAAGAGGTGTGTTTATAAAATTTGTATTTGTTTGTTTATGTTGTGTTTCCATTGTTTAAAAGTTGTGCAGTACATAAAAAAAGTACAGCCAAATAAACTAATTTCAATACTAGGCAATTATATATGTGCATAGGATAATTTGATACTAACTGTGCAATATACGATATATGTAAATAACGCAAGAAATGTTATACTTTGTTGCTATAAACATCCTTGTTTTGATAATAAATGCTAAAATTAATAGCTATACAAGTAATGTTTGTAGGAGCTTTAGCTTTTATAATACTTGTTGAAATTATTCGCCAAGGTGACTGCTATTATAAAAAAAAGTCAATATAGTCAATGCGATGATAATATAAATAGTAGTATTACCTCAGTTGCAATGAATAGAAAATAAAACTGTTAAATTGCCCTTAATTCACACTTAAAACTTTATAATTCGGTTAGAGTAGATTAGGCAACACTGCAAAAATTGGTCTAGATAACATTTTGAGGAGAGGTTCCCTATCAATGCTCGGAGAAATCTAAATAAAATAGGTTGCCTTACCCATCCCGTAGTCAATACACCGCGCCAACCCAATTGTCGGCGTTCTTAAGAGAGTGGTAGAAACCAACTTATTTTTTTTAATTTGTACTAAATTTCATGCTACTCGAAGCGTTTTCTTTAATTCTAAAAAAAACAAACCATGAATTTGGAGGTCTCCAGAATTTGTAGTATGTGATAAGACTCTTACATATGGATAGCTGAATCTATGATATATGTATGTATATAAAAATGAAAGTGTGTTTATGTTTGTATGCTTTTTAATTAATCACGCCTAAACGGTTGCTTCAATAGAGTACATAGTCCGACTTAACATATAGGCTATTTGTTATTTTGATAAAATACAAGGTTTTCAAAATACCGGCTCCATGATGACTACCGGTTAGTTATGTTATTCAATTATTTAAACTTCATAGGGTTTCCCTGAAAACTCTCACCAGGGGGTTTTCGGGGACGTTGATTTCGAATCTGTCATCAAAATTTCCAAATTCAAAATAGCGGATCCAATACGGATACCGAAATTTCTCCATTTTAAGCAATTTTGATGAAATTTAATATGTAGACATCTTTTGTCTTACAGAATTCAAACCTACCAAAATTCAAGGCTATCGAGAGTAACACTTAAAAATGCTATATAGAAATAGCTAAAGTACCTACAATCCTGATTTTAGTGATATGAATAGCCATCAAGATATTTAAAAAATAGCAGATGGAGCTTTTATATTTTTCCGTATGTCATTTCCGATGGGTAATCATGTCCTTTACCGACTTGTTCATTTTGGACCATTATTACTGACATACTAAAAGTTCTATAATCATATTTTCTGAGGTGGTCAACAACTGGCGGAAGTAAACAGTAAAGGACAAAAACAAATACAGGAATTTTTAGACTCATTTTTTTTATTTATTATTACTTACTTACTTTATCTCCACTTAGTTAATGCTTCGAACGTATAAAGCTAAAAGAGCGTTTAAGAATTTACTAAGTATAATTTTCGAAACTTACTTGAGTTTTAATGTGTCACAAATTACTTCTGTTAAAGGATACATGCGGACGGAATCTCAAAGTCGTGAGGAAAATATGTAATCGCGAGCATCAGTGTGCATAATGAAGGTTCGCATAATTTGCGTATCTCAGCCCATATCTCTGATAATTAAAACTGGAGATTAGTAGAACAGCCACGCAGTGTTAATAAAGATATTGCAAGAAGGCATGCAGTGTTGGATAACCTTTCAAGTCCAGAATACCACCGTCTTGTGCGCATGTAATAAGCGCGCTTGCTGTAAAGTTCATCAGCTAAGTGAAGACTGCACTTAGTAACCGTTTTACTTCGCATGATACAATTAAATTGCGCTCACCTGCGGGAAGCTACCGGCCCTGCATCAAGACATCGAGGAAGAAACTTCTCGGAAACATGAATCTCGATGAGAAGATGCAGAACAGTAACAACGGTGCAGTTTGTTTGGGTCTTCATCCGGAATGCACCGAAGGTCGATCTGTTTTCCACTATCTCAAGGCTTCCAGATACGTACATATGTATGTTATGTCCACGGAATTGCACTGAATGACAGAAGTTGAACTTGGTTCTCGTAGGTAGCAGACATGCCACCGTATCATAAATTATAATTTGCATGCAATACCGCCTTCGCGCAGCGGCGAGTTGACTTTCTTTTAGAAAATTACCTTACATCGGCTGTAACGGATTACAACATAGCCGAAATTTCTGAGTGCGATTATAATCTCAGTCACCCCCGTCTACTATTACACTCTGTTACCCTGCTGGCCCCTGAACGTTCCACCTGCGCGCCGAGAAATAGACGAACGAATTCAAACCGCGCAATTGGAACCATTGGACGTGCCTGGATTTTTGTGAATTAATTTTAAAGCTCGCCGCTGGATTACTTAATTGTACCGAAATCACACTAGGGATATGCGTAATCGTAATCCACTTTGAGCCCATAAATCCCGGCAAAGCAAATATACCCCTTTGATGATGTCCTACAGATTTCCTACTGCTGCAAATCTGCAATATACATATATTTTCAGAAATCAAACTTCTGATATTGTTTTGTTACATTTTAATCAATTCCGCGAACACTTAGCCATGAGTATTTAGAGGAGTTTAGTCGTGAAAGTTTTTTATTATTGGTGCCGGCTTCGGGGTAAAAGACGTGAAGTGATATCTATTTGGCAATGCTGCTTTTGATGTAGGCTGCGTCGCGTTATATCATAGGTCGGACCCGGCTAATTTGGAATAAACGTAGATTTACTATCGCCAAAACATGACCTTGGCGAATGCACTTGCTAGAAAATAATTTTTAATTTTTGCTCCATGTGCATATGTTTATTTGAATAAATGAAGTTAAATGACATTAAGTTGCTAATTCGCTATTATTGCAGAAAGCAGAGTAAAATAAATTGTCGCTTTCAAAATTTAGGAATATAAGGAGTACGGATTACCTAAACCGGTTAACCTAGATCCATGCTATAGAGAAGCCACGGTTCCCCGGATACTATGGCCTATTTAAAAGTTTTTGATATAGATGGGGTTTAAGAGAAAAAGAATTAGCACAATAGATCTTTTGGGTCGTGCTGCTTTCGAGAGGCACCAGAGAACTTACGGCGCCCCCTTAGACAGGTGTATGTCTGCCAAAATGAGTGGGTGAGGGGGTGCGTCTAATCTCAATCTTTTTCGAGTTACAGGGTGATTCATAAAGTCGGTATGCACATTATTGTTTTATTTTTAAACGGTTTTATATAGCGTCACTCTATAAATTTGATTTTTTGTTTCCTTGTTTCAAATCTTGCAATCGATTTTACGACCACTTCTACTCAACCGATTCCGATGGAACTTTGCATACGTATTCACTATTCAGTCTGCATAACAATATAATATAGTATTATATATTAAATTTTATCATACCTCCAATATGGCGGCCACCACAAAATGGCGGATTACCTTTTCCTTTACAACGGCCCTCCCCTCGAAATGGGTATTAAATGGCGAGGTATCACAAGTAGAATAAAATAATCTGTGTGACATAATTGTAAATACACTATGGCGGTCATCACAAAATGGTGGACTACCTGCTCTAAAATTTTCTACAATTCACGTTTCCCCCACATTATTTCGGAATTTCACGTATACATATAACACACTTCTTTTTTTTATTTTTATTGAATTTCCCAACATGTTGCCTTTCCAATGAGGTACAACGTACAACACGTCCAGGCAGAGAGTACGAAATCTAAATAAGAGGAGTGGTTCACTTGAAATTTATGAGAATTTCTCCCCCGTCATTCCAATGCTAACTAAATACATAGTTCATGATGCCAGATTTTTAAAGATATATGAGTCTTAGTATGATCAGTTTGCGGGGTAATGACGCCAAGCCTCTATGAAGTTTCTTATACATATATAAAACTCCAGATTTCGAGAAAACCCACCCTCAGGACTTGGGTTTGGCAAGGAGTTAGCATCTGACCCGCAATCCATATATAACATGTTTGGAAATTTTTTTAAAGATACATATGAATGATATAAATATATGCCTTACGCCTCGATGTGCAATATCTGTGTTTTGTTTACCTTTGGTGGATGTGCTTTACTGTATGCTTGGTTTGGATTCTAAAATCTCGGCTGAACCTGATGGCATGCCTAATAACTTTATTAAAGAGATAGCCTATGCCAGTCAGGGATAACACCTTAATATTAAACTCTTCATTTAATGAAGGAAATTTCCCAGAAGCAAGAAAGCACACTAAAGTGGTCTTAATATTAAAGAAGGATGATAATTTCGAGACAAAGAACTATCGCCCGACATGGTTTTTCCTCGAGTTCCATAGTTTTGTTGCACAGTCTGGTGGACATTATTTACAGTGATTTTGCTAAAGCATTTAATTATGTACATACATATGTCACTTGATCCTCCTGGGCAAAGTGAGAAAGTATGTACGGCCCTGTTAATATGGATACCATCCTATCTACCTCCCTGTAAAATGCATTTTGTGTTCTCTGGTTCTTCCTTTGCGTTTGTCTCCGCTTCTGGTGTTCCAGAAGAGTATACTCTTGGTCCACTGTTATCTATGCTACTTATTAACGACCTGACTACCAAAATTTCTTCTAATTGGGTTTTAAATACTGACGAATCTGATCGCTCCGCAGGATTGGTGCATCGTTAACCGTTTGTCTATAAATACCAATGTGTTTCAAAACGACCTTTACGTTTCATAAATCTTCTGAAATTGTGCAGCAGCATCTAAACTCGGAGGCTTTGTTGGAAGTTGCCCAGTGTGAATACTAAGGCATAACTTTTGACAATAAATTTAATTTTCGATGTGTATATCGACAACATTTTCACGAGATCCCACAGACCAGATATTTCAATAATTTTCCAACTTCCAGGCTACTATTTCTGACACTTGATCGAATTGGTTTTTATTATAACCCCACTTGTTGACAGAAGACTCTACCTAGATAATTGCACTCTTTACCGTATACAGGGTGTTTCATCTAACGGGAACTCACATGAGTGGGGTTATAAATCTCATCCAGCCAAACACAAAATTGTGTGGCAGTGGCAAAGGGGTGGTGGTATCTCAACGGTTTTCGAGTTACAGGGTGATTAATAAATTGGGGATGCACATTATTATTTTATTTTTCTGGGTTGATCTACCCCATAAAGCGACATCAAACTCGCAGCAAGCAACTACTATCTCAATGTTCTTTCCAAAAATGCAACTAATGTTGATCTAGCTCGAGCACTGCAGGTACAGTCACTTGAGAAAGTGACAAAATGCTCCAAAATATCCTAACATTCACGCTTCCCCCACATTATCTCCGAAATTCACATATTTAATATACCCCTTTTTTCCACAATTCCATGACCTATTATGAATTGTGCTTGTTATATGTTTTTATTTTGTCTTATTTCGACTGGAATTTGTTTTGGTTAACTTTATTTCCGCCGTACAATTTATATGCTGCACCATATCAGCCTGGGTTGGAATGGTTCAATGTAAGATGACAAGCTCATAATAAGAGCGATGCAGGTCTGTCTTAAAGAAGCTGTAATTCAAGGCCAATCGTTCGCCTTTAGCCACTCGTCCCAAAAATAGAACATCCTTGAAAGCTACCATAAAGTAACATTAGCCAACACCCACGCTTAATCGATTTTAGACACCTCCTTCTGTGGTACCGCGTTCTTTCGGCTCCATGTTGTGCCGCTTTCAATTTAAATATTTTCTGCAACTTGGCTTGCCATTAATTCTGGATAACAAAGTATCATTAAAGTCGCACATTTCAAGCCCTCCAAGTTATTAATCCAAATATGCATTACCTCGATTGTCTGGACCATGCGCCGGGGCCGTATTTTAACGATTGTGAGAATTTACTGCCCAGAACACTCCCATGCATTCCTCAAAATTTATATCACTGGGTTTGGTCATATTTAGCATCCTGTTCCATGCGTTCCCACAAATATTCAATAAGATCAAAACGCATGAATCTCCACTTTCGCCATGTACAGCGCTTAATTTACACGTAGGTACATATGTTATAGCGTAGGACGGACAGAGCTCTGGGCACGTAATTGCATAGGTACCTCAGTTTATTGCTTCTTGAACCTGTCCAGCAGTTCTCCGAGCCAAAGTTCGCGACTAGAACAATTTTGTTAGTTAGTACGTAAGTACTTTCTAAAAAGATAAGATCGAAATATACTCTGAATCTGCAAGCATAACAATATGAAGCGCATGCACCTGCCCGACGCATCTTAATTTTACCGTTCCCGTTGACCTCAGGTACGGAGCTTATCTCGAGTTGTTCTCGAGCCGCTGAAGACACTTTTTGTCGCAGATCCACACCTCATTAAAATACGAAAGCCACCGCGACATCCGCTAATAGCTCTGCTTTGATCCTAATTAGCCATGCACAGCTCCACCGTGCACTTCTTTTCTTATTGGCATTTTTTGCACATCCAGCAAGATTCTTTCGCTTGGAGCTTTAGCACGTATTTGGTGAGAACATCGATGTCCCCCTCCCTTGTCGTGCCCTAAGACGGTTTGTTTTTTCCCCGAAGAAAGTGTGAAACGGAAAGGTAACTTGGACAGTCTCTTTCTTCCTCGGACGATGATACCTCCGATTGGATTGTTAAAAACTGATCATCACCGTCTTCTGCCGCGCAGTCTGATACGCACAGCTGACAAGATCATACAGTGAGCGAGTTGTGGAGTTCAAGAACTTTGTGGAGGCCAAGAAGATACCAAAGATTGTCTTGCGGAACGTCTTTCGAACGATCAGTTTTGTGGTGAATTCGCATCAGTTGAGAAGTGGATAAAGGGATTAAAGACAAATCGACAAAATGCAGTGCTTTTTAGTGGTAAGTTTTTCTACTTCTGAAGAGTAAATAATTTCTGTGAAGAACCAGTGAGAATTTCGTTCGGGGAATACAGTTAGGTTTAAGGTGTTTAGTATTCATCGAGTGGAGCTAATAAAACACACTAGAATAGAAATGGGCACGGTGTTGGGCTGGCCAAAATTATTTGAATATACTAATCGTATTTAATTGGAAGTGACGCATTACAATGAACAATTTGTATTTTTCTCTTTTGTGGCTATAAAGTGGTTTCTGAAAATGTAAAAAGGAAAGGAATAGATATTCTTTTGAGTTTACTACTCGATGAACGCAATGCACAAACAGGCAGACTTCTTTTTTTATAATTATATATACAAAGGTCGGCATTAAAAGAAGTTATTGCATGTGTTTTGATATTTTGAATGCTTATTTTATTGCAGTAAAATTACAAATTTTATTTCCACAATGTATTATGCTTTCAATACAATGCAATGCAATAAACCAAGAAAATTTTATGTCATTACTTATTAGAGATCATTAGAATATTTTTCCCAGGGTCACACTACTGTGAATGCCTGAAAATATGGGGTAGCTGGAAAGTATCTAAATGTGATAAAATGAATGTAAAATAAATAAATCAATTTATGTGCACGTTAAAAAAAATATTTTCTTCTAAACTGCCACTAATGTAGCTCTGCGTTTTCTCGAGTACCTACAGGGCTTATAACAGGAGTGTTAGTCACATTCACCTATAAGGGCAAAGAAAAAAAAGTTGTTTAAATAATCTATAGGTATATTAGATTTTCTGGTATCCAGATACATAAAAAATTTATTTTCGCAGAAATAAATGTAAACATTTGATAATTAATATAATTACCACAACTAACAATTCAGTGACAAATTCTTTAGTAACAAAAACAGTTTTAAGCCAATTTTAAAAATCATGAGTATTCCTCTTGGTTTCAGAAGCCACTGAAAAAATGTTAAGTGAATCGGAAAAAATGTTCTAAATTTTTGCTAAAAGCCATTTGGAAATATGTGTGTCTAAGAAAGATGCGTTTAGGGTTCTTGATAACGCTCAGCAAATCAGTTGTTAAGTCATTTGCAAAATTCGTTTCGTACTTTTTTATTTGCTTGTTTACTTTCACTGTAAACCATTTTTTATGTCCCTTCCAACACGGCTTTATGAAGGGTACACCAACTACATCTAACCTTTTAGAATTAACCAATTTTTGCATTCTAGCCATTGAATCTGGCAAACAAATCGACTGTATATTCACAGACTTTAGCAAGGCGTTTTATCGAATTAACCACAGAATCCTTATTGGACGTACTCAGCGTGCCCATTTTCGTGGTGTCCTTTCTAATTGTATTAAAAATACATCGGGTGTACTAGAGGGTAGCCACCTTGGTCCATTATTGTTCATCATATACATCAATGAAGTATCATTGATTCCGTCTCACTCGAAAATTCGTTGTTATGCTAACGATACGAAATTTTTTTGCATGATATCTGATCTCTCTGACTGTAATACTTTAAATACTGACTTGGATGCCTTCCAAAAATGGTGCTCCATCAATTTCTTTCCACTAAACGTGAGTAAGTGTACCTGCATGTCTTTTTCACGCAAAAGGAATCCAGTGCACGATCGATGGCCATTTCCTTGCTAGAATTGACATGGTTTGAGATCTAGGGATCGTTCTTAATTTGCGTTTCTCTTTTGAAGACCACATTGATTCCCAAAAGAGCTAACGCGAATCTAGGGTTCGTTAAAAGGTGGTGTAAGGAGTTTAATGACCCCTATATCTCTCGACTGCTATTTCAAGGTCCATACTTGAATACGCTAGCCCCGTCTGGTCTCCAATTTAAGACTGCCACATCAACCGTATCGAGGTTGTCCAATGAAAGTTTTTACGGTTTGCTCTTCGTGGGCTTCCTTGGCAGAATAGATTTTTTCAGCCCCCTAAGATAATTAGGTTAGGCGATCCGACTCCAGAATTGTTTTTGCGTTTGATTGTCTTCAGGGAGTTATTAGCTCTGGTGAATTATTGAGTAAATTTAACATTTCGATACCTGCACGTTTTCTGAGGAATCTTGATTTTTTCCGACCAGCCTATCACCGTACTAATTACGGATTTAATAAGCTCATATCTGCTATGTTAACTCGCAATACTCTAATATTGATTTTCATTTATCGCGAGCCAATGCAAAGGGTCGACTTCGTTAAGGTTGCAGATGGGAACAATGTTGTTATAATTCGTAGTAATTAAAGATAGTAGATAAATTTGCTGTTCTTTATGGTTTATCTGATTTTAGGTGTAGATGTAGATTTCAGAAAGCGAGAGAAGATACTCAGCACTTAGATCATGTAGTCCATTGTAAATACCTCAGAAGAAGAAATCCATCTGTTTTAATCTAGTTGCCCTTCATGAGCCTTTGAGGAAAGAACTAAATGAGACGGCATCCCATAGCAACAGCGTGGCCAAAATTTTCTTCTTCAATTTTCTCTCTTTCGGTGTCACATTTGTGTTGACAAATTAGAGTTCGATATTTTTCCTCACATCTGTCTTATGTAAGTGGAAATTTACTTAGCGATGAAGTTATACGAAAAAAATGAAGAAAATCGGAAGTGGCTAGGCTTTTTTTCGAACATGTTCTCTCATTTAGTTCTCTCCTCAAACACTTAATTGAAGCTATCGAGCTTTTACTACTGAAAATATTCTCATAAAAGTTATTATAGTTACATTTTGAGAAGATTGCAAAACCAGAAGATGTGAAGATTTTAGTTACCATACTTTAGACGCGAGAAAAGCCCAAAATTAACTTTAAGGCCGTGTGCCAATTCAGCTTTTCGAATTCCTTTCCTTTTCTCAAAATATTTCGCAATTTGTGTTGTGCCAACTCACGACGTTTGCTTTCCGCTTACTTTTCTTTGAATTATTTTTTATCAATTCATCTAGCCTCACATGCACTTGTGAAAAGAAAAGCAAGTAATTGTCAACTAAAAGTAATGCTGGTGGCATTTCCTAAGACACCATCCTTCGAAAACCATTAAGGAAGCTGAAAAGGAAGCTCCCATACAAATTTGCTTTTCAAAATCTGAGTTGACAATGAGTTTTTTATTTGAGATACTTCAAAGACTATATACTTATCTTTCACATCTTATCTTTGGATACTCTTCACTTTTCATATACATATGTATGTGAGTACTTTTGTTGTATTTTATTGCATTAGGCTATCAGGAGATAATTACACAGTCGATAAATATCACATGCCAAGCTTTTGTCTATCACATGAGGTTATTTACCTCGCAATTAAAGGAATTCAAAACCAGAACGAATTTAGTACTAAGCATACAAATTAAAATCCTGACGCTGAACTGTCCAAACGAACGTCTCAATCAAATCGAATATTCTTCGCGGGTCGTTGCCTGCACAGTTGATTGACGCGAGCCACATGCGTTCTGTCATCCAATTTAAATCAGCGGCAATGATAATAACAAAACCGCCCTAGATGCTATGAGGGGTCATTCAGTTTAATGCTTAACAAAAAGATTCTTTTATATAGGTGTGCACATTGAGATTTTTTTCACTAACCAGCACTAAAACGCCCAGTGACATTGATACTGATAAAAATCGTTGTGCTGCCTGTTATGATTTTAAGTGGACTGGAAAAGATTTTTTTACCACTTAAATCACATTTTGCTTTGTCCTTCTTTTAAGTTGAAGCATGACCATAAGAGAGGATTCTCCTTTTCAACATATTCAAGGCCGCCATACGTTTGCAGTAACCATTTCTTGGCGTTTATATTTAATGACATTATATCATGAACATTTCGCGAAATATCTCCAAGCAATACCAAGTTGACGATAAGGTGGAAAATCAGTATAACAAAAAAATTTTCCAAATTACGCAACACGTGGTTCTTTATATGGTAGAACAATAGGTATATGATGATAATAATTCATAAAGAAATGTTTGGCGACTGACTCAGTGACCGCTTAACATGGATACGATTCTTATGGAATAAATCATTCTGGCTAAACGTTGGCTGAAGAATCACTGCCCAGCCCACTTAGCATAACAATGAACCAGCGAAGTGACGGAGCAACAAACTTCACTTTCAGCTCCACAAAGCAGATCAGGTTGAGGCCGTGGCTCTGGTCATGCAAGCGCAACAACTACTGGTCATTTGGAATCTACCGAGAGCATTATGTGGACACTGAGTGCACCATAATTTCCACACTAGCCCACATTTGTTTCTGATTATGACTTGGGTGACCCATTTTCTATCGGAAGCATATGAATCGCAATGAACATGATAGTTTAAGCATTGAACTCGCTAACAGTTTTGCTAACCACCGTAATCTAGGAATTCCGAGTATGGTGAAATACACACGTACATGCGCTAAATAAGAAAAAAAAAGTCATTTCACCTCAGATGAGATCGCAGTCTCAATGATCGAAAATGCCAAGTTCAATGACACTTGGCTCATCACTAATTTCAGCTGCCATTAGCATTTTATGAACAGGCCCCGATAACTGCGATCTGTTAAAATGCTTTTTTCGCGGGGGTTCTCGACCCATCTGTCCCCTGGGGGAGGAGATTAAGGTTTTAATGTAAATGGGTTTGTGATAACGTTAATTTACATTAATATAAGAAGTTATGCCCCTACCGGCGACTCTATAGTAAATAAGTATGAAACGGCTGCTATCAGGCCTCATTCAACAGGTTTCTTGCTTAAATCTTTTGTTTGCACGTTAAGTATTTTTAAGTCAAGGTGAGTTTTAGCGGTTTTTTCGAGTGGACCAACAACGATTTTAGCATCAGGGAAAAAAATGGATGATGTGTTATTTTCCAATTTGTCCGTATAATTTGTTTGCAGGTTTGTTGACATTCGAGTTCGATGACATATAAGATTATGGGGGTATATTTGGGGATTTGCAGGACTATATCTGGCGATTTATGGAAAATAAAGTCATTATTAATCAGAGATATACTTGTAGGCGCGCTTAGAATTGAGACAAATATGTTTGGACGGTTGGTTGTACATACGAATGGGACGTAGTGTCTTATTTGATTCGAACGTGAACCGATTTATTGGATTTGGTTTTGCTATTATTTCTTAAAATTTTTTGCGACCTCATGCAAGCTTTCCTGTAAGACATAACCTAGTTTTGGTAATTAATGAGTAATAATGATTTTGATTTTAAAATAATATGAAAGGTTACGTTTTTCTGTTTGTCTCTCCGTTAGTGGCCTCATAATTCGAGAACCGCACTGATCCGATTTACATGCTCTAATTTTTAGTTTACAGATATGTTCTCTGGGCAGGTTTTAAGCTATAAGTAATTGTAAGGTTTTGTTCTTTATTCAAATTTAAGAATTTCAGTTCAATGTAAAGGGATAATGTCTGGGGCTTTGGGTGGCGGCTATACTAGGCGGGAGCCTCTGCCTTACAGTGTAGCTCTGAACCGGATATTCTCCAAGCAAAGTTGGAACAGCATACGACAAGGACTGCGTGGCTGTGGGAAGCGTAGTAGATGGTATACGCACTCCGGATGCCTGGTGGCTTTTGGTTTAAATTAAGCCTTCCGAGGCACTCCCCTCGAGTGACGTTCACTCCCGTACTTGTGGGTTTATATCGATAAAAGTACAAGTTTGCATAAGCTGGGTACTACCTCTGAAATGCTGAAATCTGTGCCAAATGTGTGTCACGAGGAAACCTCGAGTTCCTCATCAAACCAGTCAGGACCACAGCTGCACACATTAGTTGGCGCTTAATTATGAAAAGGGGATCATGACCTTTTGTGTAATTTGCAAACGAGCCTTGTTTAACCATATTTGTAGTCAATAATTTTGGAATAAAGACAATTACAAGAAGTAGTCCGTTGTTTGAAGTAAATACATTACTGGTTTTAAAATGGCGGATCCAATATGACGACCGAAAATTCCCTACTTGATTTTTCGGTAAATGAATGTAAAGGAGTTTTTTAGGGTTATCGATTTTAAATCAGCAATCGAAATTTCGAACTTCAAAGTAGCTGCTAAAAGTTACCAATATTCAGGAAATTTGTTTTTTAGGATCCGTGGTTTCTTAATAACTACTTTTTTCTAAGTTTTTTTACACGGTATCCAAACCCAAACATAGGTTTTTAAAATGTTTGTCTGTGTGTTTGTCCGGGCTAATCTCGGGAACGGCTGAATCGATTTCGATTGGAATGTAGGCTATTCGGTCGGGCATGATTTAGGCCACTTTTACATTTTTACGATAACGGAAAACCCCTGACAAGTCGGGCAATTCAGCTAATCTGTTATGAATAGAATAAACCAATTGGATGAATTTTAACAAACGCGTAAGAAAAATATGTCGGACAATAACGGTTGCACACTTGTTGTTAAAAAAAGTAATCGAAAGTAAATATATAAAGTTGCAACTGAATTGCCAAAATAATTGTTAAAATCAATTTAAAATTGAACTTTGTACAGCAACTATCATGGAAATATCCGATTTTCAATAACCCATTTAAAAGTCTTGGCTGTTGCTTGTAAAATCTAAACTGATGGAAACTTCGATCAAAAATGTTAACATAACTCGAATTCTTGAGATATTATGTATGAAAAAAATATATATTTCTTCAAACTTCAAAGGGCTGTAGGGCCTTCTCGCATTTGCTCATCCTCAAGAAGATATCAAACTTGTAAAAAAAGTGATTTAACACTATTACACTATTTCCTATCGGTTAGCTCTCACTGGTGCCCCATCTGTACCAGCAGCACTTTTACTTCAGCCAAGTCTTCAGAATGTGAAAAGCAGAAGATAAAAAAGTGAAGAGATTGGAATAAGAATTGACCTATAAAGACGGACACGTTCTATGAACTCAACGTCCAATTGTGCCGTGTATAAGACCGTGAGCAAACAGTTTTAGTCATACGAAAGATAACACTCCAACAATGGTCTGTGCTTTGATTTTTTGGCTTGAACTGAACTTATGATTTGGATAGGATCTTTTCCGTAAATTAGGAGTAAGGGAACTTTGCAGTCCGAGAAACAGATCGGAAAAATATTTCTGTGAATTAAAGTGGCAACAGATGCAAAAAAAAACTATTCGTTTTCTTCAGAGCATTCAGAAATCTTTTTTGCGTTGTGAAAGACCACTTTTCGTTTATAAAACAATTCACTAATTTTAAACTAAAAGAGGTAAAACCATAGATAAACAACGTACATAGATTTCCATTCTGACCCTAAAGCTCAATCCCTTGAATTTTCAGTTTTTGTTATTGGGTTGTCACTATGTGATCTGCCATGCTGAATTTTGGAATTTTGGTAGATTTGAAACCAGTGGCCCTTTAGTTTTCTTTGTATTCATTTTCATTTAAATTTCTTGTAGTTGAGTTATTTCGGTCGCTTGATCCGCAATTTTGATTTTGAAATATCGAAAGCAAATTCGAAGCCAACAGCTTTTAATTTTATGGCAAACTGTTGAAATTTAATAATTTAGGTAGCCATTATGAGTCCACCACCTTGTATTTAGCTAAGAATAAAATCATATCCCCTTAGTCTTCTTTATATCTATTTTTATTAAAATTCCTTAAAGTAGAGAGCTTCCGGTTGTCATATTAGATTCGGATTGATTTTAATTTGAAAATTTTGATAAAAGATTTGAAATCAACATTCCTTAACACGCCCCACTGTTGATTGTCATGGCAATCCCTTAAAGGTCACCTTTTTCGGCAGCCAGTTTGGGTCCGCCATTTTGAATTTGGAAATTGTGATGACAGATTCGAAATCAGCGACCCCGAAAACCTGATTTTGCTGATTTGGGGGCAAGCCACCTTGAAGTTTAACTTTTCCTTTGGGAGTAGCCATCTTTCAACCGCCATTTTAAAACCTTTGTGCTTTATCAAAATAAAAAATAGCCTATATGTTAATTTAGAATATGTACTATCTTGTCTGAAAAAATTAAGCCTATCGAAGCAACCATTTAGGCGTGATTGAGTAGCAAGCAAACAAACACACTTTCATTTTCGTACCTATACGTAGTATCACTATATGTACTTTATATACCCTGAAAAGCTCCGTGAAGAGACTTGCGTAAAGAAAACACAAGTACATTATTAGAACCCGAGCGGATCTGTAAACAACTTGTGAAAAATAACCACCCTTCTAGTTATGAGTTGTTATACAAGTCGTGCACAAAGTAGTTAAACTGCTGTAAAGTCTGAAATAAATAAAAATTGAGAACCAGATCATCATGCTGAACTAAACACACATTAACAGTGCGGGAGAGTCACTATGGCTCAAAAATACCTCGGTAAATCCTATTAACATTTCTGTCTGCAATCTTAGTTAAACTTGCCTTTCAACGGAGCCGTTATTTACAACTTCTTCATATGTATTAACGTGATTATAAGAAATTGCTACAAATTTCAATAAAGCAAAAGTAAAATTTGCCTTCTTTTTAAATAATGTGAAATAAATAATAATAATAATTGATATCAGCTAATTGCTTAAAGATAAACATTTAGACACTTTTGCAATGTTAAAAATATTATATCGCAACTAGTGTTCATTAAGGAAATTATAAATCTCATTTGTAAAAGAATAACTCAAACAAAACACTGAGCTCACAAAATATCAAAGCTTTGAAAAACAATTATGTATTGCGATTGAATATTTGCAAAGCACTCAAGTGATTGAACTGCTGTGGTTTAAAAATAAAGATGAAGACCTGAATTCACATTTGATACACCGTAATCTAAATCTCATTATATTTTCAGATCACCATAATTATGGCCCTTTCATTGGCATCAGACGCCCGTCCCCACCATGAAGTAGAGTAAGTTATTTATTAAATTCAATGCAATTCATCTTTCATCAAACCGTTAAATATTTCTGGTTTTTCTTGCGCTGTCTTTAAATCTCTTTACAGTATTACCTTCATGGCATTCATAATTGCATGCTGCTTAACTGTTACTTTTGCATTTTCATTTCTTCACGGCTTTTTGGGGTGGTTTTCAGACATCCTAAAATATTTCCAAGTGAAAACGAATAATAAACATAATTTTTGCTTGTCCTACAATCTGTTATATTGAAACTGTTATACACACCCAAGGCACATTGAAAGCTTTAACGTTTAACGTAACAGTAATCGGTAAAGAAATCCCACGAATTGCGAGCGATCTTCAGTGAGTGTCTTCGCTTGACGAAAAAGTGTTGTTGTGTGTCTTCGATCACCACAGATCATTTGCTGTTCATTTGAAAATAGGTAGGTCGGGAAAATCACCCCAAAATCTGTGTTCTGTTTACTTTGCAAATCAGGGTACTTCCATATTTTTGATATTGATGGCGTTTTATTTTAGGGTCGAAAAACTGCGACTGATTAAATTTCCCGAAGAAAGTTTTCGCTATCGTCCCCGTGAGCAGAACGACGAAACAAGAAGGATTCTAGAGGAAATAAACAAAATTAATATTGCGCTGGGATATGTTAAGAAGCATGAGCATCATGCACCCTCTGTTTTAGACTCAAACACTTACTTGTATCCTCAGTCGACATATCATCCCAGCCATAACCACTATGCCAACATAGGGTCGATTCCGTCGTCCATTCGTACTACAGACCATGTGCAGCCTTTTGTCTCTCGAAAAATTACACACCACCACTCACTTATGATTCCGCAAGTGGTGGATGAGCCCATTTATTACTATCCCGCACCGTACCTCAGGTTACCGTTGTCGGATAAACCTCAAAAATTCAGGACGTCGCAAGAGTCCGCTGAGGAAGAGAGCAGTTCTAATCATAATCCACAAAAAATTATGGCCATCAGCAATGATGTCACAAACATTATTGAATTTGCACCCAGACAAATAGCGGAAAGTGAAACTATTCTTCAAAACTCTGGTGAGGATGAAGACTTAAGTAGCAGATTGCTAGGAAATCTCAAAAAGATGATTGAAGAGGAAGCTCAAATGAAAAAAGCTAAAGCGAAAGTAGACCATCTTCAAAAGGATAATAGTATAAAGAAACATATTCCCGACTATATCTTGCTCCCTTCGAAGCATCTGAATGATAATCGAAACCCGTCCAGGAATATTACTCAAAATAAGCCACCTAAGTCAGATAAAAAGGCGGGAGATGCTAAAGTCAAACCTCTCGCATCGAAGCAGCCAGCTCTTAATGCTGAAAGAGGGCCTCTAGGCTTTTATAAACCCAGGCCTACTCCAACAGTGCCGACAACGACAACAACCGTGCAAACTACCAAAGCTCCGCTCAAGTCTATAGAATCCATGGAGTCTGACGAGGAAGACGACATGCAGGGAACAGAAAAATATTTGCTAGCCGACATAATGAAAGGAACTGCTAGTGTAAATAAGCATGCACTAAGAGAAGGTGGGATAATAATCCAAAGGCTAAAAGTTCGTAAAGGTGGAATCGCAATTGCAGGGCCAGGTGGCGTGGCTACAGCTGGTAGTGGGGGCACTGCCATAGTTGGCCCTGGTGGACTGGCCTTAACGCATCCGAGAAGCCTAACGATCGCAGGACCGGGGGCCAGAATTGTAGCACTTCCGGAATCTTTCGATTTAAACGAAGCGGTTCTTAAATCTACGGCCAGATTATTACCACCAGAGGGCAGAGTTGTCGCCACAGGTCCTGCTATTTACTACCATAAAGAATCCGATACAAACTTGCCCGACGTCTGAGAGGCTGATGATGATTTTTAAGTGCAAACATGTTTTTATGGAATTTATTTATCTGTAGAGTCAGTGAAAATTATTTAAATATAATTTATTTCTAAGAAAGCTCGTTTTTGTGGTGAACCTTATTTGGTTTTTTTAACTGACTTCAAAAAAGGAGAAGATTCTCAATTCGACTGTATGTGTGTGTTTTTGTATGTTACGCGATGTCTTCACTCATTGTGAACCAATTTTAATTATTCTTTTTTATTGAATAGGCTATATCTCGAAGGTGGTCCCATTTAAATGTGAAGAAAATATTCCACCTATAAGGGTGGAAAACTAGGGGATGAATCCCTTTTATTGAATTTCACCCACTTTCTGTTAACCGGTTTTAATAAAATTTGGCACATATGTACCATAGGCATAGGTAGTCCCAATGAAAATAAAATATTATGGTGACCTACAGTGAAAAGTTGAAAATAAAATCTTTAAAAAATAAAATATAAAAATCGACTTCAAAAACATAAACGAAAGAACCAAAAAATATAAAATAATTGTATTTGTAGTCGGTGCCAAGCGAGAGACGAGCATGCTGAAGTCGGTATTTTGACACAGTACTGCGCAGACGTGTGCCATATTGTACAGCTTCAAACAATTATCTCCTATTTTGTAGTGCTTGAGTTTTATGTTTTCGAAGTCGGCTCTTATTTTTTAAAAAAAGAGATTATTATATTGCATATTTTCGTTGAATAACGTACCTTAAAGCAAAACATTTGTCTGAATGAAAATATTCCAAATATTTTATAACGTCATTGACATCACTATTGTAGACAGAAGTATCAAACATTGTATTATATTATATACATATGATACTATGGAATTTTTTAAATCCAGTATATTTGTATATACTGCGTACTGGAATTTATATACTAGCAGTAGGGGAGCCCACGACCAGGATTTTCGACCTCATCGCGGCATGACGATTTTAATTATTTTCCAAAAGTATATAACTATCTCCTTGCCACTGACATTTCTGGCGGTGTTAAAGGAGTAAATTCATTTATCGGATATGTAAAAGTAAATGATTCATATTTTTATCGCGGCAGGCCAGTTCCCTTGTTATCCTGTTTAAAGTAATGCTAGTTAAAATGTAGGAAAAATATGTTAATAACTGATATTTTCCACTACACCCGCGGTCCTGGTGGGTGGTAGTATTATATTAAATTTTCTGACAGCTGGGAAATATTGTCATCACGACACGTCAGTTTCTCGTGTAATTACATGTCTTTTGATGACAGAGAAACGAGGACAAATATGAGTTGACAATTTGGCCATTGTCTGCGAAAGGCGTGGTATTTTTTTATTGTAATTTTTAAGCTCTCTCCAGTTATATCGGCACTTCTGTTTCCTACTTCAGATATTGAATAATGCTCGGAAAAGGGCGGGGAACATGATAACTAACATTGTCAGGCTTGCAGGTAGCATAAATATTGCATCAGAAGATTTTTATTGATTATATTTTCTATATACATTTTATATACAGGGTGGCCGGAGAAATGACGTCCAAAATTAAAATTTACGTGCGTCGGTATTCTACTTAATTAAATTGACACATCCCTTTCAACTGAAAAATGTTATTTTATAATGTTTCAAGCTCAACATTTGATTAAACAGGATCGCAATATGAAACAACTGCGTTTCTGTTAAATCAACTGTATATGTGTAGTTGTGATGAAGTTAAATCCTGCTTACTAACGTTTCAGAGGTCCCGGGTTCGAATCCCGCACATGAATGAGATTGTCTTACTTTCTAAAGTATCAGCGTGTTGCTAGTGTGACAAACTCGAATTAAAGCATCTCTGGTTCGAATCTCGTCGGGAACCACAGAAAAATCAGAAGACAAGACATACATAAGTATAATATGTTGATAGTTTCTTTGTATATACAAAAATAATTGAATCAATGTTATTTCCATTGGATTTACAACGTTTTTTTCTAAGTCGGTTAATTGACAAACTTGCAAGTTGACATGAAAATAGGTCCCTATCTTTCTATCATTGCCTTTATAATAATTTTAATATGTTGTGTAGTTGAAATAACGAAAGCGTTTTATATTTTTCAACTAGAATTTTCAGTTGACGCTGGCCAGAAAGCTTGTTAGGTAATAATCATAACACATAGTTAATTGTACTATGAAATTAGTTATTCGAGCAAGACATTTTTTTGAGTGTATAATATACGAGTATATTATAAAATGAAAACGTTAGTTCACACCCCTAATGTTTATTTCATTAATTTACAGCATCTTTTATGTCTGAATTCTTTAGACCCTCTAAAAACTTGATTTTTGAGTTGTGGAAATATTGTATATAATGTACCTAATGTATGAGTACTTTCTACGAGTTTTGCTCTTTCTGGATTTATTAAATTTTTATTTTGTTTTTATATGTGTTGTCGAAAACTGTCTACTACCGAAAACTATCCACTGTCGACTATCAATAACTGTCAGCAATAAATGACTGTTGACCTACAGATACCTTGACGTTTGAAAAATTCGTTGAAAACTTGTAACCGTAGATCACGACATCATCAATCCTCACCATTTTTCAAGTTGGCAATTAGTTTACTGTTTACCGCTAAAAACAAAAAAATAATTTAAATACAGTGGTCGAAGTTAAAGAAAACTTTATGTTAATAACCTGCTAATTTATTTTCTGTTTAGTTATAAAAGGAAGCTTCTTCATTCTTAAAGCGATTTGGTAGTAGGTATTTTGCTTTAAAATTACCAATGTTCCCTTGAATCCCATGTCACTCCTGTTCTTTGTTGTAATACAATATTTTGATTTGAATCACCCAATTTTTTATTTAAAACTAAATAGTTTGGTTGGTGGAGGCTGGAATTAAAACACCACAAAAATGCATTGTACCTTTCGTTTAGATTTTGGATTAGTTAGATTTTCATTTGCTTGAACGCTGCTTCCAATTATGCAATTATACTTGGGAAAATTTAATGAAGTTTCGTATAGACGATTCTTGTGAAAAGAAAATTGGATTTTTAGGCATATTAAAAAATAGCGGTTTTGCTATTAAAAAGTGCCATTAAAATACTGTTATGGCGGATATTGTAAGTCAGAAGTTTAGGCGAAAGAAATTGGACTTGGGCAGCCATTAATGAGCGAGCATGAAAATATGTATTTACACGAAAGATATCACTCTATACTTATACACTATATTGAAAGAATGATATTTCAAAACGGAAAGGAATAGATGAGAATATTGAGATGAAAGCTTGAAGTGTGGAAGAGTCTGCTTTTGACTGCTTTTGAATAATGCTTTAATTCCGTTGAAAGAGGGAAATGTGGTAAGTTATAGAGTAATTTATAAAACCGTGTTTATAAAAAGTCCTCACATTTTGAATATTGATTGAGCCCACTTATGTATAATACTTCGTTGTTACTCACTATCTTTCCTCTCATGACCCACGAGATGTAAATTTCATTCAATAACAGTTGTATGCTTAGTTGCCTCTATTCCTCATTTTTGATTTTTATATCACACTTGACACACACACACATTTTATTGCACCTGCACATTATGTACCTAGTAGTGCACCATATTGTTCGTTATGTGATTGCAATAATGAATCTGCACTGTTTCAATATATAACCTAATATGAATTGTAATTGTGAATAACCGTACATTTTGCATATTGCGAGTGATAATATTTTTAATACCAAAAGAGAGAAATATTCTTTGGGTGTCAATCTGCCATGCATGGCAGTAGCGATAAGTGTTATTAACCGTAACCACATTTGAACCAGTAAAATACAACCTCACTTCTACCAGGAAATCTTAATTTCTCCTAGATGGCAAACAGCAAGCTTACAAACATGGCCACTTCTTCCACCGAATGTAATACAATCTCTCCAATTAGCGGTGCCATATAAGCGACCAGAGGCGCACTATTTACTACCACCAAGTATAAATCCCTTAGTAGAAGCTTACCCTGTTACGTTTAATGCAGTGCCACATTATGCGAGACAAGCTCCAGAAGACAATATCCAATCTGTACGACACTCGCCAAAATTCACCAGCGAGAAACGGAAGGGTGTTTCCGAGCCAACAACAAGGTCGCCAGTACCAAGGCCATTAATTCAGGGATCAAAAGGTGGAAAACTAGTAAACGCACATTCGAAAGTTTTGAGCACTGATATCCAGCTGTTGACTGCAGTACAGCAACCAGGCTCGAATTTTGTCGTTGACAAGATAACCCCCGTCCCTGGGACGAAACTATTGCAACTGACTTCTTTAGAGCCAGTGCGTACAAACTCCCTAGGAGCAACTCAAGATGACTCAGATATTAAGGTGACTGCAACTGGACATACAGCTGCAGGTCAACCGGTTGCTGATATTCCTGTGGGGGTGTATTTTCAACCCTACTACGGTGTCCTCAACGGTATATCGACTAAAGACAGCAATAAGCAGGCCACACTAATTCTAGAACCATCTGCTAAATCTGTCGTCGGAAATGGAGGAACAGCAATATCGGCCCCGGTTTCACGAGCCATATTAAAAAAAGGAACCCCAGCAAGGATACTGTTCAGGCCTGAGTCAGTTGCGATTGCAGGTGTAGGTGGGAAGGCGCATGCTCAAGCGGATCTTATCCTTGATTTTGTAGAGAGGAAATAAAATTAGGTCAGCTTTGATGGAAAAATTATGGTTTTGTACATAAATAAACGTTTACCCGGTATCAGCAACTTTTACTCCTCTTACTTTTGAATATCCTCCTTCTGTCTCTTTTTTATTACTTTTTCTCTAGATAAGTTCTTCTCTAAAGATCTCGTGGGCTTTTTCTTCTTGCATCTTTAAACCTTAAAAGGCTTCGTGGAAGTTAATGTAACTTTAAATGCATCCCTTTGCAAAGTAGTTGTTGACCTAACAAAAAATGTATTTCTGAAGTCATCTAACAGACGAGGTCGTCTACCTCCCATACTACGGCGGCGCAAAGGGTCAAACCTTGCAAATTGTCCACAACAAGGATGGTACTATAAGCAGTTCAATTATAAAAAATTACGACGGCAGCCTCAGGGACAAAGCCATGTTTGCATCAAAATTACAAAGCATTCAAGAAGCCGCGGCACACTTGGTCACAATTCAACAAAATGCCAAAAATAAGGGAACCCTCACCCCCGAAGACAGCCAGGCATATGCTCAAAATTTACATCAATTAGGAGTCGCAGCTCAAGAGTTGGCACAGTTACAGCAAAGTGGACATGTTGACATCCAAAACTTATTCAACACTCAGCAAGGTAATGACATGCAACAGGTTGTGCAAGATGTCGCGGAAAAAATGGACTTTGGAGAGATCTCAAATGACCATGAGGACGACGAACAGAGTTACCTTGACCAGAATGTCCAGCAGGATGACACGGTTCAAGTCAGTGCTCCCAAGAAGGATTCAGCTATTGCTGAGGCTAGTCCCGTCGGTAATTATTTTTGGATTACTTCTCCAAGTTACTTGCAAATACTTTCAATTATTTTCAGGGCTTTCCATTGCCGGAGATGGCGGCGTTGCATCTTCTAAACCAATGGGAACTGCTATTTCTGGCGAAAATGGACTTGCAGTTGCCAAACCAGTGGCTACAGCGATTGCCGGCCTGAAACCCAGTGAAGTTGCAAATCTTGGTGTCCCCATTCCGAATCGAGTGACGAAGGCTCAGGATGACTCCAAATACAGATTGACTGCGGATGGTTACTTGGCTGGGCCAAATGTCTCCGTCCAAATTGCAAGGGATGAAATTTTCAGAAGTCAAGGTGCAAATACTGACGCTGACAGTGTTGTAGTCGAAAGAGTTTCCCAATTGAGAAAGGACACTTCTAACATCGCAGGAGGTAATTCTTAGTAATCAGATTTTGTTCTATTATATTGTCTTCATACTTTTTTTTTAACAAAGAAACTCGCAAAGGATCACCGTATGCCATCGTTGTGCCAGGGGATACCTCACGTCCTTCTACTAACGATGCTGGAACGTACTACTTGATCTGAGAACATCGCTTCCCAATATTTTTCGAAATTTAATTTTATTAATAAATGCCATACCAGTTCACTAGGTTTAGTCCAATCGAAACAATGTGCCTTATGTGTGCCAATAAACTTGTCGCGGCAATAGTGGAGAGTTTTTTTATTTTTTTAGTTTATTAATGTTAAAATTTGTCGATATAACTCAATATCTGTAACTATAGCCAAATTCAAGAACTTAACCAGGTTAACTTTCTTAATAAGCTCTGGGACTACTGATAAAATCTAACATACCATATCTAATCGATCGCTCATGAAAGTCGTATTTCTTTCTCTGTCTTCACAAGAAATTCGTTCAACTCAACTGAATTGGCTCGAAAATTCGCAATCGTTCGCATTATGTGAACGGCAGTTTTCAAGACTTGTCAAGTTGGAAAAATAATCGAAAAATCAGAGTTTCGTATATTTCGCAATTCAATGTATTTATTATTCAGACAAGTAAAGTATAATAGAATAGAACCGATTTCAATCCATAATCATGCCAGCATTTATGTAAATTTGCATATATATATATATATACAGGGTGTATTAGTTAACGCACGCCGAAATGATAGGAGTGCTAGATCTCACTTAGCCGAACCAAAAATCTTATGGCAGGGGGGATCTCAACCGTTTTCGAGTTGCAGGGTGATTCATAAAGTCGGGATGCAAATTACTATTTTATTTATTATTAGTTATTTACTTTAAAGTAACGTAAACCTTAACTACACCACTATCATTACCGTAGTTTCGGTCTGACATCAGACTCTGTTTCGTCTAAAAAATTTTTCCGTCTCATTTCATTCCTAATCCCGATTGGATTTTTTTTATGGAATATATTTTCAGTTTACTCTCAGTGAGTTTTTAGTGCAAATAATTATTTCCGCCTTAAGTACTTCAGATTAGATTCCATGTAAAATTCTATTTTTAGTATCTTTTCAGTTTTCTTTCATTCTTTTATTTTCACCTGGGTACGAATTTTTGTTTTGTGAATTACAAATACTAAAAACTTGTGGTGAAACAAAAAATCAAAAATTCCCACAAATTTTTTTTTGTAGAATACAACTACAATTTCGTAGCACTGAAATTTTGTGAAACTACTTAAATATCTATATCAATTTTTTATACAATTTTTGTGAACAACCGCTTGTAAATCTGTTGTTAAATTGATGATCTCCCAGTTGATTGACAAATAAAGAAAACAACACAAATTTGGCAGTGGTAGTTTTATTGTCGAACCTGAAAATCGAAATGATAATAAGTACAAATTCAATCTGTTTACAAAGTTTGTTTATGAAAATACAAAATGCTGAAATAAAGCCGGTGAGTGACACGCGAACAATTTTCAACTCAAAAATACGACACTCAGAATCATCACACAACATACCTTTTTGTATCGTTCAACTTGCCAGTTTTTGCACAGCAAAAACTCATACAACTTTCCGTCGGATTAACAATTTTATTCTTACAATTTGTGGATAAATATCGGAGCACACTTTCAACTTTCGCCATACAATTGCCCATTGAACTTTCGCATTGTCCTACCAAACTAATTTGCCTTTTCTAAATAGTATCTAGTTACACCCCAACTGCTGCCAACTTAGTTTCGTTTTGACTCTATATAGTAACTGAAAAATAGTGACAAGTAAAATTAATTCACCTCAACAAAATCACAATTTGTAGGACTGTGAAATAGGTTACAGTCATAGATCACAAGCCTTTATAACTATGTTATCTTGTGATTGTAATTGCGAGTTGACAACTTCCAGTGGTATCCAGCATGATGATGGATGGATTTTGTTAAATTTCTTTTCGAATACGCGGAAACGTTTTCTGTACAATGTAGCATACGATTTTTTTGATGTCTTAAATTTTTGTGTTTTTTATTATATAAACATTTAAATGGTAACTTTTAAAGAACAAAAAGAAGCTTTGCAAAATGACGCACGCTATTTAGTTAATAAAGAAAATGTTTCCGCGCTTTAAAAGGCATAACCAACTCAGTTCCGATTTCTCGTAAAAAAACTTTCCTTTGAGAATCTTTTTATGTTTGATTTGATTTTGATTTGTTGATTCAAAGTAGAATACACATTTTTCCTTATAACTAGTGATATATTGTATATTCGTGAGACATTTGTAAAACATATCAACAGCGTCCTTGGCGAAATTGTAGTATAAATTTATTTGCGCCCATCAAATACGAGTAGAAAGACTAATGTCCAGTTTGTCTATAACTATAATAATATAAACCACTCTCTGTGATATGATTATAAAAATATATAAACAAGCACTCTCAAACTTGCATCAAACAAAATGTTATTGTGTCTATTGGACACCTGTGTGTTGATGTGATACTATTTCGTTTAATTCTTAATAAATATTGAACTATTCATGTCACTAAAATTTTCATCACGCGTTTCGTAAAACATTGAAGATAGATTAGATAAAACGGTTTATCGTAGAAATAATTATACCTACAATTTTATACGTAAAAGATCATAAAAATGTGTCCGCGAGACACTCGTGGGCAATTAAGGGTCAAACAAAAATGACACTATCACATCAAAATGTTAACACTTTCATCTTGCCAATTTCAAAAGCGACACTTTAAAATCAAGGTATTTCGTGTTTAAATTCACAGTGGTCACAAAAAAAATTGAATCTTTCAAATTAATTATCTTCGCATTTGATTTCAAAGGGCGAAATTTCTCTCAGTGTAGGTAATTCATTGATGTGATAAAAAGTTCGGTCAAGACTCGATTTATTATTGTACAAATTTTGAAATATTTAAAAATATAATTAGAACCATAATGCAAATTCGATACGAGTTAATGAGTTGCAACGATTTTAAAAAAGTTGTTTCTTGTGACATCGTTTTACTTATGCTTTCCTAAATTTGCTTTTGATATAACTATTTTACTTCATAAAGTATTAAACTAATTATTTCAAATAGTTATTAAATTAAAAGTTAAAACAAAAGTTAATTTAAAAAACAGTAATTTCAAATAACTTGTTGTTTATAAATGAAAAAAAATTTTATTTGAATATTAATGTACATATTAAGTAAAATAATGTTCATAAATCTTACTCTACCGAGTCAAAATTAATGCCAATTACTTAAAACCAATTCCGAAGAAAGTTGTCCTTATGTTTTAAAGCAGATAATTAATTAACAAATATGTTAATAAATATATATATAGAAAAAAAAATTGATTTATTTACTAGATTGTAATCCACTTTATACCTACTGAAAATTTTGAAGCTGAATCTACTATAACTCTGTTACTTTATTTTTCAGATTAATTTAAAACGTATATAGGGAACATTATTCAAATAGAAGATGCCAAAACTTCGAAAAGTTTTTAATGATCATGACCACTTAAAGTTGCAAATATTGTTTGCTTATCCGTTACCTAAAGTCCATAGATCATTTTATTTCCAAGTCGTCCACCTATTGCGAGGAAATGCTTATTCTCACCGAACTGTGTCCATGTGTGCTTGTATTCGTACGACCAAAATCCACCTACTGACTGAATATTTGCCTTTTACAAAATATCTACGGACTGCGTCTACTACACACACTTGAACACACGAGAGCGGTGCGAATAACAATCACCCTATTGTGATTGTAATCTATTCAAGTAAATTAGGAACGATTGATTCCTGCACCAGTCAACTAGTGATGCCCTAATAAATTCCTATTCTTTATACCTCGCCTTGACCTTACCCTCGCAAAATAAAGCGATCAGTTTTTAATACCATGAGCCATAAACAATCTGAAGGCATTACTTCATAAATTGTATAATTTATTGGCTCTTAAATGAGCAACACGAAAACCCGCTCTATTTGGCATATCTTCTGAGAAGTGCTTAGTAGCCATGAAATGAAAAATAAAACTAAATAAGCATACGTTTAAAAAAGTAGAGATAATTATTAATAACTAAATCCGGAACAGGTAGACAATGCACCTTGCTACAAAATTAAAATTCCATCGAGCGCAACTGTTAAACGCACCCAGATGCTCTCATCCTTAAAATTTAATAGTTAAATAAAATCGACAGCTTTTGAACAAAACGTTGCCTGACTTAATTATTTAAAAACTGGCTCGCCTCCTGTGTTTTGTTCTCATAAACGGCCAAAAAGAGCAATGATAGGCGACGCAAGGATGATTCGCTTGGGTAATGCCGAAGAGTGCATCCACCTTAAGGTGAGCGGTGCAAAAAGGCGATAAGAGTTGATACCTGACGATGCTATGCCATTGGAATTGGACGGCACGGCAAAGGTGTTTATGTGCATCACATAGCTTACCTGCTCCCTTGTGGTACTTTTTAGTGGAATTTGTTGCAGCAATTGAAATAGTACGACCCTGCGAGTCTTTAGAAGTGGTGAACTTTTGCGGAGGCCTATTGGCCGACGCATTTGGCCAACAAGCTGAGTCGACTCGCGTTTATATAAAGGGCCGAGCCACATTTTCTAGGCAGCATTTTGTCTCTTGCAGTTTTACGACGAGGTTTAATTAAGTTTTAATTCTTTAAGTGAATATCTTGCACTAAAGGTAATTTTTGCTATTTGTGATTTAAGGTGCCGCTGAGTGGAGTTTTATTAGTTCAGTGATTATTTAAGTTTAGTGGAACCACCGGATTTTAGAAATTAGGGCCTTTTCGTGGATTGATATTAAAATAAAAAAACTTCCAGCTATATTGAATTTGCAATACAAAGTGAAACAAGAAAAATACTTTTTTTTACAATTATTGGAAGTTATAATTCGTTACGTCGTAAAAATTGTAAATGCGCCGAAAGAATCGTAAAACTTTATAATCGCAATTGAGTTTCTGGGTGCAAATTGCAAAGTAGAGTAAGACTCGTGAAGTTTCGTAAAATCGGCGCATTCACGATTTCATGAACGACGATTAACTAAAACCGAATACTGTATATGTTTTAGAAATGCGGCAGGAGAAATAAATGAAAGCGATTCAATGTAAATATTTTACAATATTTACTTCTCGCTGTTGTTTTCTTTCTTGTAGGTATATTACATTTTGAATTATTTGATTTTTATTAGGATGGTTTTCACACACACAAAAAAGTTGAAAAAGGTCCTAAAATGAAAGTTAAGTGAGTGATTATTTTTGTAGGCCTTATAGATATACATATATCACAATAGCAGAAAAACAATACAATGGGAGGTTATTCTGCTAGAATTAAGACCCTTTATATTTAATTTTTCATTTTTATCATTTATTGTATTTGGGCCTGTATACAAAGATTACCGAAAAGCTTATTTAGCCGGAATATAATTTCCTTAATGTTAAGGTCCAGTCCCGAACTAAAAACAAAGGAGGCGCCATACATGGGGTTGGTTTGGTACCACTATGGTTTTAAATACATCGAGTGAGGTATTTAGGATTAGATATCTGAAGCTCCAAAAATAAATTATAGTATTGCACCGAAAGAAAGAAATTTTTTTTGATCTTTTCTACCAATTAAGATAACGTCGTGCATTGGGTGATTAAGAAAATAATTAGTTTATAATTACTCATCAACTATTTTTGGTAAGCTGTATATTTACGGGAATTGTGAAATCAATTGTTCAGTCAGTAGGCATTTTGCAAAAGCTGAATTTAAGGAAGAAAATTTTGGTTGCCAAATATGGTAACTAAAACTATATATACACATTGACAAATTTCATGGAACTGAATGCGTGCTGTTCCGTATATCTAAAACCCCCCTTATTTTTTTTTAATATAAAAAGTTTTTGGAAATAAAATCGACGGCACGCTTACACTTGATCAGGTTTTTGTTTTTAATTATGAAATTTTGTCTAGATGGAGAAACATTTTGGCCAACGCCTATAACTACCATTTCTGCCATTTCTCAAGTTTAAAAATGGTTTTCGACTAAACATTTTTGAAATAAGGAACAAAAAGGACAAAATGGTATATTACACAAAAAAAGGTCATGAGCGAGAATCCAGACCCACTTCCCTTATGTTTTTGAGAGCGCTGAATATGAATCTGGAGTTAATATAGCATGGACGAATTTTCGAATTAGTTAGGTCAAAGTTAAAAATAGGGATTTGTGATGTTTCCAGATTCGAAAATTTGGGGAACATGAAAATGTTATTTTTGGGAGAAAAAGCAGTGAGGCCTATTATGGAATGCGTATTTCATACATTCGGAAACTGAGAACATATGAAATCCGTATTCGCATTCCCGTTGACGGATTCCATAATAGGCCCTAGTATTTTTCAATGTAGTCCATTACTTGATAGAGCCTACATGTACGGTGGTACGCTTTGGACCGCACTATCATATAAAATTTCCAACGATATTGCACAATTAGTCCACAAATATGTTATTCCGACTTCAGATTTTTTTTTTGTGGGCCTGTAATGTGAAAAAAGAGTGCAAGATATATTATTTAGCGTCATTTGGACCTTTATACACGCTAGACTTATTGTTAGTAAAAACAGATCCTTAGCTGCGATCGAATAATTAGGTATTCTTAGGTCGTATTCAAACGTAATAAACGCTGTGACAAAAGCAAATGCAATTAAAGTGTTTCACCCTTTCCGAAAAATATGCAAAAATCATTTGTAGTATTATATATATACGTAGATAGCAATAATGTAGATATAACTCTATGGAAATCGGAGTATCTCGACAAAATTCAATATTTTGCAACGTCATTCTTGAAATTTATTTATTTATCATCAACAGGTACAAGACCATCTGACACACAAAATTAAATACTATATTAAAAGTGTAAAGTTAACCACAATGAATCTCGAAAACGAAAATTAAGTTTCCAACAAACGTTGTTTTAAAGTCTGTCTCAGTTAAAATTGATTACATTATAGGAAGCATTATATTTTATTTGTGGCTATACTCGAGCCGTTCTTGTTACTAACAGCAGCAAAACCCAGCATCTTTCCCCTGGTAAATCAGTAGTAGGTAGATATTACCTATTAATTCGTTATCTGTCCTAACAAGCAAGAACAAAGGGTTTCTTAATCCATTGCCTAATTGGGCTCTTCTCCAACTAGGGTAAGTTTTCGAACGAGCCAACGCTCCCCGGTACTTAGTATGCAAATTGCAGTAACATTGCACGCAAAGCCGGTCACCGCACTAGACCCCCGAGGCGTGAAATAACCTGCGGCCGCAAGAATTCAAATGGCGTTATTTAAACCTTTGTCACGTTTTGCCACGAAACCAAATGTGAGCTTATCTGCCGCTCGGTTACTCCAGCAAGCACAGCCTCTATAGGCTATGTTTATGTGATTGGCGCCAAGAAAGTCTTCCGCTTGGAGTTTCCGCGGAGTGCAATGCGGGTAATACTCGCATCTTCCCCACCTCCTCCCGGAGTATCCAATGAGCCACTTATTGTCCGTGACCGTCATTTGCCGGTGTTCGCTCTTGACCTCTCTCAATGTACCGAGAAAGATGTTGGTGCACCGCGCACCGGTTCTGGGTCTTCGTCTGGAGGCAAAGATGTACGTGATTATGCCGCGGTGCTGGTTAACTCGATTCCGTCCGCGGGTATCAAGTTCTTGGCGTTCTCGAAGGAACTCTCCGGTCTATTTATGGTAATAGCACGAAGTGCTGGAAAAACTGGTTGCTTTAAATTGGATACCTCATTTATTCGGGTTTTTATCTGAAAATAGACAGTGGATAAGTGTTCGCATCTTCTCTTATTGCAGATGGCACGAATGCTGGCGACTGTCTTGCTGGCGCTATTTGCAGGTGTATCTTTTGCCGCACCTATTCAGCAGTTAATCCCGGCCAATTCTCGACAACTTTTGATTCTCAGCCCCGAGGCGCAGCTGCAGTTAAGTCCGGCCTTTAAATTGCAGACGCCTATTATCCAGCCATTGACACCTATTGGACGGATCCAAACTGGAAACGGAGAGACAATTGTCTTCTACCCGACCATTTTAGGGGATGGTGGTAGTGGCGGTAGTGGTGGTGGTGGCGGCGGTGGCTTTCCAGGATTTCCTATCGACGGGGACACCTTCATCAATCAAATTATCCAAATTATTCAAATGTTGGGGAGCGGTAGCGGCGGTAGCGGAGGCAGCGGCGGTGGCAATGGAGATGACCGACAATCTGGTACGACAAGACTCTTTTAAATTGAAGATGAGTTACTGATTTCCCAAACACTTAGGCGCCCTTTCGTTGATCTTTCCTCAACAGCAGCTTACAAAGAGTGCTGTTCAAAAAGCCGATAAAATCGAATTAAACCCAGATGCTGAGATGGTCTCGCAAGACGAACTCACTCCGGCGTCGACAGTACCTAAGACACCGAATAACCGTAAATTCTATACAGTCGGAGGAGCACCACAATTTTTCGGAAATTTTGACTTCCTCCAAAATCCAGTCCATCCAATTTTCAGCTTGCAGCCACTGGAACCAATTAAGGCCCGAAGTATGGCTGATCCCGATAAAGTTCCTGTTGAAAAAGATGTCGAAAAGGTTGAAGACATCCAACCGATCGCCTTATCCCTAAGAACAAATATCCCTGAAGAAGAAGGTGATGTACTTCAAGAAACGCCAGGATTAGCAGCCAGGAGTTTTGCGCAATTTTTAGTAGAACAGAAGGTTTTGCAGCCTGATAGACTAGTCGACAATAACGCCCCTGGGGTCAAAGCTCAGGAATTCATACAGCTCCTGGGACGTCAAACTGCGGCGGCAACTAGCACAGGTATCAATAGCCCCAGCGAAAAGGTTAAGGCGGAGGCGGAACAAGCGAATGAAGGTAATTTAATAAAAATTCTTGACGATCCAAAACAACTCGTGCTATTATTAGCAGAACACAAATTTGAAGCATGGGAAAACAATCTACATACTTGTCTTCATAGGCTACTTTTTTGAATTTGTACAATCTGGCACCATATTTGAAATCAGCAAACCCCAAAACGTTTAATATTTTGAGTTCGTAATTTTATTGTTTTTTTTTGTAGTTATGAAATAATGCAAGTTGCGAAAAAGGTTCCAAAAATGTCGTTAAAGTTCGCAATTTTTTCACACAAACCGCTAAACTCAGTAGCGTGCCTTGAAAATTTTTTTAACGGGGCTGGGCGAAGATAGTGAACATAATGTATGGGTATTGAACGCCTGCTAAAATTCCATTTTCATACTCGTACATAACAATTTGTCCGGAAATTGAACAAAACGTAAGCGCTCACATAAACTGTATCATCTGATTAAAATTGAAAACATTTTCGAGTTTTGATCAATAGAAATTTTTAATATTTTTGTGCCCGGGGCGACGCACAGTTGGCTAGATTTTAAAAAAAATCAGCAAAACTAAAGAAGCGCGTTACTCAATAATTAAAAAGTGATTTTAAAGTTTTTGAACTTGCTGATTTCAAATATCGATTTAAAATTTCGAAATAAAAATGGTGGACCGGATTTGGTTTTGCGTCACTATGATTTGACAAATTTTGATGAAAGTCTCCAAAATCCTGGATCAATATTTAAAAGAAGCAAAATGGCAGAACGGATGTGAACATTTGTGTTACTAAAAGAATCAAGTTTGTTTGGAAATCGGTAAATTCACGATTTTGAATTCATTTATTCAAAATTCCGTGTCATAATTTCGAAAACACAAAATGGCATCGGAGAAGTATTTTTACACACACATACATCCACACGCAAACAGCGCGGGGGATATATTTTTATATCTTTTTTCCTGTAGGTTTCCGCAGCATACGTTCAAATACAAAGTTTCTCAGAATGATTTTCTATATGACATATTTGAATTTCATTGAAATCGGGAGGGGGAGGCCCCTTTTCCGTATTACCCTCACGGCTTACATTCCTATGCAAAATTGGTTCTTTTCATTTGGAATTACCAGCAAATCAAATAATGTCACATGTAACAAATGCTGTTCATTTTTGAAATTTAAATCTTCAGAGATATTGTTATAAAAATCATATTTTTTGTATTTTATAAAAGTAAGCCCTTATTTACGCTTCGGTGCACATGTACACGGAGTTCGCGGAACAAATCTCAATAGGTAGATATTTTGTAAAAGGCAAATATTCAGTCAGTAGGCGATATAATTCGCGCAACTTAGTCGTACGAATACACATGCTCATGGACACACCAGAAGTACAAATAAGCATTTCCTTTATAAAAATAAATGCCCTTATATGAAAATAAAACTAAAACAGATTTAGAAAGGATACATTTCAAATTTAAGTGAGAGATAACAAATTAACTAGATTAACTAAGCCAAGCGACATACGCACACGCGCATTTCATACACTACTTTCTTGATTCTTTGAGTAAATACAAATAAAAATTTAATCTAATATTGCCTAATTTCTAAATTTATGTTTCCCTGAAGGTGTGCCACTACAAGTGTCTGACGATCAAAGCATTGCACAAGCCCGACCAGTTGCCATTGCGATTACGGGGAAAGGTGGATTGGCCCAGTCAGCACCCATAGGTACAGCAATTGTTGGAGAAGACGGATACGCCCTGTCATCACCATCAGCAACAGCCATTGCAGGGGATTTTGGTCCCCTTTCAGGATCAGGCGAAGATGAAAATAAGCTGAGAAAGCACTAAACCTGCAACCTAGTAATCTCCTCTTCTTAGGGACTTTTGGTACTTTGGGAAAAACACACATACGCACACACACATACACACACACATGTTTGGTCTATCTGATGAATTCTTTAAATGCGATATTTTACAGTATTACTGCGCAGGGTGGGTACATTCAGTCATTTTCAGGGGATCTTTCAATATTAACGAAAACTCTTTTGTACGGCCGTCTTCTACTAACAAGTCAATAAAAAAATAGAATTAAAATGAAACACTTTGAAATCATCACTACATACATTATCATCCTCATTATCACTTGATTCGGTTTCTTCGAGTTAAATTTACTTTTCAGCGGTCACGCAGTGTTGGAAAAAGAAATTAAAATAATAATTTCAATAATTGACACTAAGGTGAAATACTTTCCACAAAACATTTAAAACCTGAACCTTAAAGGGTTCAAAATCACACGTTTGTCCTTTATTGACATTGAATTTTAAACGATTTCGATTATCCCCCAAGCATCGCCGGGTTTTCCAACCAAACCGAAGTAGAGAACTAATTAAGTCTTATGAGTTATGCATCAATGCGAGGTAATTGCGAAGAATGAATTGGAGGTTTAGCATTTTTAATAGATTACCGAGGGAAAACGGCAATTCAGGTTTTTGTATTAGAAGCACTGAGGAAAGAAATCAAGACAAATAGTTTTATATTTGTCGTATTTTTTCGCATATATCGAATTCGTTTGTTGTTGCTATCGAAATAAAGCCGGTTGTAGTTTTTTTTCATTGGACACGTGCCCACGCGGGTGGTATTCACCGATCCAACAATCACAATTAACATTACAATTTATTAACGTCGGTAGTCAATTTTAGAAATGCGTCTAATCCAAAAATCTTAAAAATTAAAAGCAATTATTAATAATTATTTACAATATAAAAAAGGGTGTGAATGACCATTATAGGTTAATTTTTTTCAAATTCTCGAAGTTCCTGTAAAAGTTTTGAATGCTATTACATCTTGTACCTTTTAACTTTTACAACTATGGTTGACAAATTTTAAATAGTAACTGCAAGATTCGCAGATGCATATTATCGCAAAAATGATTTATTATTATTATTTACATTGATTTATTTATTCATATTTAACGAATGTTATTGCTTTTCATTCTGATATAAAAAAAGATGTAATAGCTTCAAAAATGGCATAAAGAGTGATATTTCGAATTTGGTTTGATGGAACTATATTCCCTAAACTAGAAAATTTTAATTCTCTCTGGTCGATGATAGCCGAAAAAGAATTCAAAGTTTTTTTTTCAAAAAAGTGAAGCGTACAAAGATATTTTAAATTAAAAAAATAGTACGGTACCTACTCCTAACGATAACTACGTCAGTTCTCCAAATTATAGAATAGCATCTTGCTATCAACCACTTGTGAACCATCCCACTCGTTTCGAGGAAAACGCCATTCAATTTTCACATGCCGCTCTGTGTCGTACTGAACTGTTTGATTTCTTACAAAGGAATTTCCATAACTTTGCCAATTTTGCAAAATTCCACAAACAAAAAATTGTGATGGGGAAGGCTGTAAATACATACATATATAGCATCGAGCATACTTTTGAAAAATTATGTTTTGGGTTTTACCAGCAATATACGTCATTCAGATGTTATCCCATAACATATTGTTCAGCGGTTTTGAACTCTCAAAACTGTGACGAAATTGGTCTAAAATTGTCAACTTTGGCATCTTCTTACTCTGTTAGTTGTAAATTTTAGACTTTCCAAAATATACAGCTTTTGTTACTCATTGAGATATTTTTAATAATATCTTATACGGGCAGGATAGAACAAAAAAGTCCTGCCTTTTACATGTACGGGACCCCCACAAATAAACACCTTGTTTTTTTTATATACGAATCTTGGAGTTGGGTCAAGGAAATACATATAATCTGTAAATTTCAGAGTTGTACCATTTTTAGTTGATGCGCTAGAAGCTTCAAACACACGGACAGAGGAAACGAAACTAATTGGGCTCGCGACCCTAAAAAAGGAAGTTTCTAACTATGCAACTACATATTTGTGATTTTATTAAACATTTCTTATTAAATATAATACTATTCAAAATATTATATTGAATAAGTTGTATGAGCTATTGAAACTGGGGATCCATAAAAACCACGAAACGACGAAATGTTTGATCCAATTACCTACAAACACAGTTATCTACACCACTCGTCACCTCAACACCTGGAAATGATACTCACTTGAAGAAACCGAACATACTCATAAAACACATCAAATAACAAGGAGAAGAAACAGAAAACTTCACATGTAAAATGCAAAAAAAAAAAAAATAATAAAGAAATATAAAGAAGACCTGAAGAGTTTTTATTAACCAAAAAGTTCACCGTTTTAAAATAATTACATTTACAGCGCATCGTCCGTCCATGGCTCATTGCGCTCTCGAGCTTCAATCGCATAGTTTGTCGCAAATACCGTCTCTCAATTTACATGTGAACATCTTGTTGGTGCTCTTTACAGTTACGTACCTGATAAGATCTTCTCGAGCGATGAGTGATGCAAAGTTGACATGCGAACCAGAGCAAAAAATAAGAATAAAAATAAAAACACCTCAGATCAGTCGCGAACTTTTCTGACAGGTAGTTGGCCAGAAACTGTTGGCGAATAAACTCATTTTAGCTCTGCGTGCGTGAAAATTACAAAAATGGTTAATGTCCCGCAAATTTGTCAAGTGGTAGCTTGTGTTTGGTATCCGTCCGTTTTAATGTCTCTCCACCAGTCAAAAGATTTGAACAGCCGGGGGATTAGAACGACAACTAAATCAGAAGTGGGAGACAAACCTCAAATTTGGGACATTCCGCTACCCCATGCCGATACACTTCCGACAGCAGAGGATATTCTGAACAGACTGTCGCAGAACAATCCAATCGTGAGGTCTGTGAATATAACCGCGAAGGGTCACCCTATAGTTTTGGTGCCGAACAACAAACTTAATGGAACATGGCGAATTGTGTTTAAAAATGGTGGAAGTATCCCGGTGAGAATATATGGCGATGGGTCTGAATCGAGGCTGCCACCGTTGTTGGAACTAATCGTGCAGAGGATTCAGACTTACTTTTCGATTTATAAGTACACGGACAACAGCCGTCCACTGGCATACGAAGAGGCAGCCGCCCAAGAGGAAAAAGATAAAGAAGAAAATGCAATTGCAGCACTGGAGGCTGGGTACAATAGTGTACGGGATGATGATGACGACTACCCTACAGGTGAGGACTGGATTGGAGTAGGCGAGGATGAAAATGAAAGCTACATTGTGGTTGGTGAGGACGATACAAGACCAGAGTACAGGTCTGGCTTCTAATAAACAATTATCACATTAAATGCTAATTTTGTTTTACTTTATAACATTCCCAGTTTTTCAAGTCAATTTTCGTGTCATTGGTAATTCTTTTTAAGAAATAAAGATACCTTAAATTCCAGATTTTTTGATATTCCGCAAAATCTATTCTACCTATAAATTTGTATATCCTTTCTCTACCTAGACATGTTGTACCTCTTTGAAAAGAGGTACAATCAATCAAGGTAATCAAAATAGAAAGGAGGGGTATTAATTACATGAATTTCGGACAAAACTTGGGAAAAACGTGAAAATTAGGAAATTTTAGAGCGTTTTTTTTTATTTTGCAAGTGACTACCATACATTTGTACGAATCTCCAAACATCTTAAATGTTTCGACACAGCCAAATGTAACGGTTCCCTTGTTCAATAACCCAAAAAACGTTCACACAATAAGTTCATTTTTTCTTACTACTATATACTTATGTAATTTAGTTGAAGGAAGACAAGCATTTCATATAGGTACTATAACGAAGTCACTTTCAGCATCACAGAAATTAATAATACTTTTATCAGAAATCTTTCACAACCAATCCCGAGTTCATTTTTGAAATCTTTGTAATTTGAGGTAGTGACTCTCACAAAATTCACCCCGTAAAGAAGAAAAAAAAATCACACAGAATTTACCGTCAAAAAAGCCAAAACCGAAAAGCACTTCATTGCGTCTAAAGACAAAGCGACAGGAGTCCTGATTGAAGAAAAACGCTTCGGCACTGATTAACTTCCTCTCACAATTATGAGCAACTAATCGGAGGCGTAAATCATCGCCTTATATATAAGTACAGGTAGAATTTCTCTTACAAGCAAACACATTTACCTTTGAAATAATAATTTTCAAAACTGGTAAAAGTTTTCCCACACTTCATTAAACGGAGGAGATGTGAACTAATTGTAAATATAAATTAAGTTCAAAATGCAATTATTTATACCGAGCAAATTATTGGATAAATGGATTAATTATGACCCTGAACTTGAAGCATTGTGAACTTGCATTCTGAGCGCAACCCATTTTGAAAACCAAGATTGTTATAACATTCGATTACTTATGGGAATAGTTATTCAATTCTTTGTGTCATCAAATACTAGCCGCAAAGCGTCTTTGTAGGCAAATTTGCTCCACAAAACAGTTGTAAATTGGAGTCAGCTGTTGTTGGTTGTGAGCGTTTGAACAGCATGGAGCTGACCACACCTTCGCTTAACTCTAATCGCCTGCATTCTGAAATGTTTGTTTCTTTTTTTCAGCATAACATATATGTATATGTTCCGAGGGCTTTGACTCATTAACCACAATGACTCTATATTTCTGTTTCGCAGCTTGCTACTCCAAATGTCAAATGACAAACACAACAAACGCCAAAAGTAAAGTACTTCGAATACTAGGTTTACGTGTGTTACGGGTATGTAGATATTATGATATTGAGAATATTATGATATTGAAATTAAAATATCGATACCACATGTGTGTCATATGTGCAAGGCTTCGTTTCGTCTTCGTCTTGTTATGACAGTTCATGACGTCACACCAAGCTAAGCTCTGCTCGAATTCATTTCTATGTCAGCGAACTTAGCTAGGTAGTATAACAGTTAAGTTTTGTCTGTGTTTTATATTTATAATAGCTTAGCTTGTTTGCTGACGACATTAAATTTCCTAACGAGATAAAGGCGAAGACTTGGATTCGGACAGGCCCTGAACATGATCAAGTAATTGTTTGTAGTATGATTTGGATGCTGCACGCCCATAAAAAGAGATTTCACCTTAAAAGTGCATCTAAAAGTGTTAAATTAAAACCGTTAAAAATCATTCTTTAGTTTTAATGCTTACAACTATCCATCAAGATATATTGTACAAACAACATCATTGTTTGATGAAAAAATGTTGGGAATTTTCCAAGACTCCTAAAAGCATGCACTAAAAAATACCGTTTACGTTATTTTGCTTGTGGTGTGCGGCAACGTGTCTTCGCTTAATCTAGCTAAATTTTCAATATTTCCAAGCGCAGATTTAATTACCTTCCTACGATTTAAATGATACAGTTAATTCTTCACATATATCAAATCCAAGTATCTTAAGTGGTAAAAACAATATATGTATCAGTGAAACTTCGATACAACGCTTTAATGCGGAATAGCATAATAGGCGGAAAAAAATGGCGGAAAAAAACGTCCGCCTGTTATTGGCGGTATCAATGGGCGCTAAAAGCGAGAACTTTTTCATGATAATGTATATACATGTTGGGGCCGAGACCACCGAAGAAGGGCGTAATTTGATTGTGTTGTTAACAAACCTACTTGCCGTTTTGAAATAACCGCAATTAGAACACTCTATTCGCTAAAGCAACGTACAGTGCTATTATAAAACAAAAATTGTGAATTGTAGAAGTGGAGCCTTTATTGAGAAATCAGCAACAAAACTCTACAGAAAATTTAAAGGTTTTCATAAAGCTATGGCGATTAGAACATGCTTTGGCTTTCTTTAGTGTAAATATTGAATTTCATATTAAAACTTATACTCCTACTTTGTGTTTGGCAAAAATCTACGAAGTTCTACTTTGAATGTACTCGTATCATCGTCGTCTTCAGGAATTGATTCTGTACTTTCATCTGGAGTTTCGGTAGTAGTCACATCTTTTGTTTCTCTCTTAGCTCTTTCCCCCTCGGGCTCTAGATCCTCATTAACAATCCGTAGAATAGGCGCAGATTCATAGGTAAAGAAGTATCCCTTTGGTAGTTTGTTAAGAAGTGGCAATTCAACCAAGTCCTTTGCATTGGGGTCTTTTTCAGATATTGTTTTACACAACATCGTTGGTATAACCTGAAATAAAAAAGATACTTTGAATATCAATAAAAATATTATTCTTTCGCTTGTAATCCGACGGATGACTGCAAGAAATAGAGCCCATCGAATAAAAATATATTCCTGAAAATTTCGTTGCTCCAGTTGATAATTCTTGCGGTCGCTTCTCGGATCTCGGACTATCATTCACTCGCTCATCATCACACCACTGGATGGAGAAAGGTGAAACATTTTGGGAATAAACACTCAATAATAGGACATTTTCATATCAGCGAACGAACGTATTTATCGAGGGAATGTTCATATGGTGGTAGAAAAATCAATGAAAAATATTTGGTGCTCATATAATACGGTGTTAATATAACAATACATGAAGCACTACTTATAAAATTTGATTTTGCTTTTATTTTTAAAGAAATTTCAAACAGGTTTTAGAATTGGTAACAAATCTAATAACCTAGTCAATTTCCAATGAATTCGAACACCTTAGACTTGTCTTCGCTTATTTGGTATAGTAGTTCAGATCCCATAGGAAAAATCACCTTGCCGCCTGGACTAAAAATCAGCTATTTGATGAACTTGGATAAAATTTTTAACAGTTTCAAATAATAAGAGACTTTTATAAAAGTCGAACAAACTTCATTTCAGTTCCAGTGCAAGTTTCGACTTGATTGTGAAATTTAATGCCCTTGATTTATGCAGTTCCCAATATTAGGTGGTAATATGAACCCATGAAGCAATTAGTATCTTGCATGTTTGTGCTCCAAACTTAGTAATATGCATTTGGCCCACTTTAAGCAGAGCTGTGATATAATGGAATGCATTGTCACAGCTATTATCATTATAAGTAATGCGATAATTGTGCATTACCAGTACCATTACTATTGGAGAATATTCCAAATCTTCATGTGATTACACCTCTCCAATCGGTTAGTCCCGTGGATATGTCGCAGGAGGCACTATTACTGACATTTAAATTTAACCAATGAAGGAATTGAGTACCTCAGGTCTTATTTGCACTTGCCTGCCAGCACCTCTTAAACGTCCGCCACGTCCAGAGACTGCTCACCCGTGACCCACAACAGCGCCGCGATCAGAATATACAAAACCGTAGAAGATAGGTCAGCATACAGACTTCTCAGAAGTGCGGGCAAAGAATATCTATCAACAAGAAGGGACACTCTAATACGCCTGAAAATGCCTAACTAGTATGCAATGTCTGGAAAACACATCCAGAAAAATTTCCCATTAGCTAAAACAGAAACGAACGAGTACCATTCTATTCCTGTAAGCAATTAAGAGAGAGAGCCATAGCCGGCAAAAATTTCTCACGTACAGCATGTACAGCGTCAGATACAAAATGCAGCGTTTTTTTACTATGGAGTTTTCAGAGTTTTCAGGCGATTTCTAATTTTCTCTATTACCATGCCATCTGAGTGCTACCTCTCCTCGTGATCATAATGCATAGGAACAATGCGAATAAAGAAGGGGGAACGATGGTAGCGCACACGTACATAGTTGATATATACGTACGCGGTTGCTCTCATTTTTTCACTGTGCACTTTCAGGCGATTTCTACCGATTCCACAGCCACACAAAAAAAAAAAAGTGGTGATTACTTTTGATGCCATATGTCATATCCGTAGTAATTTGGCCTGCTGATCACGAATCCGCGACCAGAATTGAGCCGTGACGTCCAGATTTTTTTCTAACCTCCAAAAAGTGGGTTAAAAACAGAGAAAATCGTGGAGTAAAATTCGGAAAAAATTTATTTTTAACATTTAAACCTATATTCATATGAATTGAGACCTGCTGAGCACGAATCCGTCACCAGAATTGAGCCATCACGTTCTGATTTTTTTCTAAAAATTAATAAAAAAAAATTTAAGAAAAAAATCAGAACGTGATGGCTCAATTCTGGTGACGGATTCGTGCTCAGCAGGTCTCCGTTCATATGAATATAGGTTTAAATGTTAAAAATAAATTTTTTCCGAATTTTACGAGTGTATTTTCCACGATTTTCTCTGTTTTTAACCCATTTTTTGAGGTTAGAAAAAAATCTGGACGTCACGGCTCAATTCTGGTCGCAGATTCGTGCTCAGCAGGCCAAAATACTACGGATATGACGTATGGCATCAAAAGTAATCCCCACTTTTCTTTTTTTGTGTGGCTAGAGAGCCAGTGGTGTTATTTTGTTGCGAGATTTGCCTTGACTTGGAAATTTCGGAACATTTTAAAATGCAATTATGGAAATAGCTGTTCTTTCCTTTTAAAAATAATGGGTGAACATCATATAAGGTGTTTGGTGTGTGGCTTTGCAAGAGACAATTATCAGGAAATAAGTTTTACCTTGCTGGAAAATAGAAATTGTTCAAAATAAAAGTGTTTCAGTTTTCATATTATCTCTCCTCAAATTTTTGTCTTGCTCTCACATATTAATTGTTTTTAACTATCTATTCCCAACAAAATGAAACGTCTGTCCGGTTACGGTTACGGTACCCAAGCTAAAAGATAAGGGAAAACGTCACTAGTGACCCTTCCTGTAGTTAGATATTCTTTGGTGCGGGCACGAAAGCTGATGTCTGTCCTGCGCTTATTCTAAGAAATAAAATTCAGAAAATTGAATTTCCATTACAGGTAATGGTCCTGGTTCTTCACCATTACCAAAATTGCATGAGCATTACTTAGCATTGCCACCATTACTCAGCACTACTCGGCATTCCTAGCCATTTCATAGCATTATTCATAATTGTTGCAATATACCAGCGCAGCGTAGCAAAATAAATATAATTGCAACTCACCTCAAGCAGTGATTCCGCTTAGCATTTGAGCGGTCAACATATCTTGATTTCTTCTTACTCTCACCAATATTGTTCAAACAAACGAAACAAATGCAAGAGAAATATTACCTATGTACCATATATACCTGAAAGTGTTTCATTTCAATTCACATTATAGAAATTTGACTTGCACATATTAATCAAACTAGCGTCTTTTCTACATATTACTCTATTGATATGTAGTAACACTTGTAATTTAAAATGTTCATCGTTGAGACAACATCTGCTTGGATTTAAAGCAACTTTCCCTATGTTAAGCAATCTTTCCACTCAAGCACCGTGTTTTATTCGAGACGCTATTTTCGAAGTTTTAGTTTTTAAGTTGCGCACAATTTTCAACATTTCACATTAAAATGTTGATACTAATACTATCATCACATTGTATATAATGCTTTACTATAATTCAAGTTAAACACTCAAGATGTCCCGGGCCAAACATATAATGTAGATGACGCCACCTCCTAGTTTTTCTCAACCTCAAACTCTCACTTTGTAGTTCCAACCTCCAAATGACGTGTGTCAAAATTTCATGACAATCTGGCGTTTAGTTAAAAAGTTACAGTGGTTTTAGTGAAGCAACTTTTGTTTGTTCAAAAAGTCTTGATTAAACATTGCTTTATGATGGGATAAACACTGTGCAGGCAAAGCAATGGCTCGATAAATGTTATTCGGACTCTGCAACATCGGCTTCGACGGTTACCATCTTTTAACCGTCGAAGCCGATGCTGACTTTAAACGCGGTTGCGCAGACTAATGACGGTGAACGCTCAGGTCGCCCGAATTCAGCAGTTGTCCCAGAAAGCATTAAAAAAGTCCACAAAATCGTTCTGGCCGATCGTAAATCGAAGTTGCGTTAGATAGCAAAGGAGTTAAAGTTATCAGAAGGAAGTGTATTCACTATTTTGCATCAACATTTGTCAATGAGAAAGCTGTGTTCAAAATGGGTGCCGCGTTTGCTCACAGTTGATCAAATACAGCAACGCGTTGACGATTCAGCGCACTGTTTGGAGCTGTTTAAGCGAAATCCAATGGATATTTTGCATCTATATGTGACAACTGACGAAACGTGGATCCATTACTACACCCTAGAATCAAAGAGATCATCAGCTGAGTGGACTGAAGCCGGTGAAAGCCGTCCAAAGCGACCAAAAACTCAATCGTCATTTGGCAAGGTCATGGCCTCCGTATTTTGGGATGCGCACGGAATCTTGTTCATGGACTACTTTGAGAAAAGCAAAGCTATCAACAGCGAATATTATATGGCTCTTTTGGATAGATTGAATGAAGAAATAAAGAAAAAAACCTCCTCATATGCAAAAGAAAATAATGTTGTGAATTTTGTCTGAAAGTTGTTGTTTTATTAGTTAGGCCTGGGACTTATTGACAGTTATATGCCCGCTTTTAATTTAGAATGGTTTTCAACAAATCAGGTTTCTTTGACTCTGGCATTTCGCCCTAAGGCTTTACACTTGAATGACTAGTGACTGAATTCCGCTCTGAATTTGAAATTGTTATACACGTAATATATATAATATATTCATTCATTCAAATGATTGAAATTCACACACAAAGTCAATGTAAAATCGATTGCTTCGTTTTAATTGAAAATTATAAAAACCCACACAAAAATGATAACTTTTATATTCCTTTTCTTTTTTTGTAAAATTTTGTAAAGACACTGTAGATGGGTAATATCTGTAGATAAATATATTAATATATTAGTACTATTTCTAAATAATCCTAAGAAATTTCGAGTAATGCCGAATAATGTTAAATAATGCCACGTAATGCTAAGTAATGCACAAAACTGGTAGTTCCGAATTTTACAGCTCTCACTTTAAGGCATTTTTTCATTCCACTATTATTCTTATGTTATCTCAATCCTGAGTTTTTTGTCAAGTCTTTTCTTTATTTATATTTATTTTCTTACATTAAAAATAATAATAAGTACCTAATTTAGGTCCCAGGCAGCTCAGCAGTTGGTTTACCTGGGTTAAGGGTGCACATGTATTAATGTATGTAATATATGTGTCCGCATACATACATTAAGGGGATATGAATTCGAATTTAACTATGATGCTTGTTTTGGGATTTTTCACTATTCGAAATATTTACAAAAGTCTCTCTAATATTTCTGCTTGCTTACAGCCACATACATATCACAGCTGTAAAACCATTAGAGATAAAAAGTTTTTTATGTGACTGCTACCGGAAGGTCTTTTTTAATGTGAGAACTACTTCAGTTTTTGTTGGGATGAAACAATGAAGCATCTTAACTAGACGAAAATTTGCCAGTTATTGTTAGAATTGATGATGATGACGTGACGAAGCTTCTTGAAACACATAGAAACCTATATACAACCCACCCACAATAGTCCGTAGATACTGAAGCGTCGAATTTATCACGGTTCAAGAAATTCATCTTATGTTAGATATCTTCGCCCAGAAGCGCTTGTTTTAACGCCCTCAGCATTTTTTGTTTTTGTTTTCGTATTACCACTGGTTCACATTTGGAAATGCAAAACACCCTTCAATTGTGGTAATATTGTACTCGTACACTGGAATGTGATCAACATTTCCAACCATATACCTACATTCCGCATAGATCTTATTAAGTGTTAAAACCTACCTACGCTTATAACTCTATGTATGGATCTTGTAGCTTTGAAAAAAATTCTTGACCTAAACATTGAAGTCATCTACGAATTCTTCAATGACCTAATTTTTATGAGTATCTCCCTAGATCAAAATAAACAAAGAACTTTTTTCTATACACTCGAAATCGTTACGTAAGCAGTCTGGGCGAGTAGCAAGTAGCGCTTATAAAACGATAACCTGACCGTAACCCGTGGCACAAGACAAAAGTATCTTGCCTGCCGGTAACTTTGGAATAAATAATATGCGGGAGGGTGTTCATATTAAAGCTCAAAATTTTCGATTGCGGCAGCATAATTTTTTTAATGAAGTATTTTTCACTTTAAATGACGCAACATTTTGTTGCTTTGTATGCGAGTAGTGATTAGTGAACTCCCGTCAAAATAAGGAAATTTGAATGCTGATTTGTGATGATCTGAATGTTAATTAGTAAACTGAAAGAGAGATAAGAAAATAACAATTTGTCTTTATGTTTTAAGTCTAAGGTCTGTATTTATAAAGAAAGGTTTCATCAGTATCTGTCAGATATTGACATTTAATCTGTCTATTTTAAAATCAATCGGACAATAAGGTCAACGCATTTCCATAGATCTTGGTGTTTTTGTAAACTCTGAAGAAGTCGTTTTTACAGAAATGCAGCAAAATGTAAAAATGAATAATAAAGCCGTTTTCAAGAAAAATTCTTCCTATTTCTTAATTACCTTCTGAGAGCTCATTAACTAGATTTTGCGAAACAAAGGATCCGGGCGTAATTCTGATAATTTCTCGATAATGACCCCTAAACTCCAAAAATTATATCCGCTTCAAAAATGTATGTACATTTATACGAAATTCAACCAAACTGTATACGAGTATAACATGTGCAAGGCCAAACAAAAATTAATTTCCATGAATCTAATTATAAATTTTCACTACACGGAAGTTCTTAAATATTTCGATACATCCAAGTGTAACGATTCTGTTGTTCAAGAAAAATATCAATGCCAGTCTGCGTACATTACCCATTTTATCTCGAACTACTCATTTTACTCTAATGAAATCAGGACAGCAATTTCAAGTGTGTATGGGAGCAGAACAAGGGCACTTTCAGAATCACAGAACTAAATAAGACGCACAGCAAGTATTTTTATCAGAAATCTTTCACAACAAACCACGATTCATTTTTGAATGCTTCGTAATTTGAGGAAGTGACTCTCACAAAATTCACCCCGTAACGAAAGCGATCTTCCGTAGCGAATTAGAAAATGTCGCCATTCTTTTTACTGCACAATCAAATCAATCAACACAGGAGGATAACAACAAAAAACACGCAGAATTTTGTGGGCAGATAATTTACCATCAAAAAAGCCAAAACCACAAGACACTTCATTGCGACTCAAGTACACGAGTTCTGATTGAAAGAAAACGCTGCGCGGTCCGCTTCGGCACTGATTAACTTCCTCTCACAATTGTGAGCAATTAAGCTCAGATGAATTAAGCCGGCTTATATATATGTAAGTTCTCTTCCTAGAATTATCTTTAGAATAGACGGGGAGCCATCTTGTGTGAAATACAGATCTTCCAAATAGGTAGAGTTACTGGCGATGCGATAAAGGAGTGAATTTTCCACGCTAATAATAACATTTGTAGATAGATGCTTGGACAGAATTTTTTGATAGTTGCCTTCTTGACTGTATCGCTTTTATTTTTAATGCCCCGATCAATGATAGTTTCGTTACAGATTAGAATTATCAGACAAGATTTAGTTTTAACATGTGATTTGGCTGTTTTTGATCATATGCACAAAAGCTTTAAGCCGGCACGGCAGCGCGCAGATTGATTTACCGGTTTTGTTTCCAATTGCATGATTGGTTGGAAATGCGTTTTATTACCTAAATAAGATAATTAACAGTAAAATGTCAAGAAAAAAACAAATTGGCATCTTTTGTGTGTCGGTGGCTATAATAAACGTTATACATACTAGTCGGAAAAACATTAACGTAACGATAATAAATTTTGCAGTTGATTCCTATAGATCCCTAAAGGAAATTTTAAAACATTTTTTAAGGGACCTATTTTATTAGCCTAGTCCAAAACGTATAATTTTTAATAATATTATTATGATAATACGAAGAATGTACCTATTTACATTATTATTATTATTATAAGCGCGTCGTTCAAGCATCCCAGGTGCCTTTCGAAAGCAACACGACCTATAAAAACTACATATTTCCTTAAAAAAAATTATCCCTCCCAAATCAAGACCTTTTATTTAGACAATAGTGTTCTGGGGAGACGCAACTAATACAACTTAAATTTTTTATCAAAATCGGTTCACGCCTTACGAAGTCATGCGGGAACATCCAGAAGAAGAAGCGCCAATGCACTTTGATATTAATGTTACTGAAATAAGTAAATGACTAATGATGAAAATTAAAATATTTGTTAAACAACAGTCAAATAATTTAAAAAAAAAACGTTCATGGTTTTTTTTTGCTTTACTAGCTTTTATTAGACATCCCATTCAATGGGGTTGAATATTTTAATTTTTATTACGTTTTTATTGAACTTGCTTTGTTGTCTGTCCTGTCTGCTACAAATCTTGCAAGTGAAGTTTAAACCAGTTTCCGTTATCGGAATACCTTGAAACTTTGCACACGTGTAAAGGTCCGATGACAATGCAATATCGTGTATTTAATATTGTTTCAAATCCAATATCCAAAATCCGGATGCCACAAGATAGTGGATTATTTTTACTTCACAATTACCTTGTTGTAGGTATCATATGGAGGGTTTGACGAGTAGAATATCATTATCACATCATATTAAGCTATGTAATTATAAATCCAATATGGCGGACGCCCCTAGATGATGGATCACCTTTTCCTTCACAGGCCCCTTGATGTGGGTATCAAATGAATGGCTTCAGTGAGTAGAATGCGATTAGCTAAATAAATCAATTTTGAACCAGTTCCTGTTATCAGAATAGGCTGAAACTCTTGAAGCCTATGACAATGCAAAATATGGTGACCTTGATCTGATACTACAGCCAGATTAGCATAGACACTTCCACACTTCTCAATAGCTTAGAGCAGATAAAGGCTAAAATATAAAAAGTAAAATGTGAAAAATACTATTTTAAAAACAAGCTGAACGAAAATTATTTAAAAGCAGGCTGAATTTGTCAGCTTATTTGAAATTTTACCCGGCATTGTGGTTTGCATAAAAATATCTTTAACGTTGGGTCGCTTAAGGGGTGTCATCAAGAAAGAATTTTCAGCAAATCGATTTTTTTTTTTCATATTATAGTAGCCAAAAGGGTCTAGATTAAGTCCTTCGAAGAATTTTTTTGATACCTTCATTATTTCCGGAGATACAGCTATTTTCATTGAGCGACGCGACGTGACGAGCGCTGTATCGCTCCGTAAGTCGGCTCACTGCAGGTTTCTTCATTTTCAAAGTAGCATTCGACGAGTTCACAGTAAAAATGAAACACCGTAAAGGTTCTCGGGAAACGTTAGGGCGCTCATCATGCACCAAGAAACGTAAAAATCAATCAGCGCCGCAAAGATGGAAAGTTCACATATTACATAACGAAACTTTCAAACGCGTTTTTCTCGAAACACGATTTTTAAACTGGTGTCGGTGATAACTCGAGCAAAAATTGACCGATTGACTTCATTTTTGAAACACACATTGATATTAATGTTCTCTACGGCTTAACCGGATAGATTTTCGATATCAGTTTTTATTGGAAAATTATATATAATTTTTTGGAGCAAAATTGGTATTTTTTTTTCAAATGGTCGCCATTTTTTCATTTTTCAAAATTTCGAAAAAAGATCCGGTTAAGCCGTGAAAAACATAATTCCCATAAATAAATAATTCGGAATTTTTTGTTTCAGATTGGCGGAACTTAAAAATTCGTCGACACCGTTTGGCCCGGAGATTTTCGCGTCGTTCGAAATTTTTTTAAATAAATCAATCAATTGTTGATATTTTCGAAATATAAAACAATTGCTATATTTGTGAGTTTTTTATTCATATGTATGCCATTTCGCTTCAATATTGAAGTTCGAATTTTAGTGAGATTTCAGTCAAATTTTCTTGGTGACACCCCTTAATTAGAAACGGCTGAGAATTGTTGTTCAGTCTTAAGGTTTCCAAATATCCATAAACTATACCATATATAAAGGCCCGATCCCAATGTATTCGCACCGTTCCGACCCGCTAAACTGTCAAAGTTAAATCTCTATGGTTGCTGAAAAATGTATATGAGAGTACGGAAAGGTGGTTCCAATGGTATGTACTTACGGATCGGATAAGTTGCTTAACTTTAAATTTTTTCGGAATGCTACGGAAAGATCATCACTTGTGACATTAATTGGGCGAATCCACTAGCGTCTCTGCTTCTTTGGCTCTTTTATATATTTTTATATTCCTCGTATAATTTCACAAAACAATTCAAACAGTCTTAATAGTTAATTTCTTTCCATTTTAAACTTCACTTACTCACATAGTGAATTGCAAATCCTCGGAAGCATTGGGAACAGTGTGGAAAAGTAGAATCGGATCGGCGCGGATACATTGGGATCCGGCCTTAACATCTGTCGTCGCAACAATCTATAACACAATTAAATGTTTTCCCAATTTTCTAAGATTCCTACGAGTATGCAATCAAAATGAACGTTGTTTACGATATCATGCATTCGAAAGCCATAAAGTGTCTTAGCTTAGTCGTGATAACTTTGAACTACATACGGGCGCAGATTTTATTATATTATTGTTAGATTTAAATCATCCAATCAAAATTCAGCTCAAATAATTCAATGATAATCGTATATTTACATTATAACTGCAATTAATTTATAATAAATGGATAATTTTTTTAAATAATTAATTAACTAATCCCTCGAAACGGCATGCCTTTTAAATATGTATTTAAAAGGTGTTCGGGAACTCGTGGAATACATTAGCATGTCTTTTGCTAAATGCAGGAGTTTTATATAGAAGAGCGTACTGCATACTATTTTTTATTATTTTGTTTGATATTTTATAGAACTTTGTGACAAGTGCTATTAATTGATTTTTTGCGAACTAGAGTGTGGGAAAACAAACTTTATCGCGTAATGCTTTCGAAAAAATAGAGCTTCGTTTTCTAAAAATTACGGAATGGAAATACAAGCACAATGATGTAGTTCAAATGAAACCTCCAACCGTAAAATAATAGCTTTAGCATATGTTGCTATAAAGCGCAATGTTGCATCGAAACTTCTCACCCATTGGCCATTCATGCAACCATACTTTTTTTTTGGTCGACCAAGTAACCCAAATCTAAACCGAGCGTTGTTTTGTCTTAATCCTGTATCAGTTGAAAGACGAGAAGACATTCCATTTTTTTATTTCAGGAATGCGTGTACCTTTGCTTCAAGAGCTTCCTCTATAAATAAAACCTTCATTAGTGCGAAACGCGAGTAAAACAAGCGAGTAAACTGATAACAGCCATTTATTCGAGGGTCGCAAATAAATGTGTAACGATAAATACTCCTTAGTCTACGAAAACTAGAACTAGAAGCGGAGATGGCAAAGAAAAGGGCGGAAAAAGAGAAGCGATTTTATCGTCTGCGAGTTCACTCCTGTCCGGCAAGCGCCCTGGCGTCCTCCTCGCGTTCTTTGATATTTCGCAACAGTGGTACGGAGTAGTCGAAGTTGTAGTAGAATCCTCTTGGTTCGCCGGTAGCTTCTTCCTCGCTTGGCACGTACTTCCACTCTCTTGGCTGCGACTGGTAGTTGTCGCCGGAAGGTGATGCCCTGTAGACCTCGTTGGCTTGGGACTGAGCCTCGTCGTAGTTGTTGGCACCTTGGTTGTACGCATCACTGTAGGGGTCTGGGTTTGCATAGCCGGCCTCAGCGGCCTCTTTCCACTTTCTGAAGTGCTCTTCCCTTGCAGCTTGTACTGCTGGAGTGTCGGTGACTGGCTTCAGTTCAACTTTGGGACGGTTGTCCTCTTGATGGAATCCAAGACTGTCAGCCCAGTAGTTAGCTACAAATTCCCTTCCATTCGAACGATACTTGTAGGCTCCACGGACGTCTCCGTTGGCGTTAAGAGCTTCGACGCGTCCCTGATTCCAGTCTTTATAGCCGAAAAGTGCTCTGCCTAAACCGTCTTGTCCGTGGTATTGATTGGCCAAGTAATGCTCTTCGACATAGTCGCCAGGGTTTGGAATTTTCCTTCCCATGTAGACGGTGTCTCCGTTGGCGTCTCTTGTGGTGGGCAGGGGATTCTCACCAATTTTTGGTGCATACTTGATGTCTAAATTTGCTTCTGAGATGTATTTTTGGGCCTCTTCTGGAGTGATGTCCAGTTTAAAAATGTTTTCTCCCAGAATTGATGGGATTATCTGCAAAATTTCACAAAATAATTAATTTATAATGCTTTCAAATATTTTTCGAAGGTTAAACTGAAAGAATTCGAGTCTGTTGGACTGTATGAAACAATTTGCGTATTAATTGGACTCCAAAACAAGTTCGATGTAGAGAAACGCAGTGAGGTGCCAGAAGTCCAAGTTCCCCGTTTTTTTTAACAAAGATATTTCCAGATATCTCCCATTTACTTCAAGGATTTTATTTAGTAGTTTTGTAACATTTCGCAACATACTTTTTACTCTTTTTGGAATCCAGTAAATATGCATAAATAAAACTGCTTTTGTGTTGCGATTTAAGTTGAGCGGATATTTCGGAAATTTGTACACGTGTTATTTATGCACCATTTGGCGAAGCTTAAATTTTGCAGGTTCTTTTAACTTGTTTTTGCAATGTATATAGTATCAGTTCAACCGCGTGAAATTAATTACAGTATAATTACTATTACTGTTTACTGGCTTTATTATTTTCCTAAAAAATAAAAAAATATCGCCATATAGCTACATATGTAGATTGCGTTTTTAAACCAAATATCAGAATTTAAAGTTGACGCTTTGGTTTGTATGGTTTTCTTTTATTTTCTTAATTGGACATATGTGGCGTACATATATATATATAATATGACTCTTTATAAATAAAATTACAGAGTAATGGAAGGAACAAAATGTACTCTATCATGTCCGTCTGGTTTTTTAACAACAATAAGACTTGGCCTAATCCGGATAAAAGCAAACAAGTTACAATAGAAGAAAAATAATTATAACTTAAACATCACACTTTGGAAAGTTTTACCATTTTAACTATTTCAAAAATAAAAATTTGTTTGTCTATATATATTGTATCGGTTATCTCACGAAAGATTTTGACGAGAGGATTCCTAAAATATGGAACATGTAGCAGTAGTGTTTTTTTTATGATATCATATATGTGTTCCATCCTTTCGTTACTGAAACTACCTTGTGAATAACACTGACAAAATGTAGGTATCACAAATTGTAGAACACCAATGTAACTATACAGACAACTTATTACCAACCAAATAAAAAACACACATTTTAAATAATCATATCTCTCATTCACTGCGTCAAACCTCGAATTATTTTTACAAATGAGAACTTGAATATAATGAAAACCAAGGGTTGCTAACGTGGATTTGTCTAATAATTATAATTTAGTGAATCAGTGATCTTTCACATCTTTCGGGTTATTTTGTTTCCAATTCGACGCAAAAAGTGGCGTCGAATGATCTGTGTCGATACGACGGCGTGAAAAGGTCGACGCGTAGAGTTGCGTGAAGAAAAATTGACGTTTTGTGCATCGTCGACATCATTCGACATCGATTTGCGCGACCTGGCTCAGTTCTAGAATATTCCGAAACAATGACAAAAGGTATGTACTTTTTCTAGTCTGTCTAGATCTTTTGAGGGAATTTTAAGTTTTCACCACTTTTCCTTGCGGATTTAATCGATAACAGTGACACGTTCGCTTTTTAACATGTGATCATTTTGGACTTCCAGTGAGTCGAAATAGCTTCTTTAAATTAATAACAAATGCGCAAAATATCTACTGGAATGACTCAGTGACTTGAAACGATTATAGGTAAAAAAAAAAAAAAAACTGAGTTTTATTATCTCATATTGTATCTATACAAATAAACAAAAGAAATGAATAAAATTAAAAAAGAGATTAATTGCCCAGCAATAAAATTATCTGCAATTATTCTGTCTATACAAATTTCACAATAGAATAAAATTCGCTGATAAAATAAAATAAACTTCCTTCGAGAAATTAAAGTGGAGATTTATTCAAATGGAATTCCTCCATGCCACCCAAAATGTTATATAACCTGGGAGAGAATGAATAGAATATGAATGAACCAGAAGAGTATCTTGATGGTACTCGAAGCCATCACCAATGTAGAAATTCCGGAAAAGAGCCATAGAAGCGGCAACGAGGTGGATAAACAAAATTATCATAAAGCGTACAGCAAGGTGCGAATTTCTGAATTATTCAACACTTCAAGTGGTGCAGAACAGTAATTTGTCAAAGATAAATTAAACTGCCCGTTAAGCTAGGCAAAGTGTGAGACTCCACCCGGAAATAATTCGCGGTTTGAACTGCGTCAGCTTCACAATTCGCCGGATACACTCAGAAACCTAGCACGATCATCTTCTTTTCAAGTCAAGTAAATCACTATCGTTGCATCAGCACCCAACTCACAACATCTCTAGTCAGGCAGTATTAATCCTCGAACTTGTCTACACTTGCGACGCTGATTGCAAAAAAGTCCAACACAAATGGAAAAGATTTATTTTGACGCGATATTTACCATCAAAAGCGCTAAGGCAGCCAGACACTTCATATTTGCTTCACTTTGCTTCACTTTCTATAATTAAATGTTAGCACGAGACCACTCCGTTTACTAATCAGCTAATGCTCTGTCGGCAAGTTTCTTACAACGTGAAGAACTCGGAAGCAATTCGACTTATATAGGCAAAGATGCTTCGCGTCTTCATCAGACTCTTCAAGCCAGCTGAGAAGTTCTTAACGGCTAAGCGGCTGCCTCTCTTGCTCATCCAGCTCCAGCATCAGAATAAGAATCGTACAATTTACAAGTTGCAGTGTACGCAAGGAAGAGAGGCGATTCGGAAGAGCAGGAAGAGCTTCTTCAACGGATTCTAAGTTGTTTTGTCGACATTATCTGCGAGTATCAAGCTCACCTGTCTGCTACCTCAATGCATCGACAATTCCACTAAATCAAAATTTCTAACGATTTCCGATATCGAGAAAAATCTTGAACTGACGTAAGGGTGCCGGAGTAAAGTTCATTAGGAATTTATTATTTCTTTTTGCGTGAATCTTCCTCAAGGTTAGGCCGGCACTATTCATTTCGTGAACCGATGAAGTCATTGCTAATCAAATGCTCGTAGATAACGTATCACCTGGTCGCGGATGGGAATGCCGATTTTTTAAAGTGTCTAAATCGAAAGGCTTACTGCAGGGTGTTCTATAAGGAATACTCCGCAGGTATGAGGTTTGCATCTATTTTGGGCCCTCTTAGAGCAGTGGCAAACACCTGAAATATTGCGTCAGGATGGGTGAAACAAGTTTGCTTCTGGATTTGATTATGCTGCAGACGGGTTGATGACAATTTATATCGACTGGATTTAGTTCGTGCTAACGAACTCACGTTACATTGCCCGCAACTCTTATTCATTTCCTCTGAAGATAAAACACAGACTCACGAATTGAGACAAATAAATTTTGAAGCGAAATGTTCTTATCTCAACTCCGAATGGATTCCAGGTAAATTGAATTGAAATTATGGTCCTCGGGGGATCTGAACGTTTTATTGGATGGAAACGCGCATATTATTGGGGACTAATCTTTTTGGGCTTTTATTGCACAATTCAGAACTTCAAACAGGCTTTATCTTTGTAAAGAATCGTAATGTGTTGCCGCATCATTATGCAATAATTAAATAATAAATAAGCAGTGAAATCTCATACCCAAAGAATGTGGATGATCAAGTTTGTCTCAAAATTCCTGTTAGTATATTTAAAAATTTATATAATGAAAGAAAAAGTTTTAGATATGTACCACGCCAATCATCTGAATAGTCTGAAATACTATCTTAAATGTGCGTAGAGCTAGTTACGTTTCTTTCATTGCTCTGAAGTTCACAGAGATACTTATTGTGTCATCAAAAATTATTGCGTTAATAAACTTTGACGGCGTTATGTTGTTACAAGGAAATTTATGTTTTTAATTAATCTTTAAAGTAATAGGCCTCACATTTTTATTTTTGAACGATAAAGTAATCGCTTCGCTCGTGCGTCTAACACCGCCATCGTGGGAAATCGGCTACTTACCGCCCTTGTATTGTAATATACTATTATTTTAATGGTCCAAAAGTGTGACTTCTTGGGTTAGACAGATTTCAGTTATGATCCACCACATCGAGTTACTGAAAATATAGAATTTTTAGAAGTGTTTGTTTGTTATAATAGTATCAGTGTCTGTCTTGTCTAGCTGCTGACCTAAATCACCTTCCGACCGATTTTATTCAAATTCCATAATTTTATGATTTCCCAGAAGTTTTTTAAAGCCCCTCCAGACTCACGGCGTGAAGTCTCGTGAATAGCTGTGAACGTGAATTTGGATGGCTTTCACAGACTTCGCGCATATTTGTGGTTGTTTTCTGGTCATTGTGCGAAAACGGGACGACGTTGACGGCGCGAATATTTCGCGGACTAGAACTGTGAAGCCTCTAGCCCAGGGCAGTTGTCATTTGAACTCAACAAAATTCCCTACAAGTTGAATTTTTGCACAGATGTTTCTTAAGGTGTCCCAAAACCAAATCCGCAAAAATCACAAAATTCACAACATGGCTACGCACGATATTGAAGGCTAAAAGTTTTTTGCAAATACCTCGCGGTCTATGCATCGGACATTCATAAGGTCCATACGAAAGTTGTAGGGAATTAAATTATCTACAAGATTTGTCTATAGCATGTTTTCCTGAAACCACGCCCTTTTCGAGATATTCAAGGTCAAAGTTTCAAAAATAAGAATTATTCTTGAAATTTCAATATGGCTGCATCAAATATTTTATTCATTAATTGATTCTTTTTTGACGGAACATATGTTTTGTATACAATCTCTAAAGAAGATCAGAACGGCACATTAAAGGTTGTTGTTGTAATGATGATCTTTACTATTCATGAACACTAATATTTATTAATCTTTCTAATCTAATCTATTTGTTTTTTAATACAGTTGGAAATGAAAATGATCGCTCATAAAAAGGATGGTAAATCAGGTATTTATTTTTGCAAACTTATTAAAAATGGCTCAGTTAATATTAAACCTAGCATTTTCAAATAAAGCATTCAGATTTACTTTTAGAAGCTTTTCTTTAGTTTGATTGAAACACAATTAAGTATTATAAGTATACAGAAGAGTTTATTTTTTGCAAATGCAACATGCTTCTTGGCGTCTTTTTCGCCACCACATTGGCTATTGAGTGTAATTTGACCGCCTTGTAGTTCATAGTTAGAGAAATGAGTGCTATAATGGGTCAAGTGTTGTCCATTGACGAACTATTATTTTTTGTCTAGATCATGCCCCCTCTACAAACAGTCCTTATAACTGTAGGTTCAATTTCAATCTTGGCGGCGGCGGCCACGATGGCACGTCTCATTTGTAAGGTTATATAAAAGTATAAAACGGCGATGTAACTGGCTAATATTGTAACACACGACCGAAAAATGATCCCAATTCAAATTTCAGCCAATTCGAACAATCCTGGTTTGTTTGGAAGTATTTCAAAAAATTTGATTTTTTGAATCCTGGCATAAAAGCAACAAACAATTTTTAGAGAGTACAAACCCAGTTTTCAAAAGACATACATACACATGTATTGCCGCCCACCGCTAGTGCAAAACTGTGTGACCGTATACGTATGTATACATAATGCTGATGGGCCGATGAGGATAAAGGTACTGTTCATAGAGATATCTCCTCAGATAAACAGAATCCAGTCTTCTCAACAGTGCCACGCCGCTCGATACGAAAGGTTTGATTTAGAAATGATGTCCAAAATAAAAAAAATAATAACAGTACTTTGGACCATTTTTATCCGTCTAAAAGAATTTTTGTTTTAGAAGAAATTTTAATCGCAACATTAAAATTCATTCACTGGATTTCAATTTACTTTTATCTCTTTGACGGAAACTTGTAAGTGGTATTCGGCGATCATCTGATGCAATATAAAAAAAAGTGTAAACTGTAAGAACATATCACCGCTGTCTATGCAAGTGTATGTGTATATATTTAAACAACAAAGTAGAAATTTACATTCGATACACAAATACAAGGCCATATTTGCTATGGAGTTCTGTATACATATATATACGTATCTATAACTTCATTTAAACGACCACTGATAGAGTAATTAGGACTCCGTGTTGGGGGTGTTTTCACTATCTATTACCCACAGTGTACTTACGGTAGTCATTTTCATATTATTCCTTAAATGTATCACGTAATTTTTAACAAATCGTATTAACTTACGATGTCAATAACGTAGTGGAGCTCAGGTTTTATTCAATATCCCTGTCATCGCCTAGGAAAATTTTGAATTTTATATTTATGTCGGCTTTATTAGAAAACCATTGGCGTTATTAAAAAATCGCATTTGAAACTATCCCTGCGACCACAACACATATTAAAAAATTATGGGGAGGAGTTAATTCTTCCCACAGTGCATTCCTAGGGGTCCAATAAGAATCGATAAAAAACAAGAATTCCCTTTTTTTGCACTTGCGAAAAAAAATAAAAACCTCTCAAATATTCCCAACTAATTTCGACACGTCACGCGATATAGTTCTACTAATACTGCCCATAGCCACAAAATGAATTCGATTTGCATTAAAAGCCAGAGACACGTCCAGAGAGCTTTAATTGGTCGCAATGGCAGAGCCCAGAAAAAGATGTTATACCGCATCGAGGTAAAGATGGCTGGAATGGATAAAAATAGAATGCGACCATACCGAGTTCTAGAAGCACTAGAAACACCAAGAACAGATTTCTTCACTTGTCGCTGACTTAATTTGATGACATGCAACTCCTGGGGATAGGGTAATTGCGGTTTAAGTCCTTTTTCTCCATCGATTCTTGCTGTCTAGTTAACATTTTTTGAATTTTTTGCTCGTTTGATAGCCAGTCGTCCAGCAGGGGATACGGAAACAGACCAATGTGAAGTCAGACAACTGCTAATCGAGTGTAGCATTGCAACTGTTGTTACTGCGATATTTATGGTTAGCTGACTAAAGTAAACAAAGACGAGATTTATTCAAACGGCTTCGGGATAGGATATCTAACCGGGGAGAATTCAGATTGAGGCAGGGAGAAGAACTAATGGTCTAGACGATCAGCATGAAAGGCAACTGTTTACTGCATTAAATTGGTATGGAAACAAGGGACTGATCATGAATAAGGTTTGTTCAGGTTCGAGTCTGCCTAATGCACCTAATGGGTTCGAAATAGACGAATTAATCATTGAATATTTTTCGCCTTTCGTCTCAGGGTTACGCCTTGATTCAAGTCTCTAATGGCTTTCATGTTGATCAAATTATATCAAGAGGTGACAGTTTCTAACAACTCTGAGGAAGGCCTTTAGCTTCACCATAAATTTCATTTGAAATGCGACCCGCCTCATAATCCACACCAATCGATGGAATGTGTCACCGCCGGCTGAAGGCGTTCAAAAACAAAAGACTAAAGCGACGAACTTGACTCTCCCATCACGACTTGGGGGTTGCGGCACGCATACCTTGTCACAGTTAAAGCGCATTTTGGGCCAATACCTGTAAATATTAAGTTGTTATTTTACCAACATTTATTTTAAAAGTTATTCCTTACCGTCGTCTGTAAATTGCTTGGGACATTACCTCCTCATGACGTCGAGTTTTCAATTCAATATTTATTGCGACACACTAATTTGGTGGACAATTCATGCATGCATTTTTTCCGGGAATGCTTCGAAGGTAATAACAACGAAGACAAACAGCCTTCGGATGAAATTTTCTGGAACCGTGAACAAAAGTGACACTGATCTCTCTGCAGCATCGGTTACCCTTGGGGCTTTACAAGTGCACCAGAGCATATTTTATCTTGCTACGCTTTTTTTTCCATTGTTATGCTTAAGAACATCAGAAATGCTATGCGGAGATATCTTTCCAGAGATGGGACGTGTCTCTGAAGGAAGTTAAATTGGTTAAGAAAACTTTTGGTCTTGCACGGTTTTCGCAATTTCGCAAATCGTTATCTTTAGGTGACTTTAAACCGACATCTGTGCGATCAAATTAATTAATTTTTTGGGAGGAACTTTAACCATATGTAAAGATATAAATCCTGAGATAATATTGAAACATGTGCACTTCTTTTTTAAACATTCAAGTCAGGGAACAACAATTTTAATAAACAAATTATTTATTACCACACTCCTTGCAATATTTTGGTATTAGTTTGCGTTTGATGATGAGTTTCATTCATTTTAAACATATGCAAAGATAGCACAACAAAGCAAGTTGTTAGTCGCAAGTCGTACCGGACTATCCCAGTTTTATAAAATCCCCAAAAGAAAAGTCTTTCTAATTGATTCGATAGTCATATTAAAATGATGACCTATTTTCCTTCATTTTTGACTTTATAACAGCCGTCACATGTACATATTTTCAATCGGTACATCAGTAAATCTTGAGGGCCTACCGTATTTTTAAAACAATTTTGACGACGCGAGTAGTCTAGTGGTAAGCGTGTAAGACTGCCGATCCAAAAGTCCTTGGTTCGAATTCCACTCGGACCCCACGCTTGCACTCCCCGAGTGCGCTTTTCCTAATAAGCGATAGATGGAAGCCCCATCAATTACAAAACGATTCAAGAAACGGAAGCAGAGCCTCGACGTGGAGAGGCTATGTGGGTGTGGAAGCCCTATGCTCCTATTCGGAGTGAAGTAGGAGATATTCATGAAAAAATCGATGCCAAACGAAAATGTGTGCAGTTTTTTAACGCAGTATCAGCACGCCCAAGGCCCCACCTGATCACGGCCATGACGCCTGAGACGTCACAGCGTTGGGCGCAACCGGCCTCACATATTAGCTTTTATACTTTATTTGCGCCTTAAATGCAAGAAAAAAAATTAGGCTCCTATGTTGATTCATGAATTAGACTTCGTTTCATGTGTCTATATTCTGTAAATTACTATTGTTGATTGTAAAAAAAATCAATGAATTCGCTCCAATGACCTGCGATATAAAAAAAAAAGGAAGAAAAAAATCTACAAAGTGGGAGTTGGACTCCCACAAAAAGAGTTCCGTACCCTTTGCGTAAAAACGCAAAAGTATTTTTAGACAGACTTAAATATATAACACCAGTATCTTGTCATATCTCTCTCAAAGCATCAACAGTATCTTATCATATCGGAAAAATAGGTTAATCTTAAACTGTTTGCAATTTTTTATTATTATGTTCTACGTCTAAAATTTATGAAGAGTTATTTTGAATTTTTACTCCAAGTGTCTACTTGAGATTGAGGGAAGCGACACGATATTTGCATATATTTTCGACTATCGCGAGCGCAAAGTAAAAGAAAATATAAAACACTTATTCTAACTACAATTGAAAAGCTGGTTCAAACAACATATTCTCTCTCTATTTTGCAGCTGTTTCCGACGCGACTCGTATGCAAACTTCTCAAAAACGACTATAGTCGACACCAATTCAGTATGCCCATGTATATTATATGGCTTTACTTCTATGGGAGACAAAAACAAAAACGAATGGGGTGATAGATGTCAGGGTGGTACAGGGTGATTAATAAATTCGGGATGCACATTATAATTTTATTTTTATTTTTTGATCTAATTAACGCAGCGACATCAAACTCAGGCCAAACAACTACTTTTTACTATCTTAAAGTGCTTTCGAACAATTTCGCCAATATTGATCTAAATCTACTACTGCAGGAATGCTTTAAAATTTCCTTAAATCACGCTTCTCCAATTTTTCTCCGAAATTATTGTATCTTATTATTATCATCTTTTTCATTTTTATTAAATTTCCCACCTTGTTGCCATTCTAAAGTGGTACAACACGTCCAGGCAGAGAGAGGATATACAAATTTGTACGTTGAAAACGTTTTGCGGAATTTGAAAAAAATGGTTTTGTCCATGTTAGATCTATAGACAAAACACATCGCATGTCTTTGAAACTATTGATTCTACAGAAAAGAGTATAGATACCTTTTCTGTGCCGAATTTTATAAACCACAATTTTTTCATAAATATTTCCCTCAAAAACTTGATATTTTACGAGATATTTGCAAACAACTTTAAAGCTCGCTTTATAACCCACGGCTCAAAATAAGCGTACTTTATGTCTCCACGAAAGTCTAGCTTATTCAGACTTATTCCGTAGGCGAAGTCTTGTTACTGTCCCTGCTCGTGCCTGATGAAAAAATATTTTTTTTGAGTCTGGCTTTGTATTTTCATTTTACATAGTCCCTGTAACTGATATTGTATGAAAAATCGGCTTATAGTTTGGAAGCTAGAGGTTGGTAACATACAGATGCACCGACAACTGGGCGCGAACTATAGGGTTCCGTTTGGACCCTTTAGATATGGAACCCTAATTAAGTAAAAATGGGAGAGAAATTCATTATTAACTTCGTTGAAAAACATTTACATTATTAAAACACGTTTTCCAACCGAGCGAGTAAGGCGCCCTTTGTAATGGTGAAACAAAAATAATGTGTAGATTGTAGATGCTATAAGTGTTCGTATGAAGAGACTAATCTTAGCTAGAGACCCTGGGTGAAAACAGATATTTGTTATTCAATTATAAAATGAGAAAACAATTCGTAGTATCCTATACTGACTCCACAATGTCTAACGTCAACCGTTTTGCGTTTTAAATTTACATATCATTTACATTACAATCGGACATTTTCAAAATATTTTGATACTTCGTCAATTATTTTTGATTTCACGGAAACTCACCAGTACAGCGAGACTGATGTCATTCGTGTATTTTCGTAAATTTTGTAATCTCAAGAAAAATGAATGGAACATGCAGAGACACATGCACTATTGCGACTGTTTTTTTGTTATTTTACAAATGGCACATTCATATATTTAATTTAATTTAAATCCGGTTCGAAGATCACATCCAATTTTTCCTAGAATGGTAATAAATACACCGTGTATTTGCGCGCCAAAAAACGACCCAGAACGAGGTGGCAGAGTTTATTTATGCTTCAAAATCTGATAATACGTGTCAAAAGGCGCTCAAGTCAAATGATTCACGTTATCATGACGACATGGAGCCACTCAACCAGTTCTACTCGCACAACCGTCTTTCATTTCAGCCAGACCGGGGATGTGGTATTTGAAGTGTCGCAATCACGTTCATAGTTGAGAATCATGTCTAGTTGCTCATCAAAACCAGTTAACTTCGGCCATAAACACGAAATATGTGATAGAAGCGCAAAAATTTGATACGTCACAGAATGGGAGCCAATGGATAGAAATTTATATCAGTTCTGAAGACCATAAAGCATCGATTGGGACGCATTTAGGCGATAAGTGTGTCTCATTGGGATTTCCGAAAACTTACATCACCTAGCCACTGATATATTCACGTGCAACAGGATGTTAATTAATTGCAACCGGCTTATTCGGGACGGTGATGAGCAGCATTGTTCATCTGAATAGCTCCAATCGTTCCGTCATGTCTTCCTCCTGCTTTGCGTTCCGCGCATGAAATATTACCGCTTTTTTAACCGATTTGTTACTAGGTCAAAAAGTCAAGTCAGATTCAGATAACTTTTCCATTAATCGTCTTATGCAATACGTTCCACCGTTCAATTACTTTACGTTTGTAAATATTCTGCTGAATGTGTTAAGACCGTTCTACTCCGTCATATCCTAGCTGTGAATTTTCTAAAACTTTGAAATAATCACGACCCATATGCGGAAAATGAAGGTGTGACTGTTTTTGTCTCTAAATTCCAAGTTCCAAGCTGAAGAGAAAAACCTTAAGTCTGTTTCGGGTGAGGCGTGTATGTACATCGGAAGAACAAATGTAAAAAGTTTATTTGTAAAATAATCTCATATGTTTTATGGTACAAATTTTTACATATTCATTCATTAATAGCAATCTTAAGGCCTCATAGTGGTTCAAGGCACACACAAAATCAGGCAAGTGCGAGTCAGACTCGCTCGTTAAAGGTTCTGAATATTTGCCAGAAAACAAATGCCTGTAATTTAAAAAATATTTTGTCATGTGATGTAACTACAAATTAACAATTTTCAGCCCTTTCCTTTACGTGTGCTGTGAGCCCTTTCTTGCCAATTTTTATGATTCTAGGTCAACGGGAAATCCCCTATAGGTTTTGATTTATTTGCGAGTGTCAAAATATGCGCGACATAAATGGCGGGTTTTCTTTATTACGTTGACTTAGAAGCTTGATTTTTTACAGCTCTAAGGGCCCGTACACCTGAAACTTTGATATTAATTTCAACTTGATACCTCCACGCGTTCCTGGGAAAAAGGGTCTTGACAGACAAGACAGATAGACGGGCAACGAAGTGATCCTAACATATAAGGAAGGGTTCCTTTTTTGTCTTTTGGGGTACGGAACCCTAAAAATGCTGAAAGGTTTTAGACATTGGACGGTTAAGTGGTATTAGGTCACATTTCACAATCCGCATTTCCAACCGAATGAAATTTCCTGAAATTTCCCGATTATTATCTACTGACTGAAAATTTGCCTTTTACAAAATGTCTGAGTCCAGCCAAGATCTGTTTTTTTTCAAGTCTCCGGAAGGGCTTAACAAATAATGATTTGATATGCGGGGCATTTCACGTGAAGCGGACAGCGAAAAAAAAGTGACGTTCTGAAATTTGTTCATATTCGGCTTAATTGCACTTCTAGTAGGTATGAATGTGGACGCACAATATTTTTTTTGTATGATGTTTATTTGTCAAGTTATTGGCTTCTAAAGAATTGTCGTTATTGAAATTCGTATTTTTTGGAAATAGTTTTTCGAATTAAAAAAATTTTTTTTTAAATATTAAATATGGCGACATAAATAAAAAATGTACTGTTCTTTTTAAATACAAAATAAAACTGGTTTTTTTATTTTTTTTTAATATACAAAACCGGAAATAAACTTTTCAAAACAGAATTTTAGTAACTTCGACCAATTTGTTTTTTTATTTTTTTATTTCAAAATATAGCCTAAAGTACATTTATAATACACCAGAAATTCCAAAATGGGATCTGCAATAGTTTAGGAGATACATGAATTAAAGTACATACGTGTCGCACTGAGCGTCGTACTCTAGCTTCCTTAGGTCGACTGGTTTGCGCGGTATCACACTAAAACGCTGCAATATTTATATTTACTATCCTATTTAAGCGTATTTAAAGCTCTAACAATGTTATGGGGTATTTAATATTCAAATTAAAATAGTACTTATTGAACAAAAGAAGCAGTGGGTAGTCTAAAACAAATTTTGTGGTAAGTCTTAAAAAGCGACTGCTGGCGCCACCTCTTAGATACGAGAAGTACTAAAATGACAAATAGAAGCTTTATGTTAGAAAGAGATAGAAGCATGCCACTAAGCAATTTCGTATTTTCCGTTATTTCTTTAGTTGTTGTTCTAACCTCTGAGCGACTTGTGCACATTTTAAGATAGTTATTGATTTATAATGGCTCCGTACGGTGATCGATGTTTTAATCCATTTCGCTTGGTACTTCATCGAAAGTTTAAAAATTGAAGAAAAATATCTGAACATTTGGCTCAAAAGTTGAGATTTTCACTCGATGTTTATGTATGTGCCTCTTGTAGGAAAAGACTCTTATATGAAACACCTCCAGTACTAATTAATGAAGATCTTGTACAGTGCAGTCAACATCGAGTGAACCTTCGCAAAACACCCAAGATGAACCGTTCGTTCCTGAAGATAAGTTTAAACACTATCAATAACTATCTTAAAATGTGCACAAGTCGCTCAGAGGTTAGAACAACAACTAAAGAAATAACGGAAAATACGAAATTGCTTAGTGGCATGCTTCTATCTCTTTCTAACATAAAGCTTCTATTTGTCATTTTAGTACTTCTCGTATCTAAGAGGTGGCGCCAGCAGTCGCTTTTTAAGACTTACCACAAAATTTGTTTTAGACTACCCACTGCTTCTTTTGTTCAATAAGTACTATTTTAATTTGAATATTAAATACCCCATAACATTGTTAGAGCTTTAAATACGCTTAAATAGGATAGTAAATATAAATATTGCAGCGTTTTAGTGTGATACCGCGCAAACCAGTCGACCTAGGGAAGCTAGAGTACGACGCTCAGTGCGACACGTATGTACTTTAATTCATGTATCTCCTAAACTATTGCAGATCCCATTTTGAAACTTCTGGTGTATTATAAATGTACTTTAGGCTATATTTTGAAATAAAAAAATAAAAAAACAAATTGGTCGAAGTTACTAAAATTCTGATTTGAAAAGTTTATTTCCGGTTTTGTATATTAAAAAAAAATAAAAAAACCAGTTTTATTTTGTATTTAAAAAGAACAGTACATTTTTTATTTATGTCGCCATATTTAATATTTTAAAAAAATTTTTTTTAATTCGAAAAACTATTTCCAAAAAATACGAATTTCAATAACGACAATTCTTTAGAAGCCAATAACTTGACAAATAAACATCATACAAAAAAAATATTGTGCGTCCACATTCATACCTACTAGAAGTGCAATTAAGCCGAATATGAACAAATTTGAGAACGTCATTTTTTTTTCCCTGTCCGCTTCACGTGAAATGCCCCATGCGTCAGTTGAAAAACTTGTGTAAAAATTATAAAAAATCAAAACGTTTTTTATACTTTCTCGATAACTCGAGAACTATTGATTTTAGAGAAAAATTGGTTTCACAATAAAATTTCGCAAAAGATAGAAAAACTTATAAATTCCAGTATGCATTGTTGTTATTGCAAAATAGAAATAACTAACGAAAAAAAATAAATGAAAAAACGTATTTTCTTGAATTTTTTGGAATTGAGGTACAAAGTATTATACATCTTACTATTATGACACAACATCCAAATTTCATCCAAATCGGTTCGACAGTTTATCGTACAATAATTTGTTGTTGCTAATTTTATAAGTGTTGACCCAACTGAATTAATCTATAGTTTTTGTAGCCAATTTTTGGACGTACTCTTGGAGATGGCAACTATTGATCTGCATTAAAAAAATTTCCATATTAACAATTCAAACAAATAATTCTTATATTTTGTGAAAATATGTACGTAATACTAATTGCACACATACATAGTAACAGAAAATTTTTCAAACTAACGACTAAATATTAAGATACATAGGTCCTGCTTTGCTTTGTAGATTTAAATAAAAATCACCAATTTATCTTTTACAGAAGCCGAGAAAGGTCGATTAAAGGTTGTACGTTCTTTTTGAACAGGGTGCGATCGATTCGATTTCTCAGAATCCAATAATAGGATTTGGAAAAACCAAAGTTTAAAATGAGCGCTTGTTCATCTTCTATTTGATCCCGTAGTTAAATTCCAGTTAAGCAAGAAATGTGTTTATAAGGTATTTTTCGGCTGCCATTTTGAAAGAGTTTTATGTGTTGTTCTCGACTGGACTACAGATTTTTCACATTAAATCCCCCCTTTTGCAAATCAAATTCACCATCTATTTGTATTGTATGTAGGCAGAGTTGATACGGAAATTTTGCTAAACATGTGCATTAAAAACTCAAAACGCTAATACTTTCATTTTTAAAACTTCTTAATTTTATAGGGCGACAATGAATCCATCTCTTGAGTCAAGTTAGAAATCGTCCGCATACATACAACCGTATAAGTTCTGATAAAAAACATCTTAATAAACTGTTACAATGATGGTAAAACCATCAATGAATCGAGATAAATCGCTGGCATAAAAATAACACGGCAAAATTCATTATTAAGCAACACAACAAAAATTGTGGGTTGCTAGAAAAAATGCGGGGTGGGAATCGGCCTCTTAAATTAGCTCCAGCCACATTAAGCAAAAATTGGAATTCAACATACGGGCAATTGTATGACATGAAGTAATTCAGCAGTCTACAGTCAACACAAGTATCTTCTGCGAATTTCTGCGAAGATTACTTCAGAAATTGGAAGATAGTTTGGACTACCACCATATTCTCCAATGTTGAACCCTATCGAAGAAGTCTTTGACTTAGATGGTGAATTTTATTTGCAAAAGGGTGAATTTAATATGAAAAACCTGTATGACTGACAATTTGCTTTTTACAATATACCCACTGAAAATTTGACAGGAAAGCAATGAAGTGTCACCGCTTTAAAGACGGTTTGGAAATAGTGCCCATTGGGAAATGTTTTCAATAGAAAAAATGTCTAGGAATTATGGATTGGGAAATGTGTTCATGGGGAAAAATGTCTACTTGGAATTATGAATTGGGAGATATGGATTATATGGATTGGGGAAAATGTGTACGAGTACCTTGTGTAAAAGACCAAAAGGAATAAAGAAATACGACATATCCTTTGGAGCAAAAACATATAAAATTGTCTCTCAAAAAGATTTCCGCCATTTATTTATCCCTTTGGTGTATTCTCCAAACGGAGCTTCAGAGCAAATTCGATTCGGGACTTTACATTTTTGGTTTCTTAGCACTTTCTGGCGACTATTCCTGCTAGTTTGGCATCCTATATTCTTGTTTCCTAATTTTTGGATAAACCGTCGTGGATGACGCAAATGATCTGATTACGCCAATTGCCAAGGTTATTTTGCCTTTTCCCGATTCTCCGTCTTGGTTAAAAGTTTCTCTCTTCCAAAATTTAGTGGGCTTTTCGACCCATCTAAGATAAGATATTCATCAGAAAGTGAATAATAAGTATTAAACATGTTTAAAATTGACTCACTTTGAAAATATTTTGTTTTGAACCGGTTATATGTATAACTGTAAATTTTTATTTTATTAGGCATACACCTGTTCTTCTGGCCAACTAGAAAAACTCTTCTGGAGCACTTCCGCGGGATATTCAAGACACAAAATAAAATTGGGCATCATTGACATCGAAATTGTATGTAAATAATTCATTCCCTTGTAATATCTTGCTAATTGTTATTCTGCAAATGGAAGCAGAATTGCTGTGGAAACGGTTGAAACCTATTTATTTGTCTTATACGTAATATTTTAAATACTTTACATATACTCTTACTAATTTATACTCACCCCATAGTATATTTTCTCCAAGTAAAGAAATGAATCATTACGTTGGTTGTGTAGGCAAAGGCGGAAAAAAAAACGAAGTGTAGAGGAAATAACATGTGCGTCTCATTCATCAAATTGAGTGAATTTACATTTTGATTTACGTCATAAAATCAACATCAAAAAATTGCTAACTGGTTTGGAATCGCTGGTATCCTCCTTCTAATATCAATTCCGGCAGCGCAGGTTTTTTAAGTAAATCTGTTTTGGCAAGCTTTATGACAATGTCCCTTCGATAGAACGGTTAGTGAACCCCACAATCTGTACCTACGCACATGTTTTAATATGTACAATATATGGAAATTTCCCATGGAAACCCAACTAAACTTAACAAAGCTTATATAAAGCGCTAACAGACAATTAAAGTGAATTCCTATTCTCTCTTAAACTTTCTTAACATTTTTCCAATGACTAAAAATAAACAATGCAACGACCCGAGATTCAAAGAGAAGGGACCCAGACGGCAATTTGAAAGAAAATCAACTTGAACAGGTTAGCGACTGCGGTTATATAAAACTTAATTAATCGGCAGCTCCTACATTCGTTTATCCCAGAACCAGAGTTACATCACAAGATCACGGTCATTTGTTGAACCTGGCGAAGCTTCATCTTTTGTACTCGTACAAACCGACTCCCTCAAGATTAATGTGTGGCTCTCTCACGATGTCATTGATTTGGTCGGTGTAAATAAGAGTGTTATAGTAGCTGCCAGTATATCACTTATACTCTTTTGACGTCTCCATTACAATTAGGCTTGAAGTGAAAACTTAATTTTGGACAACTGTTCTCGCTAAGCAAAATATCCAAAGCGGCTGTGTGGGGAATAATTTTCAATTTGATTAATTATTCGCGTGTTTTTCTTTAATCTGTAAAAATGATTTAATTCTATCTTATTAAACTCTTGGAAATAGATATTGCTAGAATCGTGAAGGTGTATTTTTTTGCAAACTGCAAACGGAAGTCATTATTTCTCGAGTAGTTACAATAAGCTAAATTTATTTATAGGTTTCGACGTTTTTGCATATTCGGGCAAAAGCGCTCAGGTATGTACACGTCTCCGGTTGATTATAAAATTTATTGTTTCATGTTGGGGCGGTGAATCATACGATAGCATCGAATTATAAAATTTGGAATTCTATTAACTTTCGAAGATGGATCTAGAAAATGAGATTTACGATCAATAACACGTGTCTAGTTTGCGGTCGTGTAGAATTTGAAATAGAATTTCATGAAAACTGTTGTTGCCAAATGACTTCCCAGAAAAACAACCTGTCTGCACAGCGCATTTCGTTTCCTTAGTCATCTTTATAGGGATACAAGTGTAAGTAGGCATAGCACATAGTTATCGCTTGTTTCTGTGATTTTGAATTTTTGTGAATTTGCCCGCTCCCGTAGTTTTGTGTAAAATGAGAGGAAGTACCTATTTGCACTTATTTATGTGCCTATGTGTGTGTATCCGTTCATGTAATATACGGACCTGCCAAATTTCAGTCTGCATAAATAGTTAATGCGTGCTTGGCTATGTATGTAAAGTATGTATTTAGTATACAATAATTGCTTTTCTCACAGTTATTTACCTTTTACAAAACATGTACTAGTTAAAAAAGTAACTAAAATTTGTTACGTGTATCCCGTGTACTCCACACATGGGCACACTCTTAAATAAACATGAGAAGACATGTGGTTTCCAAGATTTTTTACCAGCTTTCCAATGTTGCATAGACAAAAAACTTTTAGAAAAACTGTCCTTGGTGTAATCATTTTACAGGGAAAAGGATAGCATTGGAAAAGGGGTGTGATTTGTTTTTTAATGTTATATATAAATTTTTGGTAAACATATAAGCTATTGTAAGGAAAATATATATTTCAATAAAAACTTTGTAAAATTTGCAAAATTTTAGTTCCAAAACCCTAAAATTTAAAAGCAAAAACATTTACTGTACTTACCTTCAAAATATATTTTAGCTATACAAATTTTTGTGGCACGTTTCTAAAATCAATTAATTAATAATTTTTTTGTAAATTTTGAAGAACTAAGAGTGTTTTGTTAAAAAAAAGTTTTTAAATGTTCACCAGCATTATTTACGAGGCTTTATTTTCCGTTAAACCGGTTAATGTTATTCCTAAATTAAAGGAAGATGTTTATACTTACAATAGTTGTTTTGAAGTATGACCTAAACGAAATAATTAAATCTCTCTTAATATTACTCATCATATTTTATTTAGATTTATTAGTAATATGCACCAACAGGTAAATATACTTTCTTGAATGACGCAAGGATGCAGGATAAAAGTGGCAAAAAATGAAAGGCCATTGGTTATTGTTTATATAAAAACTGTATATTTCTTTAAACGCTAAAAAATACTTGAGAGCATTAAATACTTAAACTGCTTTACAATTTAAACATGAAGAAACTCGTCGCGCCAATAAATACAACTGAGGCTCCTCCTCACATTAAAAATCAGAATCTATCCTCTTCCTGGAATACTTAACGAGCCTCTACGCATTCGGATTAATCAAAGAACTTAATGAAAACCACAATAAAATTTCGGAAATACAAAATATTATACATAAATACAGTTTAGCAGTGATATTGTCAAACTGAGGAAATTATGGGCCTGTGGCATGCAAATTGAAAACAAAGTCTAATTGTCAGATAGTACTTTTACATAAATATCTTATTATTATTAACGGTTCTCCTATAACAATAGATATCTATTCGGCATCGTATAATAGCTGAATAACCAACTCAAGTTGATGTTATCGTTGTAATCTCTTTTACATAATTTTAACTATTGCAATCGTGCTGGAAGTGCCAAAAGTTTCCCAGTCAAAACTAAAACAATTTAATTTGCGTCTCAAAACTTTTGCCGTTTCCTGAGTGATAGTTCTCGCTTTTAGAATTTCTTAAAGGATCCATAAACAGTACTACTTTTAGGTTAAATTATAAAAACGCGAATACAAATAAATCACAATACAGAGGAGTAAATGCAGAGGAAATGACCGATGTTATTGTACAAAAATTGAAGTTCTTAATTTATAACTTTACTTAGGCTATAAAATCTCAAAAATCATCTTTCAAATTTGAGAGAAAACATTCAAAATTCGTTGTCCTTTATTGTAAAGTAAAAAGACAAGGCAGTTAAAGCATTTTTAGTCCTAAGTCGGGCAAAACTGTTTACAAATGGGAAAAACATTGTGAATGCCTCTACTACAGTACAGAAAAACCTGCTCATTCTTAGCGACCTGAGCACTTCTCTCTGCTTAGTGTTATAACTTTAATCTTAAACTAAACTTAACTAAATGAAATCTACAAATGGTTTTGCCTTTACAAATATTGCTAAGAAAAGAGGCAGTGGCTGCCCTTCAGTGATTAAATTTAAACGCTATTACCTAACGTCTTACTATGGCATTTAGCAAAAGGCTTTGAGTGGAAGAAAATCGTAAAAATCTACTCTTCATCTTTTCATTTATTTAAGATAAATCGGTATTTCTGCGATTCTATTTACTTTTTACAAACGTGAGAGAAGCCATTTTGATATTTATTATTTACAATGCTCACTTTCTTTAAATGTGTTTCCCGGCAGTTTTGTTGGTTTAGTAAATTTTTATAGTACTTTATATGTACGGGATGTTTAAATTGGCGGGCGTATAATGCTATTTTCAGTTCAGTTGGTTTCAAAATAACGTACATATGGTATATCTAAGGTTGTCCATTGTGTCCAAAAAAAACTTAACACTGGTCCGACACCTGCAACGGCAACTTGGTGCGTATGCCAGCATGCGTATTAAAATGAAATAAAAAAATATCAGAATCTGTAAAAATTAATAAGCGCAGATCGAGGTCTCATACCTGTATTATTGAAATTGCATGTAAACGCAATTGTGTTAATAAATAAATAAAAACTGAAATACAGCATGGTTTTTAGTTAGACCTCAGTGATTATATTCCACACGGTGTAAAATTTCATTCTACAATAATAAATTCCCAACAGCAACTTTAAATTTAGACTAATTAATTAGATGAATATCTCAGTTAAAATCAAACAAAGCGCAGAGCGTTTTTTCGTGAAATATTATATGTAGGTACTTATTTTCGCCCAAAAATTACAGTATGTAATTCACATACTTTTAGGCGCAGGATATTCTTGGCTTCATAATCCAAATATTCATTCACGATATGACCAACACGTTCCCTTGATATCTTTAGGGTCTCAGTCTCCGCTATTTCAATCAACTTCACTTTACTGTTATCAAAAATTATTTTGTGGACTTTTTTGATTTTTTCCTCGGTAACAGCCTCTTTGGGGCGTCCACTGCGTGCATCGTCCTCGGTGCTCATTTCGCCTCGTTTAAATTTAGCAAACCACTTTTCTACGGTTGATTTTCCTGGTGCACAGTCCGAATAATGTTTATCAAGCCAAACTTTGGTGTCAACAGTATTTTTTTTCGCCAAAAAGCAATGCTTTATTAACACACGAAATTCTTTTTTGTCCATTTTTTGCAAAGTAAAAAAAGTTCTTTCACTCAAAATGCTATAACTCAGATACTAATAGTGCAACAGCTGTCAAATTTATACACGCGTCTTTTGAAGGTTAGGGCTAACTAGAAATCATATGGATTTGATACTAGTAGCGCCATCTATGTGTTAGCCTACGAACTTTTCAGCCCGCCTGTTATTTACCCAATTCTAAGCGCACTGCAAAGGCACGCAAATTGCAGTTTCAAGCGAACTAAAAGCTGTTATGATCAGCCCAAAATGTGCCCATGCTGCTGTTGTCAATCGAGGCGGAAATAAGTTTTATTTCTGCAATTCTCCGTAATACCCACTAGAGGAATTGCCACCGCGAATCGGGCCAGTTTCCGCTCCCCAAGAAAAGCCGCCCAATTACCGCCAGGTAAAGGTAAACCTAAACAATGCATCCGTACCGTCACCCCACGGAATTCATGAAAAAATCAATGCCACCGGCATGATTTGATATCAAATTAACTAATCATATTGTCGCTGGCTTTGTTGCAATTATTTTATATTATTTAAAAGAAAACCTTCTCGGCAAAACATTCTTGGGGCTAGCTAAATGGAATCAAGAAAGGAAAATGGGAAGTTCATACAAGAAAGTTATTGCGTAAGAGTGGAATGCAATAAGTGACTTAAAAGGTAGAAAATGTAAGTGAAATCAAGTAAGTTGATTTTCTCATAATGTTATGTGAACATGAGAAGCGTGAACGATTAAATTATAAATATTGGATCTGCTTTTGTAAAATCAAATCCAACGACAGTGCACACATATGAGTTTGCTGAGCTCATTAAAATCCTAGAGTGGGCGCGCTATGAGCATTTTGCCGCCCGCGCTAAAAAAAACGTTAATAACTCATAAAACAATTGCCCGTTAGGCTTGCGCTTTTAAGTAGCTGCCTCCACTTTCGCTCGCAACGCGTGCCGAAAGGCTGGACGCCATCAGTGCGCGGGGGACCGCCTGAGGAGGAGGTTGTTACTATTAGGTGTCGCCAGGCGGCAAATTGCTCACCGCACGCACGCCCACTCACGTAAGCAAAAATTGTGACATGTATTTTTTGCGAAGGTGAAATGTAGACTATATTTTATGGTTCATTTATTGTGAAAACTAAAAACGCTTGCTATAAACATTCAAATTATTTACAAAGCTAATACTGAACACTTGATGCTACGGCGACAGTATTTGAAAAAGATTGCCATGCTCCTAGTCAAACAATATATGACCACAAGGTCTTCTATTGATACATTAAATATTCCTTTGAGGCACCAAATTGCTCGCTTTGTACCTATAGAGAAAGCATCATCTTCAAAGAAGGAGGGCAAATGCAATATATGTCCAACAAAGAAAAATAGGCGCACGAAAAAAGGGTGTTGCAGATGCTCAAAGTTACTGTGCACTGAACATTGCACATACCTTTGTGAAGACTGTTTGGATAAAGCATATCCTGTAGATTTAGAAAACATATAATTTTTGTTTTTTTTACATTTTTTTCAGTATTATAGAGTATTATATAGGATAAGTTAAAAAGGTCTACTAAAATATTATAATACTTTTTCTAAAATCGTTTGTAAACCAAAGTTCATAAAACAGAGTTTAATAAATATGTTGATTTATCATTACTTATTTGTGTATTACTTACATCCTCAGAAAATAAATTAATTCAATTGCTGTATTCCTACTTAAAATGGTCAATGAAAGCGGGCGGCAAATTGCTCCCCACGCGCCAACTGACGTTTCGCGGAAAGACGCGCCCACTCTAGGGTTAAAAAGGGTTGCAATTCGAAAGAACAGAACTCTTAGAAAAACTGATACGAAAGAAAAGGTTTTACCGCAGGAGACGGGTGTTGCAATTCAAATTGCAACAATATCGCTAAGTCAGCGATAGTCAACCTCCCGCAGCGACGGACAAAAAGATAACAAAATGCACGTCAGTAGTTTGCACCCACGACATCTGGACAGCGGGCACCTATGGTAGCCAGCCACCCAGACGCCAAGTCAGCGGTTCCGCCGGCGATAAACAAGACACCCGCCGCCGGCTATAGGAAAGATAAGCCGTTCGCAAGGTAAAGCGGCTACAAAGTAGTTGTTATACGAACCGTGGGAAGATGGCATGAGAGAAAGGCAATGCAAAAATATATTGAGAGCGCAAGCCAATTTGGCTAAGAGGAAAATTGCAGTTGCATCCAGAACAGCAACCAGCACGGTTGACTTCTCCGAGTTTTTACCTTGTACATCATTTCCGTGGACTTCATTTATCTTCAAGTTCCTGTGGACTTAGGGCCGTATTCACCAAGAGAGATAATTTTTAACTCCAGATATTTCTTATTCACCAACCGCGATATATCACTGTTGGATATTTTTACGACCACACGAGACCAGTCGTAGAAAAATCGTACAATCATAACCTCACTTGCAAATTTGACATTTGTTTAGATTGTGATTTTGCAGACTAACAATGGCAGACACCATCAGAAGTAAAATTTGTAACATTTGTGTTAACGTATGGAAATTATTGAGTTTTGTAGATTTTTTAGATTTGTTTGCCACATCCTCAAGTTCAAGCTCCAGTAAGAGTGATGAGGAGTTCACGGCTCATATGGATTGGGCTTTTCGCCATATGAACTTGAGAGAGAGACTCGTATTACCCAGAACTACCTTCGATTATCTAGATGATAAGGATTTTGAAAAACGGTTTCGTCTGCCCAGGGAAATGTTTTCGGATCTTTTAGATAAAGTAAGGTTTCAGCTGCAGTTTATGGGCAATAGGAATAATCCCATTCCTGCTCAAATTAAGCTGTTAATTACATTAAGGTATTATGCTACAGGTGCGTTTTAAAATGTACTGGCCGATATGTTTGGCGTGTCCCAACCAACAGTTTGCAGATGCATTGAAGATGTGTCAAAAGCAGTGGCTGCGCTGGCATGTCAGAAAATAAAATTTCTTTTAACAATAAAACTCTTATCACTTTATATAGCTGACCGTCTGAACGTAAATTGTCAATTGAGACATAACCTAACCGGCTGCCAGAAGCTTACAGCTGATTTCGAAAAACATTTTCGAAAAATGGTTTACGACCAGTTGGTGAATACGAAATTAATCTGAGCATTAAATCCTGGATTATAAATATCCAAAGATAAATCTTCCTCGGTGAATACGGCCCTTAATGCCAATCTTACCGTGCTTTCTACGTAGAACCCTCCTATCCTGAATATCCAATCCCACCGCCCTGTGGCCCAGGGTCCTTTCAAAACCAAAAACGCCCAAGAGCCTTTCATTAAAAAACCCTCCATTTCCCGAACCCAAACTTAATTGTAGTATGCACCCTTTAATACCCGGGGTGTATATAACACGGGTTAAAGTATGTATTTATTGGCTCCCAGGCCCATGAATAGTTTTGGGTTTTTTTTCGCTACCTGAACGAAGCAGGGTAGCTAATTTCAAATTCTGCACGCATCTCGTCTGTACCTGAGGCGCCCACACCTGCAACGTGCCCAGGCAAGTTTATGACAAGTTCCCTGGATGGGGATGCATTGTAATGTCCTTTTGGGACATTCGTAGTTCGTTTTCGAGAAGGTGGTTTTCGAATATAGTGGTGAATTTAAAAAAAAAGTGGAAATTTGGAGGTGTGTTTTTTAAGGACTAAAGAGAAATCAAAGATTTGGGAGACTGCATTAGATTGTCTGATGAGTAATCACTGAGCGTCTCTATTATGTGAGAAATTATTTTAATGTTGCGTAAATCGTGTGTACTTTGGATAGGTTAATGTATGTTAGTAATCACTGAGCATTTCCGTGGTGTGAATAAGAATTTAAATTTTGTGCCATCTATGTGTGCTTCGGTTAGGCTATTGGTTGTGAGTTAACGCCGTTGCGAGGTTTTGTTCATTTTATACTCCGGTATAAATCAAATCAAATTAATAGGGTGTTGGCGTGAGAAGGTGTCTTCCGCTTGCGTGAACTCTGATGAGTGCACTTATATATACACTCTGCGACACATGATTGACCTCACCTGTTTTAAATTGTGTTTCGTTTAAGTTGGATCCTTGTTTTTTGAAAAATAGTTGTTGAGAAGTCATTGTTACTTGAAATAGAGTGAAGAAGTCACCAAAATGGGTGGTGGTAAAAGACTGACTCAAGAAGAAATCGGGAAAATTAAAGCGCTGAAAGACGAAGGATATTCTAATAGAGAAATATCCAGAAAAATTAATAGAAGCGCTCGGGTAGTGAACAACTTCTTAAAAGATCCCGAAAATTATGGAAGAAATCAAAAAGGACGAACTAAAAAGGCAATAACGGAACCAGAGAGGCGGAGAATCCTTAGAATAGCTTCAAATTCATCTTCAACTGCGAGGGAAAGTACCAGGTGTATAAGTTTAAATCCGCTGTTTGCTAAAAGGTGGCGCCATTTGGCGAATTTCGCTACTACGACCGCGCCGTGTGCATTTCCTTGCGGACTAGACTGTTGTCAACATAGTCAGTCCACTCCGTCAGCGCATTCGCACAGTAACGTTTGTTTTCCCTGAGTTCAACATGTCAAGATTTTCACCAGAAAAAATGCATTTGCGGGAAGCTTTGCTTTTCTGCTATAATTTAAAAAAATCAGCTGCTGAATCTCATCGATTGCTTGTGGAAGCGTATGGTGACCTTGCTCTATCAGAAACAACTTGCAGGGATTGGTTTCGGCGCTTCAAAAATGGTAATTTCGACCTGACCGACAAGGAGCGTGAAAATCGGCCCAAGAAGGTTCAGGATGAAGAATTGCAAGCTCTTCTGAATGAAGACGACACCCAATCGCAAAAAATGCTTGCTGAACGATTAAATGTAAGTCAGGCAGCCATTTCCATGCGTCTCCATGCCATGGGAAAGGTTCAGAAGATAGGAAAATGGGTACCGCATGAGTTGACCGACAGGCAGATGGAGCGACGTCAAAACACCAGCGAAATTTTGCTTGCCAGGCTGAAACGGAAGTCTTTCCTCCATCGCATTGTTACTGGCGATGAAAAATGGATATTTTTCAACAATCCTAAGCGTAAAAAATCATGGGTTGATCCCGGCCAACCATCAACATCATCCGCCAGACCAAATCGTTTCGGTCGGAAGACAATGCTGTGCGTTTGGTGGGATCAGAAGGGAATTATCTACTTCGAACTTTTGAAACCTGGCGAAACTGTCAATGCCCATCGCTACCAACAACAATTGGAGAAATTGCACCAAGCTTTGCAAGAAAAGAGGCCAGAATATCAGAAAAGACACGACAAGCTCATCTTCCTCCACGACAACGCACCAGCGCATTCGTCTTTACTGGTCCAGGAATACTTAAAAACACTCAACTGGGAGGTGTTACCCCATCCCGCTTATTCACCAGACCTTGCTCCTTCTGACTACCACCTGTTTTCGTCGATGGGCCACGCGCTCGCTGAGCAGACCTTCAATTCTTACGAAGAAGTACAACAATGGCTTGATGATTGGTTTGCCTCTAAAGAAGAAAAATTTTTTTGGAGTGGTATCCATAAACTGCCCGAGAGATGGCAAAAATGTGTAGCTAGTGAGGGAAACTACTTTGAATAAAATTGTTATTAGTTTTTTATGAAAAAAAGTATCTTTTTCTTTGACTGAAAACAGCGGATTTAAGCTTATAGACCTGGTAAGGAAGCTGCTAGAACAAGTGCAAGTATAAGAACAGTACAACGCTTATTAAAGACGTCACCATTACTACAACGTCGTTGTCTCAAAAAGAAGCCAGTATTGACCAGCAGACATAAGGAAAATAGACTTAAATTTGCTAGGAATCACATGTATTGGACAAATGAGTGGACGCATGTTATTTTTACGGATGAAAAGTACTTCACATTAGACGGACGGACGGAGGAAAGATTTATAGCACGTCGTCATCGGCGGCAAGGAGGTCTTATGATTTGGGGAGCCATTTCATACAATGGACCCGTTGATTTGGTTTTTATCAGTGAACGACAAACTGCTAATGACTACGAAACTGGCCTTAGACACGTTAAACTTAAAATTATAGAAAAGATGGACGGTCACAATTGGGTATTTCAGCACGATCATGCAGCCATCCACACTGCGAGGGTTGTTAATCAATGGTTTACTGAAGAAAATATAAGAGTTCTTGAGTGGCCATCATTATCTCCCGACCTCAATATTATAGAAAACTTATGGGGATGGATCACTAGGAAAATCTATGGGTCTGGATGTCAATTTGATAGCTTAGAATCTTTAAAAACAACAGTAATCGCAGCGTGGAATAATGTACCAATTGTCGTAACCATACACTATACAGTCATCATCTATGCCCCTTGTTTTGATTTTGAATCAGCTACACTTAATGAAAACGAATTATATAATATTTTTGGACAACTCTGACGTTAGAGCAGTTCAACGCTATCTTGGCAGAAACACCAGAAAGATCCCGTTCTCCACGTACAGTTCTTGTTGTGTACTTGACAAAACTTAGAACAGGTGAACCAAATGAGAGACTGGCCACACTCTTCAAAACCTCACCCCGAGAGTTCGAAAGAAATTTAAAAATAGCTGGCCTCATTCTTAATTCCGGCGGAATCGAAACATTTCGAACGGAATCTTATTTGGCATTCCTAATTCCGATTTTTTCCGAAAATTGGTTTCTTTCGGAATGGACGCTATCCTGCATTTCGTTCGAAACGTCAAAACCATTCACGGATGTTCCGACAAACTGGCGTGACGGAATGCAAATTTGGGAAGAAGAGAAGTAAGTATGATTAAACGCCGAATTATGAAAAATCTATTTGTATTTCTCTAATAAATAGGGTGAAAAGTACAAAAAAGCAGCAATACCAAAGATTGGTAGACTTATTAGAAGAACACCCAGATATAGCAAAAGGATTTTCTAAGAGAAGTCCGAGTATGCAGAAGACGTTTTGGGAAATGGCTTCAAAGGAGCTAAATAGCTTAGGACCTCTTACCAAGGATGCATCGGGCTGGAAAAAAGTAAAGAAAACTTCCATTGCACTTCCTATTATGAATTAATTAATTTTTAAGGTATGGGCCGACTACAAATGCTACGTGAAAAAGAAATTGGTGCACAATAAAAGGGAGCAATTATCGACAGGAGGTGGCCCCAATAAAATGTATGAATTTTCCGCTTTGGAGGAGCAAGAAATAGCGCTGACGTCGATAAATAAAAGGATAGAAGGAGTAGAAATTCCTTCGTGTTTTGGTGCCTGATCAAATAATACACCAACAAATACCTCCGATGATCCCGCTCCTGACACTTCCCTAAGTTGGAGGCAACAAGAGAAGGAAAATAATCCAAATTTTCTTGAAGCGGCAAATATCGACGACATCCGCAACAATAATCATTGTTCACAAAAAGAAACTACTTTTGATTTGTTAAAGTCACAAGTAGGAATGCAAGCGGGTTTTCATGAAAGTGTGACAACGATGTTAAAAGAATGTAATGAGAACTGTCTACAAATCTTATATACTGCTCATAGTCACAAATCTGTAATGTGAGGGTTCTTTGAATTTTCTTTGAATGTATCACTGAACACTTACAATTAATGTATTGATACTATAGAATCCCTTTCTACTGTAAAATAAATTCTTATTTTCCTTGGGTCCTATAATATTAATATGAGTGCCGTCAACACACAATAACCCCAGGAAAGCCGCTATTCTCATAAAATTTCAATTTTGCTTGACGCTTCTCTTCGTAGGTCATACGCAGAGATATCCACTTGGAGCAAAGTTTCCTCTCCATCAGAGCTATCATTTCCGAAAGAATTTTTGAAAAAGTTGACTGAGCAATTGCTACATCGAAGCCTTGTCTAATTCCATGTTGGTAATTCCCTTCCGCAAAGAAACGTAAGCATGCTGCTAACTTTTGCTTTGGAGAGAGGCCGCATTTTACAACGAAGGGAATATCATCCTGAATTTCACTCAGTACATATTGAAATGCACATTTATTGAGTCTGAAGCCTTTTAAAAATCTGTGTACAAATCAAGGTATTAAATTGGTTTTTAAACTTAAACAATTACTTACAAGTTGTCGGGAAGATTCAGTGGATCAAATTGTTACGAGCCCCGTGGCTCGTATAGCAGGCCCTCCGCCTATAAAAGCCCCGAGCCGCCTTGCCTCAGGGCAGGCAGTCGGCAGGCAGTCAGCAGTCAGTCGACTCCGGTCGAGCACCGAAGGCAGAAGACTTACGGTCAACAGCTATCACCGCTCATACCGCCGACTTTTTTGTTGAGAGGTTTTCCTCGCCCTGAGAGGTTTTCCACGCCCTGAGAGGTTTTCCTCGCCCCTGAGAGGTTTTCCTCGCCCTGAGAGGTTTTCCTCGCCCCTGAGAGGTTTTCCTCGCCCTGAGAGGTTTTCCACGCCCTGAGAGGTTTTCCTCGCCCCTGAGAGGTTTTCCTCGCCCTGAGAGGTTTTCCTCGCCCTGAGAGGTTTTCCTCGCCCCTGAGAGGTTTTCCTCGCCCCTGAGAGGTTTTCCTCGCCCTAACGAGGTTCTAACTGAGTGCTAGAGATCTACTTCTTCTCTGCACCGTAAAACGGATATCGATTCTTGTGCAGAATTAGTAAGTATTGTGGTGTTTTGCTATTGAAATTTTAACATAATTTAAATCATAGGATTTGATTAAAATATTGGAGAAAGACATCATAGGGAGAAACATACTTTTAACAAGTAAAAACAATTTAAGATAAAGAAGAAATAAAGATAATAGATAATTTCTGTTATCTGCGATATGCCATTATTGGCTCGAAAGAGGTAGTGGAGTCACAGCCCTTGACGTTGAAAGGGCCACTGATGAAATTATAAAAAATTTTCCGGTCGAAAAAAAGGTAATTGATGATTCAAGCTTCTATATTTTATACTAAGGTAATAATAATGATTAAAGGAAATATATATTGGTGGGAGTAACAGGAGAGGCAAGCTTGCCCAAAAATATTATTCACTACGAAAAAAGTATCAAACACAAGGTTTGATTGAACGACGAACAAATGTAAAAAAAAATCAAGTTAGAAGATTTACCAAGTGAATCTACATCAAATTATATAGGTTACGTAGTTGGTTAGATTAACTTTCATTTGTTTTATTTTTGCTTTACATTTTTAGATCAATCTGCTCTCGACAATCAAATATGGCTAAAGAATAACAGAGAGCCTGCGGGGGGATTCTCTACCAATTTAGAGTTAGAATTTAGAGTCTAATTTCTAAATTTAGAGTGCTTCGCGATTCCCTACGAGAAAATGGTCTAAATTTAGAGCCAGTATGACAGTTCTAAGTTAGAGCAAAATGTGACGGTGGCGCCAACTTTGGGCAATTGCGAGAGATAAATAAATGTACTAGAGCACTCTAAATTTAGAGAAATATTGCGATTCTGTAGCCATTTTTTTCTCTAACTTAGAGCTCTAAGTTAGAGCGATTTTATTCACATGTGGATTGTCTTGTGAGCAGGTAGCATTATCGCAACGGAAATTCAAAAATAATTATGTGAGTATGGATTTATTTAATATTATTGCTTGTATTGTAATAAAGATGCTGGAATTTGTGATTAAATTGGATTTTATTTCTTTTATAGGGAAACTAAAACCAATCGACAGCAGTTCGAAAGATTAGTTAGTTTTATGGAGAGCCACCCGGATTTAGCCAAAAATCTTTTAAATAACGCCGATGGCAAATCAAGGGTTAGAGTTTTGTGGACTAATCTTGTGGAAGAGTTAAATTCTGCAGGACCTCCCATTAAGGACTTGGATACATGGAAAAGGGTAAGTAATCATTTCATTTGCTTTTAAGTTCTTAATATCACCTTGTGTTCATTTTGTGGTACATCTCAGGAAATCACGTGATATTTAATGAACACAAGTTAATTACCCCTTAATTAAATTAATTGCGATTGTTTGTCTTATATATGATAAGTGTACCATGGGATTTATTATAAAAGTTCAGAATGCATGACCCTATTTATACCGTATTTTTCCATGTTTTTTTTAGGTGTGGTATGACTTCAAAAATAGTGCACGTTCAAAGAAACGTAAAAATTTTGCTGAGGCCAATAAAACCGGTGGAGGACCCCGCAAAGTTCTTAAGCTGAGCGATTTGGAAGAACGTATTATCGATTTGTTAGATGTTAGCTCCTCAATAGAGGGTATACCAGGCACCAGATCGTTTGGCATACCACAGCCCCAACGAGGAAGGACTGTTGAGATTTACTCTCAAGCGGAAGATGAAGAAGAAACAACCCAACACTCCTTCCATATAGAATTTTTAGAGGACGAGGATATACCGCAGATGCCTTCCACCCAGACGTCTTCAACCCGGACGCCTTCCACCCAGATACCTTCAACCCGGACGCCTTCACAACAACCTAGGCCTCGACACCAAGGTTTGGATCAGGGGCGGACTGGGGCACCGGGCCACCGGGCAAATGCCCGGTGGGCCCCCGGCGCACAGCTCATCGGGGCCCATGAAGAGTGAGCTCTATGGGAATGGGATGGATAAAAAACGAGAGTAGATGTGGAGGGAAAAAGAGAGGTAGCGGATAAGCGAGTTGAGACCCAAGGGCGGACTGGGCCCCCGGCGCACCGGTAGCTCATCGGGGCCCATGAAGATTAAGCTCTATGGGAATGGGATGGATAAAAAAAGAGAGTAGATGTGGAGGGAAAAAGAGAGGTAGCGGATAAGCGAGTTGAGACCCAAGGGCGGACTGGGCCCCCGGCGCACCGGTAGCTCATCGGGGCCCATGAAGATTAAGCTCTATGGGAATGGGATGGATAAAAAAAGAGAGTAGATGTGGAGGGAAAAAGAGAGGTAGTGGATAGCCGAGCCAAGACGCAACGGCGGACTGGGCCCCCGGTACCGTTATCTCTAAGTTTCACGACACTGTCTGGATGCAACTGAAGGAGTCAAATGCCGGAACAAAATATCACGAAAAATAACACTCGTACAAAAGTCAAGAGTGAAGCAGTGAAGTGCGTTTGTCATTAGAAACTTGAGGTATGTATGTCACACTCTTCATTGAATAATTTTAGCAGTTAAATGAGAAATCGCAAATTTATAAGAGTAAAATTTACATGAGACAAAACGGGCTAGGATGTACGACTCCGGCGAAACGAGAAAAGTTAATTCTGAGTTAAAGGCGGGAACTCGTGAGCTGGATTCGCATATCCTTGCTGGTCGTCTAAGATATTTTGCATTACCATGTTTGTCGCTTTGCCCCGTTCTAATGAGCCATGTACGGAACATGAACGTGACAAGTACAAGGCACTTTTTTTTCGCTCGAAATTCACTGGAGAAACATGTTGATAATTCTATTATATTGTATTCAGGTACTGTTTTGCGGTTTTCAGTGAGATTTTGTAAAAAAGGCAAAACTTCGAAAAATGACTAAATACTCATTGATAGAATTTGTTTTTAATCTTTTAAATAAACATTGAAATATCGATTTGTTTCGAGTGATGATTTTTATGACTAGCAATGATTGTTTTCAAAAAAAGAAAATTCCGTACTTCATTAGAAAAAAAAATTACAGATACAGATGAGAAGAAAATATGTCAAGTCGAAAATACCAATCAGGAGCGTCAAAAAGACGAGCGAAAGAACAGAAAGAATTATGTGCTGCATCGAAAAAATGCAAATCTATAATGGGAATGTTTAGTACATACGAGAAGAACAAGGAAAAACCTCAAACATCAGCAGATGAATTTTCAGGCTCGCAGAAAAATAACAGCGATACTTCAACTGCTGTAAGTATCTTCGCTCAGGTATCGACACCTGAAAAAATTCAACCCAGTGCTACGGACATTCCACTAAATCAATTGAACGAAGATCATCATGACGCCCATCAATCTGCAACTTGCTTTCCCAAACTTACAAACACTGAGGAAGATCAGGATACTCAAAACTCTTCGGCTCTCTCTGTAGAACCTTCAACCCCTCAAGAGAATCACATCTTTAACGACAAGAGCCCAAACCATTCTGTACAACCCTTCCAATTCAACTATTTTTTGGCGCCTGGCGAAAATTTTCTAGAAAGTTTCTTCCAATTTCATCCACATCAACCACCTGAAGACCACAAGTTACCGTTCAAAAGCTCTATTTTCAAGACTCCAGATAAAGTTATCAGAAAATGGTTGACATATTCTGATTCGAAAAAGGCCTTGTTTTGTTCATTTTGCTTGGCGTTTGGAAACAAAAATGAACATCATCTTTTCGTCGAGGGCATGAATGATTACCGCCATGCATACCAACGGGTTCGAGAACACGAAGAAAGTTCACGTCACCGTCGTTCAACTGAATCTTTCATTAATTACGAAGTTTCGAAAGGGATATTAAATGTACTGGTCCCATCACATTTAGAAAACAATAAAAAGAGAGTGAATGAAAACAGAGAATTCTTGAAAAGGGTCATTGAAGTTATAAAACTTATCGGAAAACGTGGATTGAGTTACAGAGGAAAGAGAAACGAAGCAGCCTACTCTCTCAGCAACGACGATGTTGATCATGGCAATTTTCTGGAAATGATGAAATTGTTAGGGAAATTTGATGAAACGACTGAAAAGCACCTAAATCAGGCAATAAGAGCAAGTGAAAAACGAGTTTTACCTGACACACAAGTCTCTCAAGGCCGGGGTGGATTAGTCACCTTTTTATCGAAAACCACAGTTAATAATATTCTGGGGATAATCCGCCAGCTCATGAAAGACTCCATTGCCAAAGAAATTCGTGAAGCGGATATGTTTTCCATACAAATCGACTCGACGCAAGATATTTCAATCATGGACCAATGCAGTATTATCATCCGATTCGTGACGGATTCGGTGCATGAACGATTGCTATCAATCGTTAGATGCACATCATCAACCGGTCAGTCAATTTGTCAACTGGTGTGCAACGAGTTGAAAGTTTTAGGCATAGACGTCAATCGTTGCGTTGGAAACTCAACTGATGGTGCAGCAAATATGCAGGGACAATATAAAGGATTCTCGAAGTGGTTGTCTGATGAAAGTCCTGGTCAAATACATGTTTGGTGCTACGCCCATGTTTTGAATTTGGTTCTCGCTGATACGACGGGAAACAACATCGAATCAAGCAACTTTTTTGGGCTCCTCAACTCCGTCGCGAAATTCATCCGGGAATCTTACTTGCGAATGGACATATTTATTGAAAATCGGTCTCAAAACAAAAGTCTTCTCACTATTGGTGAAACAAGATGGTGGGCGAAACACAAATCTCTCACTAATGTTTTTGGCAAATTCGGAGATACTTCAAAGAGTATGTATGTTGACCTCATCGTGACTTTGGATGAAATTTCGTCATCAAATAAATTTTCAAGGGACGTGAAATTTGAAGCATCGAACTTGAAGTCGAGCCTTATGAACTACAAAACGATTTTGGTCGCTCACGTTTTCTTGCGAGTCTTCGAGGTCACATCAAAACTATCAAATTATTTGCAAACAAGTGGCATGGACATTCTCCAATCGCATCGGATGGTTTCGGTGGCAGTGCAGTCCTTGGAAAAAATGCAGCGGGATTGTAACGAGGTAAAGATAACAATTTTTTAATTTTATTTCACGCTGTTTAAATTTTTTTTTTTTTTGAATTTTATTAAATGTATGTGAAACATATTATAAGTCTCAATTTCGATTCCACGATCAACAAAATTATATGTAAATGATCAAGAAATGATTGAATGTTTTATGCATAAAAGCTTTCAAAATTGTTGAATATTTTTTTCAAATTTTGGTAATTCGATTTGTTCACAGATCTTTGTTACTTCAAAAAAATTTCTGGATTGGGCAAACAACTCATTGGAAGAAAAAGATTCAGAGCTCATCATTGAATCTAAATTACCTGCGTCAAGGATTCGAAGAAAAAAACTCATGCCTGGAGAAAAAGCGCAAGATGAACCCATCGAGAATGCTGAGAAGAAATTCGAGACTGAAGTTTACAACGTTGTGTTGGATACTTGCATCAACATTTTGAAGACTCGATTTGCAGCTCATGGTAATCTTGCAGCTGATTTTTCTTGTCTCGACCCCAAAAACTTCCCACATATTTTGCAAAACGGAATCCCCGACAATGCTCTTGAAAATATTTCACAACTCTTGGGAAAATTTTGCGATATTAGTTCAACGGAGTTGCGGTCAGAACTGGTTCATTTTGCTTCTTCTTGGCCGAAAATAAAAATGACCCTCACCGAAGAGTATTCGCCAACAATCGGAAACGAAAATACAAACTCAACGGAAGATGATAGCGAGTGTAGCGGCGAAGAAGCTGAGACCGTGAATCAAGTTTCTTCAGATTCAAACAGGAAAATGAAAAGGGAAAATTGTCGTGATTGTATAAAATGCTGCTACAATGTTTTACGAAAGTATTCGTTTCAAATCACGACATACAAAAAAGTTTTTCAGGCTTACAAACTTTTGATGACTTTATCTTGCACTCAAGTTGCTTGTGAGAGATCATTTTCCAAACTTAAATATTTGAAGAATCGTTTGCGAAATACAATGACACAAGAACATCTTGAAACGTTTATGCTCATGTCTGTTGAGTTTCCTGTTTTGAATAAAATTCCTAATCAAGAAATAATTGATTCATTGGCAACTACGAGTAGTTTATTGCAAAAATGTTTGAAAACGTGAGTCAGCAATGAGTAAGAGAATCGAGTAACGTTTTGGGAAACCATCAGTATTATTGCCTAAGTCTGATGTTTATTACTACATATAGGCAAATAATGCATGTACTACCCCATGGAAATTTTGTGAAACATAACGTTTAGAGATGTAATAGTAATTAATAAATGAATGTTTTTTTTTCATTCAAAAACAATATGAATGTACATTTTATTTCTCCGTTATCACCCGAATCTGTGTAATTCACTGTCAATAAGTTATGACGCTGTTATAAATAATTAATTATCTAACAGGAAATTGTTATTTGGGGCCCTTTTCCACTGGGGCCGGGAGGCCCCTAGAGCCCCAGTCCGCCCCTGGTTTGGATGCTCGAATGGGTGAATATATATAATTTTTAGTGTATGACAAATGGAAGGCCACATACGAACTCCGACGAAAACACATTTTAGATCCGGAAAAAGACATATTTATAGAGTGGCCTCTTTTACGACAAAGATTGGGCGTTACACTGGTATGTACATATTTACAATATAAGACTTACAAACAAAATTACTTGTTTCTACTCTAGATTGAAATAGATTTCGATAATTTACATCCCTCAAAAAATATTCGGCTCTTCACCAAATGGGCTTGCTTCAGCGACAAACTTGTTGAAATATACAAGAGCGAAATCAAGGACAAAAAATCAAAGCTGCTATTTTCAGAAATACATGACATCACGGACCAACGTATAATATATAATATGTTAACAATAAATTGAATTGTCAATTTTGTTTTTTTAGATTACAAAAATTACTTGCTTATGCTACTTCTGCCGAGTTTACTAGTACCAACAATAATAAAATTTGGAAAAGGAAAAGAAAAACAAATTTGGAAGCCAACTATAGCAGATTCCCAAGATTCGTTGGTAGTGTGCATAAAGGTGTGTTTTGCATTTTTTTACAAAAAAATTCGCCTTTTTTCAAGAACGAAACCTTGTCATTTTATTGTAAATTGTTGTTACTATTTTTACTTAAATTCCCTCTTTAGCCTTATCCAACCTCTCAATTCTATTTTCAAACACTTTAGGAAAAATCGGATATCCCGACAACGATTGCTGAAAGAAAAAAGCTCTGCTTGCAGAGGAATCAAAGACTTCAGCCATTAATTGTGGTTCTGGGCGACGACAGACAAAAACAACTCAACGAATTTTACGTACTTTTTAACGATGTTATCTACACTGGAAATAACTTCCTAAACGCTCTTTCAATTGCATTTCAACTCCACCAAGTATTAAACATCGAATATCCTTTGGAATGTAACCAGATATGGTATTTAGTTGAATTATATAATCTGATTACTGAGCATCATAAACTTTATTTGAAATTATTTAAAATTCCTTTAACTCCAAAACATCATTTTATTTTGCATTATCCCAGCACTATTCGTAAACTCGGTCCGTTGAAAAACCTTTGGAGCATGCGTTTTGAAGGAAAGCATAAACAACTTAAAAGTTATGCCAATTCTTGTTCATCTAGGAAAAATATTTGTTATTCTTTAGCAATGAAATTGCAATTTGAATTTTGTTCTCAACTTATAAACCCTAAACAATGTAATAAAACTATAAAAGAGACTCGTGTCGATACAAGTAAATTACAAAATATTAATACAATTACTTTGAATGAACTAAAAAGACTCAACATTAAGTTTGTTTGTGAAAGTGTGGAAATATGTAATATGGTTTACAAAGAAAAAGATATTATTTATAAAAGAGATTGCAATGAAATAAATTTCTACGAAATTTCTTATATTTTTAAAGATAATAACGGTCAATATTTTTTTGGCTGTAAAGAAATCAATGTTAAAAAATATGATGCCCATTTCCGATCTTATGTTTTTGAAGCCAAGTCTTCGAAAGTGAATTCAATTTTAGTGAGTTCTCATTTTAATTGTTAATTAATTAAGCCGTCATTGAACTATCTACAAAAGTTAAATGATTTAATTAACATAATTTATTTAATTAAAATACTTACTTTAATTGATTCGTTTAAAATAAATCAATGATTTCAATAATATAAAGAGTTATTGATTTGTCTATTAACAATGGTTTCTTTTAATTAATCGTGTTAATTGGCTGAAAAACAACCACAATTTTTAGATGATTTATTTAAAATTTTAGATGATTCATTCAGCTATTATTTTGTGTGTAGCAAATAGCTTCAGTCCCTCTTCCTCCCCCACAGCAGACCGTACCACAGTGGTTCAAAGTCTAAAAAAGCTGGCCAAAAGTCCAAAACTTAAAAAAAATATCGTTTATAATAATAATTTTTGGGTATGTATTATTGTAAGGGGGCCTATTCTGCATCTTATACTACAGGGAAACTTAGGTAGCTCAGCTGCTAGCACCTGTGGGTCATTCACAATCCAGCCCTGCGATGCATGGCGACAAAATATCCCAACAGAAATTTATGGGAAATTTTGCATGGGAATATGTCAAGTGACAGTTCTCTGTGCAAAGCTTTGGAGTGAAGGTAAGTAGTGTGATTATTTTAAATATTTATATATTTCCAGATATTTAGAAGCATTGAAGCATTCCGAGGATTCTGCGGGGGAGTCATTGACGAGTTCCGAAACATGGATTTGCACTAAAACTTTGTGGAAATGTTCCATTTATGGTCGGAACGAGGTGTTTAAAAAAAGCTAATTTTAGGTAAGTATTGTTTTCCGACTACAATACTTTCCTAATTCACTCGTTCCGACCATAAATGGAACATTTCCATAAAGTTATAGGGCAATTCCAAAAACCAGGTTTCGTACACGTGTTCCAACGACGTTCAGAAGCACCTGTATAATATAAACATTTATCGATTTGTCTTGTAAAAATCATATAAATAGTTATCATCCACGATATATTAAGCTTAGATAGTTAGTTCTTCTCCTAAGTAGTTTTCTTAGCTAGGGTTTGCTTTTTTTTTGTTAGCTACATTTGTTGTTCTCTTCATGGAAGATGCGAGAAAGGAAATAAAAGAACCTTGCACAATGTGATAACAGCAAAATTTTGATTGTTCCCAAAGTCCTCCCTCTCCACTTTCAGCCTCCTAGTCGAGATCAGATTTTGAAATTCAAAGGGACCTACCTAAACATTTGGGCCAAGGGGGGTCATTGGACGGTTGGGGCTAGGCCGTGGGGATCCATTCCATCGGGATCCCCCGTCAGGTTAAATGCGACCTAGACAGATCCCCCTACACTACCGTTATCAGAAATCCGAATTGCTAAAATGTGTCTATAAGAGAAAAGCAGAAACAAACGTTTGTTGTATAAATAACTTTGAAAGTGAATACCGTGACTATTGTATGAATATGAAACGCCTGCAGTAGCTTCAATTCAATCACCCAAAACAAATATACATATGTGAACAAACAGATAAATAAATAATATTGTCAACAAAAAAAAAAAGTAAAAGAAGTGAAACGAACGAGACGAAGGCCGGGGAACCCCGACCAGGGTAACATAGAAGCTCCCCTCCCTCGCAACAAGGGATCAGTTCTTCTATCAACATTGGCGGCCGTCCATCAGCAGATCCACCAGCATTAACAGAAACACAACCAGGTCAAACTTTTTTTTTATTATTCACGCATACCTTTTGCGTTCTTGTCGTTCTTCTGTCTCATGCATGTACATATAATATTACGTAGATTCCAAATTTTTCAATTGTAGTGATCATGCAATGAATGCAACAATGTAAAGCACCTAAGTGCAGCACCATGCACTTATGAAGTGTGCCGATAAAGTAGAATTGGGTCAATTCAATGTGTTGAAGATTAAAAAACTATATTGCTATCACATGTAAGAAGGAAGCCGAATCGGTTTGTAAACGCAGCCCCTTTTCCGCAAAGTTTTAGCTATTGACACCCAGGTTGCATGTTCTTACGAAGAGCTTTTGACATTGTGAGCTTTATTCCAATTACAATATTATCCGCCTTGGCCGACAACCATTAAGTCTGCTTCCCAATTGGAATTTGATATTTTGCGTTTTGTGCGCCTGCTTGTAGATAGTAATTTGGATTCTTAGCGGTTGGCTGATTGCTTAGCCATTAAAAAAAAACACGGGTTGCAATATGATGGACGTACACGCTACATTCACTCGGCCTTGCTTTTTTCTGATGGATGTTGTTGTTAAAACTAACTACCCTTTCTTAACCATCATCCTAGAGTCCTGTCTTTTTTTGACACCTAGTAGAGTGCAAATCTAAGTACAGTAAATGAGTTTCCATAGTGCGTTCCTTTGATCTTTTCATCACCTCAATCCGCTCCATCTTTAGATTGACTCTGGCCAAAATTATAGGTTTATTCTTTTGGCTTGCTGGGACCAATCAGGAGTGATTCTAATCTTAACTAGACCAGCAAGTTATCATCTTTAATCACATTGCCTCTGGCATAAATCATAGGTTTATTCTCTTGGCTTGCTGGGACCAATCAGGAGTGATTCTAATCTATCTAGACCAGCAAGTTATCATCTTCAATCACTTAAGTTTCATCACTCACTCACTCATTCATTTATTTATTAACTTCTTCTCGGTCTATTTTATCTACGCGAATCTTTATACACTCAACCGTAAATTCATTTCATTTAAACAACCTTCACAACCGACGGAGAACCTTCTATATTCCATTGCGATAAGTAGTACACTTTGTAAAACTTCTTTAAATCATGTATCGTTAATAAAGAAAAGAATTCAACATTAATTGACTCGAATTTTTAAGTTAATTATCATTCATAAATTCCCTTATCGATCCACGTCATAAACTCTTAACACACTGCGATTAGTAATTTTGGCTATGAGTAATGTTAAGGTTAGGCTATGCAAGTAGATATACATGTATTATGTGTGTATAGAAGTAAGATTTAGTATTTAAGCCCTTGTGAATTTTAAGAATACAGACAGTCATTGAACGAAACTAAACACTGCCATACGGCATATTCTTTTATTTGATTGCCTCGTCCAACATAGAAATAGCCTCTGGTGAGACGCCATTATACAGCGCGTATCCACTTTTGTGTGACGCGCCACACTGGTTTTCCCAAGGTCCCTTGCGGCATCAATTATATATTACAGTGTAATATAATTACACAATTACTTTAAAGTGAGAAGCGTAGGTTTCTTTAGATATAGCATTCTGGAATGGAATCTATCTATATATGTATATAAAAATGAATGTTTGGCTGTATGTCCTTTATAGAATCGTAAACTATGCATTTGATCATGTGATGATCTTTAGCAAAGTAGTCGTGCATGAGCCCACGAAGGTTTCTGAGTTGGTACGACCAATTTTCTACAGATGGCGCCACTGTCATTCCAATGAATTTCATATATTGCCGTGACAGTTCATGCTGATTTGAATTGAAAGGAAAACAGCGAACGAATGATGAGGTTTCTGAGTTGGTACGACCAATTTTCGACAGATGGCGCCACTGTCATTCCAATGAATTTCATATATTGCCGTGACAGTGTACATGCTGATATAATTTTAACGAAAACGGCAAACGAATGATGACGTTTCGAGTTGTGGGTGCCATAAGAATTTATGTAAATTGTGAAATTCATGTCAGGCTCACATTGAACAGACAATATTGTGCGTATTTTTTATATTTGGGAGCGTTTTTCGAATAGTTTTTTGCATTTCATTGTGAGTTAAATTAATTTAGATAAATAATTCAATCGAATTGAATTTTCGTAGTTTCCGTGAGCTGCTTTTATTCATTCTCTACAGTGAATTCACGAAGATCATCGAATGTGTATGTGAAGGATCTGACTGCCGTTCCGAACGCATTTGCTGTACAGTTTTTTTTTTTGATATCATCGTGAGTGGAATTAAAATCGATTTCAACAATTCTCGAATGCTGATTTTTTTCACTTCAAATTTCCCTCAGAGTACTCCAATGATCACGAGACAAGTAGAAAACAGGAATAAGAGAGTAAAATTAGAGGAAGGAAAGTTGAATGTTGAAGTAATTAATAAAAAGGTACCATTTAGAGAAGCGATAGGGAGCTTAATGTATCTAGCAAATGCAACACGTCCAGATATAGCATTTGCAGTCAACTATTTATCCAGAAGACAATTAGAGCCAACAGAAGAAGACTGGAAAGAAGTTAAGAGGATATTTAGATACTTAAGAGGAATCATCAGTTCAGGTTTGAAATACAAAACTGAAACAGATGATTTAGAGGCTTATACGGACGCAAGTTTTAGAGATCATAGAGATTCAACTTCAACCGGAGGATATGTAATTAGATTGTTTGGAGATGTGATTGCATGGAGAAGCCATAAGCAATCATATGTTACATTATCTACTTGTCAAGCTGAATATCTGGCAATGAGCGATGCATGTCAAGAACTAATCTCTTTAGATAAAGCTGTGAGATTCATAATAGGAAAGACGTTGTTTCCTATCACAATTTGGTGTGACAATAAATCAGCCGGTGACTGTACAAAGAAAGATGGCAGTCATAAACTTAAGATGTTCGATGAGAATTTAGAGAAAATAAATGAGAGTTTATTAGAGAGAGATAACAGAGGAACTAGAAGACATATGGCTGAAACGCATGGAGATTTTATTAAGCAATGTGTTGATGAAAATAAAATTAGAGTTGAATGGGTTACGACTAGAGAAAACATAGCAGACATTATGACTAAACCATTACCATTAGAGGCACATAAGAATCTTAGAGACAAAATTTTAGAGTAAGACATAATATGGTTTATTATATTCTAGATGATGAGAGTTAGAGGAGAGACGCAGAGGACCAACAAAGGGAGGGAGTGAAAGAATTCTACTTTGTCGGTCACCGCGCCAACTAGGCGTCAGAATTAGAGACTGCTATCTTCATCCGTCTCACTTGTGTGTGAGAGTCACCATGCTACTCACTTCTTGTTTGTACGCTGATCTAAGCAGTTGAGTGTTTATAAGCTTCTTCAAAGGATTAATATATTGAATTTATAGAGTGACCAGTGTTTAATTTAATAACCTAAATAAACCTTTCCCTGTAAAAGTCCAACAAAAAATAACTGTAAATTTATTGTAAATCATGAAGAGGAATACATTGAAATCGAGGATGATATGTTAATTGTAAATAATATAAACAACAAGAAATTTAATAGTTCCTGTGATGATAGAAAATTAGCGTTAAGCGGAAATTACTTCATAAACTTTCAAAATTGTTCAGTAAAAATCGATAGTAAAGAATATAGCAATAGAGTCAATATAATCACTAGTAAATTTATTGTTCCCATAGAAAACACCTTTGTATCAAACAAAACCGATGTAACTTTCGAAGATATTGTTTCGAAGCAGGAAGAAAATATAAAAGAAATAAAGGAACTAAAATATCATAAAAATGTAAACATAGGTCTAGGAATTGGAACATCTTCAATAAGCTTTATAACAGGGACGATAGTCTCAATAATATTGGTTTGGAAACGGAAAAATTTCAAAATTTAATTAATTAACAGGTAGATTTGTCGCACAGGTCCTTTAGTAATTACTTAGTTCACAGCCAGTATGCAAATGAAACTTTCAGACTGCAATAACCAAATATATTGAACTACATGCCAAGAAATTTTTATTTTAAAGGTTAATAAATGGTTCATAAATTCACGGCATCGAATGTTGCCTATCATTCTCATCAAAGATGGCAAAGATCCAAAGAATTTTATCAAGCGTAAGACGTAACGTAAGAAAAGGAAGAAAAAGAAGAAAAAGCCAAGCAGTTCACAGCAGGATCCCATAACTGGAAACGAAGAGGTTCATGATAGCGGTGAAAGGTACTCACACTTATTTAAAAATGAAATTTTTAACTTAATATATTCTTACCAGCACCGAAAAAATTGGAAAATAAATTTTAGAGTTAAGAGGCAAGAAGAAGACAAACGTGAAAATGAAATAGAGTACGACGTATATTGCTGTAAAGCAGTAATGTATAAGGAAAATGAGATCCTAAAACAATCGCAAAACCATGATCAGATAGAAAAATTGTTAGAGTCGGAGGGAGAAACAGAGAATAAGAAGATCATGGAATGTGCGATTGGGAGGGAGAAAGAGAAGAATCTCATAATTCCAAAAGGAATGAATTTAATGACACATGTAGAAGAAACGGTTGCAAAATCATCAAAAGAAAATTCAGAGTTAGAAAAGGAAATAGAAAATTGGGATTGTAGTTTATTGAATAGGAAAATAGAGAAGTTAGAGGATTTAGAGACAATTCAAAATTTAGAAGAAATAACAGTAAGCAATCCTTTAGAGAATAATAATAAGAGGTCAGAGAAGATTAACGAAGCAATGTTGTGGCATGTAAGATTGGGTCACGCATCGTTAAACTATTTAAAGAAATTACAGAAACTTGACAAAAGATTAGAGAGAGTAAATTTTGATGATACTATATTAGAGTGTGAGGTATGCATCATGTCAAAGATGCAAAAACTGCCATTTAGAGAAACTAGAAGGAGAGCTGAAAAGCCTCTTCAAGTTATACATACGGATACTATGGGGCCAATTAAACCTCAATCTTATCCAGGGCAGAAAAGATACATTAATGTTTGTATAGATGACTACTCCAGATTAGCTAGAGCATATTGTATCAAAAATAAAGATGAATCAGGGGAATCTTTAGAGAAATTCCTAATATCTACTCGGAATTTATTAGGGAATAATGAGAAAGTATGTTATATTAGAGCGGACCAAGGAACTGAGTTCACTGGTGGGAAGTTTTTAGAGATATTAAAGAGAGAAAATATAGAGACAGATTTCACTTCACCATATACCCCTGAACATAATGGTGTAGCTGAAAGATTTAATGCGACAATTCAGAGGAAGGTAAGAGCATACATGTTTGACTCCGGATTACCTAAAAGTATGTGGGAGTTAGCTGTTGATGCAGCAGTACATGCTTATAATAGAACACCACAAAAAGCATTAAATTATGAAGTACCTTTGATTAAATTTGTACCAAATGCAAATTGTGATTTAGAGAAAATTAGAAGATTTGGATGTATAGCGTATATCAAGATTCCAAAACCCATTTTAAAATTTGGTGAAAGGGCTTTAAAAACAGTATTAGTAGGTTATAGAGCAACCGGATATCTGTTATGGCATCCCAGTTCAGGAAAATATTTTGAATCAAGACACGTAAGGTTCAATGAGAAGAATGTATATAAAGATGTTTATAAGAGTAATCAATTAGAGGAAAAGAGAATAACAACATCTAATAAAAATGAGGAAACAGATTGGAACTGGATGAAAGAGTTCAGAGAGGACATTAAAGAGAAGCAAGAATTAGAGAACACTGAGACAAAGAAAAGAGGAAGACCACGTAAGAAACCAGAAGGGTTAGATGCAACAAAAGAAAAGGAAACGGAAAGAGTGGTAAACATACCGAATACTAGAGGACAAACTAGAAAGAAATTAGAGAATGAAGAAGAAATTAGGGTCGAACGAATCTGTACGCTGATTTAAATCTTGGTGCATTCCATTATGACAGTAATAATGATTACAGTCTTCATCCAAGTGTCGTCATTGGAAAAATGGATAAAATTTGCATGTATTGTAGCGCCCTCAAATTTAAGAACGAAACGCCAGGAATGTTCTGCGCCAATGGAAAAGTTAAACTGCCAGAATTACATCCACCACCCGAACCACTATCAACGTTGCTATCAGGTGTTACACGTGAGTCGATGCATTTCTTGGAAAACATCCGCAAATACAATTCATGTTTTCAAATGACATCGTTCGGTGCAACGAACATCATGCGCGAAAATTACATGCCAACATTCAGAGTCCAAGGGCAAATTTATCATCGTGCCGGATCGCTTCTACCATTGCCGGACGCAGATCACAAGTTTCTTCAAATTTATTTCATGGCAAACAGTGATGAACAAATTGAACAACGATGTCATTACAATGCGGGCACTAGACGAGAAATCGTGGCTGCGTTACAAGCCCTTTTCGATCAACACAATGAATTAGTTCAGTTGTTTAAAACCGCCATTCAACGAATGCCTGCCGATGACTACGCAGTTGTAATTCGAGCAGACAAAAGACCCGTTGGCCAACACGAAAGACAGTTCAATGCACCAACAATCGATGAAGTGCGATCGTGATAGTTGGCGAAGAATTCGAATCGCACGACATAATTCTTCATCGCAGAAGTGGTGACGTTCAGCGAGTCTCCGATACTCATCGCTCATACGACGGATTGCAGTATCCAATTCTGTTTTGGCGAGGAGAAGATGGATATCATTTCAACATCAAAATGAGAAATCCACAAACAGACGAGGAAACGAATAAGAAAGTCAGTGCCATGAATTATTATTCGTATCGATTGATGATTCATCAAGACGCTGAGAACCGCATTCTAAAATGTCGACAATTGTTCCATCAATACATCGTCGACATGTACGCGAAGATTGAAACCGAACGACTCCTATATATTCGATTGAATCAAACCGAGTTGCGCTCTGAAGAGTACATCCATTTACGAGACGCAATCGTTGGTGATGGTAACGTGAATCCAAACGAATTGGGAAGAATGGACATAATAAGGTACAGTCGCCAAATTTCGTCCCCATCGGTTTCTCTTTTACGAAGAAACGCCATCTAGTTTAAATACTTGAAATCTAAAGTTACTTACGTCAGTCGGCCATTGCAAAAGTTTGGCGGTGGAATGTAGCTCCTGTCTTGAGATATTTAAAAAAAGAAAAAACTGTTCTAGGTGAGTTTTTGATTGAAATATTTTGGGTACTGTTTAAATATAGATGTGTTTGACTTATTAAAACGAAATATTTGTCAAAAATTGTTTTTATCGCTTAGATTTAAATCGATTCTAATTTAATTTAGGTTATGACATGTGTTTTTGGTTAAATGGAGGATAACAATAAAATTGGCAATTTCTTAATATCGTCCCCTAGCGTGAGCCTAATTTCGTTCCGGGGATTCACCGTTCCTTTGGATTCCACAAGCTCAAGACCAAGAACACCAACTGCATCACCACGGTTAAGCAATTCTTCATCTCCATTTATAGTTCCAGCGGACATACGACCTATTCCAGTGGTTGAGCCACCTTCAACGTCAACTAGGCGAGGTAAAGCCATGGCAGTCACGGCTTCACCACATAAATAAGAAATAATAGATGCAGAGAACAAAAAAAAAGAAAGGGAAAAGGAAAAACAAGAAAGAAAAGCAGGAAAAGAAAGAGCTAGAAATGTAAAAAAAAAAAAATACGACAGGAAGCAACAAAAAAGAAAACTAAAAAGCAACGTAAGAATCTATCTTCTGATGAGAATACATCTGATGATGACGACTTAATTTTAGTTTCTACTGACGAAGAAGATAGTGATGATGATGACGCTGAATGCCCAGTTTGTCATAAAAGTTTTTCTCAAGATAAAAAGGGAGAGAAATGGATAAGGTGCACAAAATGTTTCCAATGGATGCATCAGGATTGTGTTGATAATCCAAGAGCTAATTTTATTTGTGCGTTTTGTTTTGAGAATTAAAGTTACTTAAACTTAACCAATGATTAATAAAAGTCTGATTAAATATTATAATAATAATTACTAATAATTATTGTTAGAAATACAATTTAAGTTTACGTACTGATTATTGTGATCTCAATATCGTCCCCGCGGGACGTAATTAGGAGCCCAAAAAAAATAAATCTTATATTTTCAATATTTGTAAAAGCTGTTTTTGTAGAAAAAGTAAGTAAGTTGATTAAGTTTTTGATTATTTAAAATAATAAAGGAATGTATACCTAAAGTTTGATGTTTTATTTATTACTCTACTCGTAATATTTTTTGCATTTTTTTTTGTATTTTACAAAAAGGGGACGTTATTTGGCGACCTTACCTTACCGTCTACATTCACGGGGAGTCCACAAAAATCGTCCGTATATTCGAAATTTGCGAAAACTGATTGTGGACACATGCATTGATGATCCCTTTTCGACTGATTGGTTTGACAAAACGCATCCTTGTTATGATCATAGAGTTAAAACTCTCGATTTCTTTATTATAGTTTTGTTAAGAAAAAATTGTAAGTGGACGATGGATATACAGAGAAATTCTCAGAAAAGAATGAGTTCAAAAAATAAGAAACTATCAAATATTACAAGTAATTGAAATCATTAACTTAAACAATAATAACAAATTAAGCACTTTTAAAAATCAGAGGCCCCAAAAAGCATAAATTAATTTTAACTCTGAAATCTCCGTTACCACTAATAACTTCTGTTTAATTAAAAAACAAAAAATTAATTAAGTATATTGTTCCAGCTTATTGGACCAATTAATACCTGAAATATGGATTGGATCGCTAATTCAAAGATGCCATTCAATTTCACTGCTTTATTCGAGCAAACTCAATCCTACATATTTACAATATAAAAGAAAAACGCTTTAGCTACAACCTTCCTAAATTTCACAATTCTACACTATTTTAATTCTTAATATTTAAATATTCATTCACAATCCTCTACTTTAAATTCTAATAGCAATAAAAACAATCAAACAATTCAAAATTTCAATATTCCAAATTTTTCACAAGTCGCGACCATTCTCCAACCCGTCACCATACAGCAAAGTAAGTATTTCAGTCAAAGACCATGTACCTTACTTTTTCGCTTTTGGTGTTTCCTTTGAGCGCGTTATTCCTATTTCTCCTATTTCCTTGTTTACCTTTACCTTTAGTTCCTTGCTTACCACAACTCCTTTTCATCCTAAGATCAAGAGTGGTTTAATGTCGCTTCTGCACGCTCTTTTATAGTAAATATTTCCAGTTTTTGGCATCTTGCCATCATCAAATTTCTTTGCGTGCATTGTGGAATTTGACTCACCACACGTCCCACAACTCAATATTTTGCATCATAAATTTTATGTCTTAAATTGATGCATATTCATGCGAACCATCTTGCAATGCAAATCTTTCAATGATATGAATCAATTCGAAATTCATTTTCTTTACTATTGCCAAAAAACCTCATATTTTAACCTTGCTCTGCGTCAAATTTGCGTATATTGGGTTTTTTTGATGCGGCAACTCTGTATTGTGGATAGTGGAAATTTCCAGCGTATATCCATCTCTTTTATACTTAATATGTGGGGTTATGTTAATTAAAATTATTAACTATAATATTTTATGATTTTATTTTAATTCCATGAAATTCCCCATATAAAATTTTCCTTAGTGAAAAAGCCGCTGTAATGTGATCTATAAAGTTCGCTGAGATATGCCGATGTCAAGTTTGGCATAAGTGACAGTTGTCAGTGATATTGTTTTGAGTTCTTCGTGGGATAATTTGTTATATTAATGGTAAGTTCAAGGTTTATTTTACTTAGTAATAGTAGCTAGGAGTCAATCAATGCAAATTCAATGCATTCGGATCGTATTTGGTTGACTCCAGCTCGAATGCCAAGGTTCCCGGAACCCTCCAAAGGACCCGCTTGGCTAACTTAGGGGATTCCTGGGAGACATGATAAATACATTATTATGTTCTTATATATGTGTTTTATTCACTTCATATTACTTATCCATGTTCTCTTTGTCATTTCAGCATTTCATAGTACTTCAAGGTGTTGGTCTCCAGGACCTAATTATCAAGGTAATTCATTTTAAATTTCATCAGTATTAATTATTTTATTTTTAGGGTTTGCCTGAACATTCTCCCCCCGTTGAAGCGTTCGCTTCAAGTGTCACCTTGGGAAGTCTTGCAGCTCGCTTGTGGTGATGATGGAAGTGCATCGTTCCATCTGCCCGAATCCTCAGTTTGACTTGAAACTAATCGGGTAGGTTCACTGTAAAATTCAGTTTTTTCTTTTGAATTTTCTCCAAGTTTATGCGCTGCAATACCCTTTTAGGTATATAAATATCTTCACCCTCTTGGGTTATAAAGCGTTGGATGTCGTTATCCATACGCATCATGACGTCCTTAATGGTTGTCGATGGTCTCAAGCGGTCGATCTCCGTTAGGGACCTGCCATTAACGTGCACCGGAAAGTTGATGCGCTTCAGTAAGTCCTTGGCATTGGGTGTTGGATATGGTCGGTGTCGATGTCCAGATGATCCTGCACCTGTTGATTGCAGTGACTTCTTTGGACCAGGAAACAGTCTGTCCGATTCCCGCTGCAGCATACTCAAAACGTCCTCTTCAGGCCGGATGTTGATTTCCGCTTCATGGAAGGACCCACCAATCGGATCGAGGTCGTAGTCATCGAACAGATCTAAGATATCGTCGACTTCTTGCATCTGTAAAAATCTTGTAAGTATTTTGCATAATTTTATACATGTAACACGAGACAACACGACATGACGGCACGTCTGACTGCACATATGTGTTACATGTTTGCTGTTTCCATCGCTGTTTTCTACACACAGGTAGACTACTGCAGCATAAGCCTTAATTGAGGCGTCACTAAAACCGTGTATTTGTGCACTAATGCACTCGGTTTTCCATCTGACCCATCTAGGTATTTTAATGCATTCGACTTTCTTTAAGTCATCTTTAAATGCTTCCCATTGCTGAAGAATTTCCTTGGGTACTTGCGTGTCCCATGCAATTCCTGATATCCACAGCATTTGCATAAGTAGCTTAGCTACTATCATAATTGGTGCGACCCAACCTAAAGGGTCGTATAACGAGGCTATTGTGGACAGTATAGTGCGTTTAGTAGTCAAGTTATTTTCCCTTGGTAACGAGACCACTAGAGAAAAATAATCTTCATTTGGTGCCCATTTAATTCCAACCGTCTTAATAGTTTGATTGTCGGTTAAGTAGAAGGCATCTTTAATTTCTCTTAGTTCTTCAGGCAAATCATTTATGATTTCCATTTCATTGCTTGCCCACTTGCGTATATTAAAACCTCCTGATTTTAACATGGCTATTAAATCATTTCGTAATTTCCTTGCTTCCATTACTGAATCAGCACCAGTTAGCAGATCATCCACATAGAAATCACTGCATGCAATTTTCGCAGCGAGAGGCCAGGACATTTTGGAATCTTCTGCAAGTTGTTGCAGAGTTCGTACTGCCAAGTACGGTGCCGATGTAGTACCAAACGTCACAGTTTTTAACTGATAATCTTGCACCTTGCCCGTCCTCGGATTTTTCCATAGTATTCTATGATATGTGCGATGGTCAGGATGCATAGAAATGAACCTATACATTTTCTCAATATCCGCAGTTATTGCAAACTGATGCTTTCGCCACTTCAGAAGTGTCGCGAATAACTTTGGCTGCAGTACTGGTCCAGATAAAAGCTGTTGATTTAATGATTTGCCATTACTTGTTTTTGCCGAAGCATCGAAAACGACTCTTAATTTAGTCGTTGAACTGTCTTTCAGTACAGCATGATGAGGAATATAATAATTATTTTCCTTATTGGATGGAACGTTTATTTCTTCCATATGATTTAGAGATATATACTCATCCAGGCATTTTGTGTATTCCTCCTTTAATTGAGGATCACTCTCAAATTTTCTCTGAAGTGATATGTATCGCCGTAATGCCTGTGATCTAGATTCTCCTAACTCAGGAGTATTTCCGTTTGTAAACGGAAGTTTTACTTCGTAGCTTCCATCTGGAAGACGTTTATAAGTATTTTTATATATTTCTTCGCACCTTTCATCTTCAGGTAATAATCTACCTTTAGTTGGTACTTCCTCTTGTTCCCAGAATTTTTGAAGTTGCTTGTCTAAGTCCTCATCTTGTCTTGCAACAATGGTGAATGAAGAACATTCTGAACTTGATGGTATAGTTGTATTTCCTAATATGAGCCATCCCAGTTCAGTATTAATAGCAATAGGCTCGTTCATTTTACCGCGCCTTATGCCACATTGCACAATAGTAGCATATATATCTGCTCCAAGCAACATTTGTATTGGTCCTGGTTTCCAATACATAGGGTCAGCAAGCTCTAAACCCTTTATATGGTTCCATTCTTTGTATTGAATGGTATCAAGTGGTAATAAATCTGTTATTTGCTTCAGCACCAGAACATTAGTAGTCACGATAGGTTTCTCATCTTTGTGTGAGTATAGTTTTAACGTGACCTGTTTTCTAGTGTGTGCTGTTTGGCTAGTATTTAAACCTCTGACCACTACTGATGTGTGGCATCCCTTTACCTGCAATCTATTAAATGCTTGCTCGGTAATAAAAGAGGTTTGTGATCCCGGATCTACGAGGCATCTTAAGCTTATTAAATTGCCATTTCGATCGGCTACCTTAATCAATGAGGTAGATAGTAAAGCATTATGATTCCTTGTTGCTAGGAAATTGCTAGTAGGATCAGAATGTTTTGTTCCATTCTGATATTCATAAGTATCTTTTTTAGTACTTATAGCAGGGTAGGTCTGTTCTCTACTTGATGTAGGTTGACAAATATGCTCCCCTTTGGATTGTGACTCTAATTGATCATTTTTATTGTCAGATGTGAAGTTTGGATTATGTAGCAAGGTATGATGCGCTTTATTACATTTAGTACACGCATGACTACAACTCTGTGTAGTATGTTTACTTGAAAAGCATCGAAGGCATCTTCCGGATGATTTAATTATTTTTATACGCTCAGGAAATTGTTTATTTAAAAATAGTTTACATTTACCAACATAATGTTTGTCATTACAGGCTGGACATGCGGCGTTGCTCATTGCGTGGTATGCTTGAGTGGATACCTTTTTATTTATAAAATCCCTTTGGTGTGTTTTAGAATTAGTATTAGTCGTATGTGCAATTGATTCCAGAATTTTATAACGTGTTTGAATAAATTGTTTAAATTTACTCATATTTGGTATCAATTGACTATCCTTAAATTCTTCCTCCCATAGTTTGACAGTGTGAAGAGGTAACCTTTGGACTAATAAATATATCACTAACGTATCCCAAGCCGCTACATTTTCGCCTAGTAATTCCAGCTGTTGTAGACATCCTTCAGTTGTGTCTAAAAGTGTTTTCAGACCATGACTACTTTCCGTATTCATCTTCGGTTGATTTACTAACAATTTTAATTGCGTATTAATCAGTAACCTTTTGTTTTCGAACCGAGTTTTCAGTCTTTCCCATGCTGGTTTGTAGTTGGTGTCCGTAATCGGAATATTTTTTAATAAGCTTGCTGCTTCTCCTATTAGGCATTCCTTGAGATAATGCAGCTTTCGGATTGGTTGCAAATGTGTATTGTTATGGATTAATGACACGAAATAGTCATGAAAAGATCTCCAATCATTTAGATCTCCATTAAATTTAGGAAGGTTTATTTTAGGAAGAGGAGAATCCACATTATTCGTATGTATGACCGTTGTTGCAGGCCCTGGTCCTGTAACCTCAACCTGAGTACTTGATAGTAGACTATCATTTAGTTCTCCCAAAAATTCTAAAATTTTCAAATGGACATTTGAGTATATGTCGTTAATTATATAAGGATCACTTGACGGTTTCTTTGAAGATAAAATCAGTTCTCTTATTTGAGTATCCCTCTGATCATAGTCTTCCCATTTCTTCTTCAACTCTTCTATTAATGTTTGTATCAAGCCGTTTGTGCGTTTATTCGTAGCAATTTGTTTCGCCCTGACAATGGATGATTCCAATTTCGTCGTGGCTAGTTCTTGCGAAACTATTAATTGCTCCAGTTTGGGTGGCATGTCTGCTTCCACTTCGATATTTGTAACCGTTATTGTACAGTACCGTAAATACAATGTGTGGTTCTATTTGCAGGTTTGACCCAACTCGAATTACAACAGTGATTGAACGAAGCGATCCGGCTCGAAGGACCAAAAAATGTTTAATTAAAAAACAAAAAATTAATTAAGTATATTGTTCCAGCTTATTGGACCAATTAATACCTGAAATATGGATTGGATCGCTAATTCAAAGATGCCATTCAATTTCACTGCTTTATTCGAGCAAACTCAATCCTACAAATTTACAATATAAAAGAAAAACGCTTTAGCTACAACCTTCCTAAATTTCACAATTCTACACTATTTTAATTCTTAATATTTAAATATTCATTCACAATCCTCTACTTTAAATTCTAATAGCAATAAAAACAATCAAACAATTCAAAATTTCAATATTCCAAATTTTTCACAAGTCGCGACCATTCTCCAACCCGTCACCATACAGCAAAGTAAGTATTTCAGTCAAAGACCATGTACCTTACTTTTTCGCTTTTGGTGTTTCCTTTGAGCGCGTTATTCCTATTTCTCCTATTTCCTTGTTTACCTTTACCTTTAGTTCCTTGCTTACCACAACTCCTTTTCATCCTAAGATCAAGAGTGGTTTAATGTCGCTTCTGCACGCTCTTTTATAGTAAATATTTCCAGTTTTTGGCATCTTGCCATCATCAAATTTCTTTGCGTGCATTGTGGAATTTGACTCACCACACGTCCCACAACTCAATATTTTGCATCATAAATTTTATGTCTTAAATTGATGCATATTCATGCGAACCATCTTGCAATGCAAATCTTTCAATGATATGAATCAATTCGAAATTCATTTTCTTTACTATTGCCAAAAAACCTCATATTTTAACCTTGCTCTGCGTCAAATTTGCGTATATTGGGTTTTTTTGATGCGGCAACTCTGTATTGTGGATAGTGGAAATTTCCAGCGTATATCCATCTCTTTTATACTTAATATGTGGGGTTATGTTAATTAAAATTATTAACTATAATATTTTATGATTTTATTTTAATTCCATGAAATTCCCCATATAAAATTTTCCTTAGTGAAAAAGCCGCTGTAATGTGATCTATAAAGTTCGCTGAGATATGCCGATGTCAAGTTTGGCATAAGTGACAGTTGTCAGTGATATTGTTTTGAGTTCTTCGTGGGATAATTTGTTATATTAATGGTAAGTTCAAGGTTTATTTTACTTAGTAATAGTAGCTAGGAGTCAATCAATGCAAATTCAATGCATTCGGATCGTATTTGGTTGACTCCAGCTCGAATGCCAAGGTTCCCGGAACCCTCCAAAGGACCCGCTTGGCTAACTTAGGGGATTCCTGGGAGACATGATAAATACATTATTATGTTCTTATATATGTGTTTTATTCACTTCATATGTTATTTATCCATGTTTTCTTTTTCATTTCAGATTTTCATAGTACTTCAAGGTGTTGGTCTCAAGGACCTAATTATCAAGGTAATTCATTTTAAATTTCATCAGTATTAATTATTTTATTTTTAGGGTTTGCCTGAACACTTCTTTTCTCATAACATCTTTGCACCTTGATTTGACGACGGCGCGAAAATCAAACTGTTTGTCTATGAATTCCTAGAAAGCAATTAGTATCATTTGGGCTATCGCAAACGAATAATATCCTACCCAAATATGTACATTGCATTCACCGCGGCTCTCGTGTTCTAAGAATTCAACCATGGCACTCTTCTATATAGCAACCAGCAGAGCACACGCAGCCAGACCTTCGCGATGTACATAAAACAGTTGTGACGTAGCCCTAATTTCATATATAGCTAGGAAATAAAGCGCTTTGGTTGAGGCTGCTGCGCCTGAGGTTCAAAAGCTTTTGTCCGCTACGGTGACTGTCTGCTACGAGTAAATTCTGGCTTACAGCTTTCCATAAGGCTTGGAAATCTGTTATCTTATCTGAGATAGTAGTATGTAAATGTAGATTAGAGTGAGGGACCACTCTCCCAACACAGGGGGTTGTTACGAGCCCCGTGGCTCGTACTATGAGCTCGCCTATAAAACCCCGGGAGGCCTTGCCTCAGGGGGAGTCGGTCGGCGAGGACCGGACAAGCAGCAGCGGAGGCCAGATCGCTGTCCGCTAGACCAGCGGACACTCACCAGCCACGCCACACCGCCAGCAGCGCAACCAGCAGCCGTACCAGCCAGCCGTACCCGCCAGCCGTAATCTTAGGCCGTAGCATTGTACCCGTTAGGCTTATCATGAATAAATGGCTCCTTTAGTCAAACCCCACCGCTGTGTTTTCCTCTGCGTGTGCTTCTTCCCACCAACCCCGGACTATGGTGTCGTAACCATACACTGCAAGCCATGCGCGCCTGCACTTGAACTTGACGCCAACAATGCACCGGCTGCACGGAGTGATTTGTTTATCACCACGACCTGCCCTAAGTACGGTCGGTGATTACTCACTCCGGTTAATGCGAAGCACATGCGGACTTCACTGGGTTCTATGCACCCACGGGCCTATTGAGTAAACCTATTCATTTGCTCGGCCCAAATGCTAAGTAAACAAATAAGCATATGAAGAAACCGTAGCACAGGCGCCGTGTGAAATGCATTGGGCGACTCAAATTGTGTAAGACCAATGGGTCAGTCAATTAGTGCAATGCGTGTAATACGACACCCCTTTTGCATTCGGGTGAATACATATGTACGCCGAGTAAGAGAAAAGAAAGATCGAAGAAAGTGCTAGGAGTGTGGCCATCGTTCAGTGTTTAGCACAGCTGAACAATTTGTATAAATAGGGTAAGCAAACATGAATAAACAAGGGATTATTAAAGACAACTTCGGTGGTTTCACTTGTGTGCTCTAGTGGCGGCAACATTTGAATACTTTGAGTAGTGCGAGCTTTATTGCGGCAATACCCCGAGTTTCCCTGAGGAGCGCTGTCTGGCGGCAGACTCCTCTTTTTCCCCGGCTTATCCTATCTACCAAGAAGGAAGATTTTTGGGCACCCGAGATGTCTACAACCTGGGACAAGTGATTCCCCACACCACTATCAACACCACATGGCGATCGTGATGTAGCATGCAACTACGTGTGCGCAAGCCCCAGCACACTACGGGTCAAGTGCATCAAGCACATAACAGCACATTGCGCAACAAGACATACCCCAAAGCGTCGGTCATTAATCATGCTCGTAATGGGAATCAAACGCGATCCCCGAGTAATGGCGCACACTCAAAGTATGCCTTACGCCTTTGTCCGAATGTAAACATCGGAGCACTTGTGTGATATCCCATGGACCATTACACATGGCATGGCATGACCTCGCCTAAACCAAAGTCATAAATGCATAAATGCACAAGTGCAAGCACTTGAAAACCTGACCTGCCTTAAGAGCGGTCAGCGGCACTCCAAGCATGCGCACATGTGACTAATTGCTGCATTAGCACTTGCAAAGTAAGCCAGCAGACTCGGTGCGACGATGCAATGCCAGGCAGGGCGTATTGCATAAACAAAGGCGGTAATGCTTAGCTGTTGTGTAACGCAAACCGGGAACACCCAAGCGACCCAGTGATGGGTGAAGTAAGAGTGACACATGTGGGCCAGATGAAGAAAGTGTAACGGCCAATCAGAGACTTTTACGGTAGGGTAAGAATTGTATAAATAGGCTAAGAACTTTTAATAAACAGAGATTCTACCACCTAACCTTGGGCTATTCACTTCTGGTCATGCTCACTAGAGCAACTAGAGTAATCCCATTTCCCTGACTGGTTATGCTCATAGAGCAACTAGCATCCTGCAAGAATCTCTCTGGCACCTCTGTTGTACTGCTTTACTAAGCAAAGACGAGGCGACCAGATCCGCTCCAGCCCATCGAATCAGCAACGCAACCCGCGTTATTACATGGCGACCGTGACGTCGTAGGAAGCCCCCTACACGAGAAGAAAGAACCAGTAACTTACGGATCTACCAAAGAACCCTCTTCGGCAATGATGACATCAGTGAGCTATTACTGTAATGGGAAAAAAACAGATTCACCACTCAGCATTGCAGCCTTGATAACTAAAATAAAGCCTATTTTGGCTCCCCCCGAAAACAATAGAGAGCGCCTTGAATTTTTTGGAACTTTACAACCTTTAATGGCTCTGTTGTGCCTTTTCTCTTTGAGACTTCAGGAATTAAGAATAGGGTTGAACGAAATTACAGTATCAAAGAAATTGATTGGGAACAAAATGGTAATTCAGAAAAAGAAATTAGAAGATATTGCATTAAATTCTTCTTACGCAAATTTATTGTCTGGCTTAAATTACCCTCCTGAGTTCTCATCTTCTTCAGTACAAACTCTGGGTCCTTTAGTGCTATTAAACCAAGTACGCTGTCAGGATCCCAGATATGTGTCAAAATTTTCCGACGCCCTCCGAAATTCTTGTTCTCACTTACCTTTCATAGGTGAGCTCATAAATTATGTAACTGCACACAAAACAACAGTACCAGTTTTAATCTTCCCATTACTTGGAAATCTGTTAAAACTTGTTGGGAGCAGACAATCTCATAAAGTAGCTGTTCCAATAACTGTGTTATTGTGCAAGATAGCCTCTGATTATGGGAAAGATGAAAGCGATGTACCTTTTGCAGCAGGAAAACCTACAACCTTGTCTTATAAGGCAATGACAAATGCAGTCTCGAAAGGAAGTGACATCCCGTTTGATGCATCTGGAAGGAACGCCGCCAGGATCTATCATTTCTTTACCGAATATACCTGGGAGGCAAATTTAGGTGATTTTAATGCTAATGAAGTTTCTGAGCTAGTTTACCATGCCATGATGGATTCGACTTCTACATCCCATGAGTTGTTAAGGACATTGACAAACAGAGGGACTTGGCACCTACGATCGGAGCTTGGGAATAAATTCCAAAACAAATGGGAAAAAATGGGAATTAAGCAACTCGTGGACAGCATATTAAAACAAATAGCAGGTCAGAGGCAAAGCGGTACGATGACGAACTTCGACATTAAAACAGCCACTGCACTGGTACAGAATTTCAGCGGGGACAAGGAGAATGTCGAAGCATTCATTGAAGCAGTAGAATTGCTCGATGAACTAACAGCAGCCGACCATAAAGCAATTATGATTAAATTCATCAAGACGCGCATTACAGGAAAAGCTAAACAAGCTATACCTAATGGAGTCACCACTGCTGAACAGATCATAGCAAAAGTTAGGGAAACATTTTCCGCAAGCCCCTCCAAGGTCCTACTAGCACAGATTAGGGCATGCAAACAAGGAAATAGAAAGTTGGAAGATTTCACGAACCAATTGGAAGATTTAACTAGGCAATTGGCAAAAGCATACATCGCGGAAAAGATGGCCACAAGCGAAACCGCCGACAAACTTGCGGAAGCATTCGCTATTGATAGCCTTATTGAAAATGTTGCCAACCCTAACACGCAAATAATTTTGAAATCCAGCGAATTGCAGACGCTCTCCGAGCTGACCACAAAAGCCATCATAGTAGACCAACCGCATGCCAACAACGTCCTGCACTACAGGACAGATCAAGGAAGAAATTCACGTAACCATCAAGACAGACGAAATAACTGGAACAATAGAAATCGAAATAATCGACCAAGAGGGCAACAGCCAAATAACTGGCAGCAGAATAACCAAAACCAGGGTCGATACAACAACCAAGGCCAAAACGGAAACAATCACCGTAACAGCAACCGAGGAAGGAATAACAATCATTGGAATGGCAACGGAAACAGGCAATATGGTCAAAATAATCAACGACCTGGAAACGGAAGCAGACGAGTTAACCACTATAACTCGGGGGAATACCAACCCCCCCAGCCGGACGCGGAAGAATCCAGGTTGGGGGACCAAGGGCAAATGAACCCAGAATATACCAATTAAATCTATCGTTGACAAACTTTATAAAAGCATATGCTGACATGTGCGGCTCAACATGTACATTTATAATAGACACGGGAGCCGAAATTTCAATTTTTAAGAGGAACAAAATTGACAATAATCAGATGTATAACCCCAAAAACACATGCCTAATACAAGGCAGTACCAGCAAGAAAATTCAATCGATGGGGTCAACCCATACGAAGCTGCGATTTAACGAGGAGTCCCCCAACTAGCACACCGCAGTCGAACCCCGGATATACAAATTAAATGTCTCGCTGACAAATTTTATCCGAGCATATGTTGAGATGTGTAATGCAAATTGCACATTCATCATAGATACTGGAGCGGATATTTCCATTTTCAAGAGAGAGAAAATCAGCGACGACCAGCTGTATAATCCAAAGGGTACTTGCATAATTCAAGGAGTAACTAATACAAAACAACAATCAATCGGAACAACCACAACAAAAATCATATTTAATGAACAAGTATCGGTCAAACACACGTTTCAAATCGTGAATGAGGACTTCGCAATCGAAGCGGATGCAATTTTAGGGTTAGATTTCCTCACGAAGTTTAAAGCCAACATAGATTACGATACGTGGACTCTTTCTATCACCATTGATGGCGAAGTTTTAATACTACCCATCTCTAGTGGACCAACGCCAGATTCAATAGTTGTTTACGCGAGTAAACATACAAGTCAGCAGAATGTGCAGTACCAACCGACGTCACAGTTATTGGGTCAAGTGAAGCGACGCAACAAGTGCAATGAGGGCACTTCCCATTTACCCAATAACTGTGACAAACAAAATTGCATACACTTGCTGTGACAACATTACGATATGTTAAGGTAGGGTAGGAATAATTTAGTATTTATAGCAAGTAATTTGTAAGAATAAACGAGTTCGATCAGGGAAGCCAGACTTTTAATTGCACTCCGGTACACCCCCACCCGTGGTAAGTGTACCAAACTCTACTTTTCATTACTCAAGTCCCCGACCAGCGGTAAGATTGAGTATTTGGAAAGATCAATATTTATACCACCCCGATGCGAAATAGTTAGAAAAATTAATATTCCTGAAATAACCAACGTCTGTGATTTAGTTATCCGAAACACAGAAGTACAACCTGGAATTTTTATATCAGGCACTATAATTTCTAAAAATAACCCAGTAGTCAGAATTTTAAATACTACTAGCAAAACAGCGCTCATTAAGGAATCTGTTATAGAAACAGAACCTTTATCAAATTTTCATATTTTAAATACAGCGTGAAATAGAGCACATAAAGTAATTTCAAAATTAAATTTCAATAATAACCAAGACACAACAAAACACAGTTTGAGGTTGCGTGCCGACAATTCCACGATGTATTTGCACTGGAAGAAGAAACGCTGTCGACAAATAATATCTACAATCAAAATATAGAACTAGCCGACAGCATCCCGATACACACTAAAAATTACCGGATCCCGGAAGTTCACAAATATGACAGGTGGAGCAAATGCTAACTGATGGTATAATAGAAAATTTAATTTCGCAATATAATTCCCCAATACTTCTGGTACTAAAGAAGTCCACGAATCAAGACAAGAAATGGCGACTCGTAGTCGATTTCCGTAATCTGAATCAAAAAGTCCTAGCTGACAAATTTCCACTCCCACGATTGGAGGATATTCTTGATCAAATGGGTCGAGCTTAGTATTTCTCGACATTAGATCTTATGTCAGGATTTCACCAAATCCCTCTGGAACAAAATTCAAGGAAGTTCACAGCTTTCTCCACGAATCAAGGTCATTATCAGTACACGCGACTACCTTTCGGACTTAATATAAGCCCAAATAGCTTTCAGCGAATGATGGCTATCGCGATGGCAGGATTGACTCCGGAAATAGCATTCCTGTATATAGATGATATTATCGTGATAGGATGTTCCCAGTCACATCATCTTAAAAATCTGATAAAAGTATTTAAAAGGCTTCGTGAGAGAAACCTAAAATTAAACCCAGAAAAATGTAAGTTTTTCCAAACGGAAGTGACTTATTTAGGCCATCATCAACTCGCGGCAAAACCGAGTCACACCGTAACAAGTTGAGGATGGCGGCAAATCCATCGTTCTGAAACGTCAACGTCAACGTTTCGTAGTTGATGTCGAAGTCGATAATCGTTGGGTTGTGCCATATTCACCGTTGCTCTCAAAGACCTTCAAAGCACACATTAATATTGCATTTCAGTCAAGTCGATCAAATACATTTGCAAATATGTCAACAAAGGAAGCGACATGGCAGTCTTCGGAGTAGGGAATGTGGCCGCACCGCTCGATGAAATCAACCAATACCAACTTGGACGCTACATTAGCAGCAATGAAGCAGTATGGCGCATCTTATCATTTCCAATCCATGAACGACATCCAACAGTAGTACACTTGGCGGTGCATCTCGAGAATGGACAGCGCGTGTACTTCACAGCAGATAATGTACGTGCAAGAGCATTGGTTCCACCGGCAACAATCTTAACTGCATTTTACTCATTGTGCCAAGATGATAATGTTGCAAAGACTACTTTATTCTGAGGTACCCAAATTCTACATATGGAATGCATCGGCTAAAAAGTTTCAACGTCGCAAACAAGGTAAAGCAGTTGAAGGACATCCCAATTTGTATTCCAGTGACGCATTCGGTCGTCTGTACACTGTTCACCCGAACAATACAGAATGCTTCTATCTGCGACTAACTCTTCTTGAGAATGATGCACATTGAGACACTGCTGATGCATCGAATACTGCTCGACCACAGCAAATACGCACGTTATTTGCCATAATATTGACAACCTGCTTCCCATCTAATCCAAAAGATCTTTGGGAAAAATACAAGGACTACATGAGTGAAGATATTCTACATCGTTTACGCGCTGTGAATCAAAATCCGGACATTCAATTCACACCAAACGTGTATAATGAGGCATTGATTTTGATTGAAGACATATGTTTGGCATCGCTAACAAGGCACTGGTGCAACTGGGAATGCCTGCTCCGAACCGACCAACGAACGACCTTTTCGATCGTGATTTGCAACGAGAAACACACTTTGATTCTGACGAACTGGGGACATTTGTTATGGTCCGCTATGCATCTGACATGAAATGCCAACGGATGATGTCACCACCACAAATCCCACTAAAATCGAACGTGTACCTGCCAATCTAATAGTCGCACCTTTTTGCCATCCGCCGCCCCATAGAAACAAAAAAAGAAAAAATTATCTCCTCCTTTAAGATTGCCTACATAATGCCGCCGTGCAAATTACTTCCCCATCAACATATGCGCCTCTGATGCACCGCTGGCTATTTTATCTAGCAAGCTACCTGTAAAGAAAAGTCCCCTAGCAATTGCTCCCCTTAGGCTAATTGCCTCCGTATAATTACGTAAAATTCTCTGCAAGCAGAATAAAATCGCGGAAATCAAGATCATAAATTTACTCCAAGCATTGCTGCAATTTCGGAAATCCACAATTTTAGTCGCCAGTGGATACAAAAATGTAACTCGGTACCGCTAGGCAGATCTGAAAATAAAATTCCAACTGTATAGGGGCAGTGACGGCTTCCTTGTAGGAAAGAAAATTCTGCCAAATATTTCCGGCGCCGATGAAAAATAACGGGCAATGGGTACAGTCGACGGGCAGGCCAAAAAGGATTTGATGCTTTTTTTTTTTGCCTGGCGGGATGGCAAGTTGGAGAATTAGCGGTGCAGGCAGGCAGTTGAGAATGAGATTCGAAGGCGGTCGGACGAAAAGATTCGGTAATTAGCACAGGAGATGATCGGTCGGAATAGTTGTTTGGGCTCAAAGATACGGCGGGTGGCGATGGGACAGTTTTTCCCTCGCCTTCTTCGGTTTTCGCGGTTGTTTTTGAATTTCATAGGGACCTCCCCAAAAATAATGGGCCAAGCGGGAGGTCATTGGGCGGTTGGGGAATAGGCCAGGGGGATCCAATCCATCGGGATCCCCCTTTCGGAGAGTCATTCGCCGGCAGGAACAGGGGTTCCTCCTGCCACAGTCCTTTTCCCCTTACCCCGAATTGCGATCCTGTCTGCGCGAGATTTCGTGTTGCGGGCAGCTCGTCTCTGCGGCAAAATGCGGCTTCGGCAACCCCCCCACACTACCGCTACGCTAGCCTGCCAGCTCGCACTGCCGCCAAACCGCAGAGCAGACATTTTAGCCGGGTGTCTGAGAGCTCGCTCCCACAACAATATGGCGCCCAACGTGGGGCCTTCCCTATCCCCTCCCCTTTGAGCTGAGTGCTCCCAATTTTCACTTACCTTCCCTAAATCCTGTCGAGGCCCTATTGGTCCCTCCTGGAGTTGGAGTTGCCTTGGGATCCTTTGAGAAGTACGTGGAACTGGCAGTGGTGCCAGTTGCCCGTCTCAGGATCTCAGGACCGCTTCGTCTTCGGGAGAGATTGGTAGTGGGGATCCTGTCCAGTGTGCACTGCTGGGCCTGTGTGGCAGGAAATGCCGAAGTGTCCTCCTGGAATTACAGGAGTTGGCTGTTTGGTGTGCCAGCTCCTGTCCGGAGGAACACTTCGGACATTTCCGGTCACGCAGTCCTTGCAGTTGTGCCTGGTAGGGATCCCTTCCTCAATTTTCCTTTCCTGTAGGAGGAATGCTCGGTGGCCAGTGATTGGCTCTCCGAACGTTCGCGATTTTTTTTTTCGAAAAATTATATTCTGGAAATAATGAGGTAGGCTGAAAGGTAATAGAGGTGGATGGCGGGAGCATACTCTCTTAACTTTTTCTGAACAATTGCTTCTTTTTGCGAAGCTAAAACTAGTTGATTTCCTTTTCGTATATCATCAAATTTAGTGGATGGTCATATAAAGAAAGGAAAACAAATTTGACCGAACCGTGAAAATTATATATCCGCTTTCGATTATATATATAAATTTTTTTGCCGTGTATGATCCATGTGAAGCTGTCATAGTGGAGTGTAAGGCAGCGCATTAATTAAGAATATTCATAGGAAGCGTTTTGAACGCAGATTGTGAAAGTAAGTGTGAAAGGCCACCAAATTTGCGCGGTTACAATTAATATTTTTTTTTTTGATCTCTCGCTTCCTTGTCCGGCCTTGCATCGAAGGAAAGGACCACGACAAATCAGTGCTAGTATTTGTTTTTGTTTGAGACAGATCTCGGATAAGACCTGGGAAAGTATATACAGAAATAAAAGCAAGAAATAAAGAAGATTTAGAACGCTTCTTTATCTCTTCCTTTTTATGGATTTTGTTGAACTCGATTTACTGAGATTTTCGGTAACCTAGATTTCGTAAAGTTTCGTAGTTTCGTAAGTTCTCTCTCACTCTGATCTGACATTTTTTTTATTCGCGCCATGGCGGTATCGCGATCACCCGTAAATCTTTATAGTTCGCTCGCGTCCCAAGAGCCATGCTCAATATGTCACCAATCGGATTGGTCTCCTTCGACGGAACCCGTAATCACGTCCTGCACACATCCTTTTCATCGGAAGTGTCTGGGAGAGTGGCTGCGGAAGGAAAATAACTGTCCGATTTGCAGGCGCGAAATAAATTTAAATGACTGCAAACCATACACGGGTACTTTGCCGAAACGATACAATACGCGATCGGTAAATAAATCGACTGCTTCGGCGCCGTTGGTTTCGCAGCCGCCCTACCAGACACTTCCCCCTCGGATTCAGGTGGGAGGGGACGATTCCCCACCAAACCCAGAATTGGCTAGTCGAGGCTCAAGTCGTGAGCCTGGCTCAGTTGAGCAAAATTCACCAGCAACGCCACGCCAGGAGTCAGCTGCGACTCAGGCCCTATTGGCTGGTTTAAGATTGGAGATGGGCGATTTGATTCGTCAGGAAATTTCTCGTGCCGTCGGGCCTATTCGCGAAAATGTCCCAGTCGAGCGACAAGACTGGATGCCTCCAATATCTGCGTTTGTTCCTCCTAGCCAACCGGGTCGGTTTAGTGTGCCTCCAACTTATCAAGCGCACGCCCACCAGTTCGAACGACCCTTGCCGAGATATCAAGCCCCTTTTCGAAATCAGCCCCCGACATCACGCCGTTCCACTAGTCCTATGAAGGGCTGGAACTTAATATACGACGGAGATAACCGAAAATTGAACGTTGACGAGTTCATTTTCCGGGTAGAAACCCTAGCGTCAAATACGATGCGTGGAGACTTCCCCACGGTTGTCAGCGGCTTCCACCGGCTGCTCAAAGATAAAGCAGCAAACTGGTATTGGTCGTTCCTAAGATCAAACCCTTCCCCTTCATGGGAAATGTTAAAAAGGGCGTTGAAAATGGACTTGGGAGACCAGTTACCAGACATCGACATTAAAGCCCAGCTGCTGAACAGACGACAGCAGCCTCGAGAAAGCTTTCACGATTATTATCAAGACCTGTTGGCCTTGAAAAATAGACTGAGAAGCCACATGGCGGAAGGCGAGTTCGTCGAAATTATAAAGTGGAATTTGCTGCCATCCTTTAAACGTCTCATCCTGCACCAGCGCACCGATACGGTAGATCGTCTCCGTCAGGTGATAGCCGATTCACAAATGCTGCTGGCAGGACCGACGCTGCTGTCGCCTGTTCACCACAGGCCTAGGGTTGAAGAGGCTTATCCTCCAGTAACACCAGACCCTCTCTACGATGATGATCTTGAAGATCCTACGGAGCTGGTGGAAGCCGTTGAAAGGTATAAACCAAAAACCCTTCAATGCTGGAACTGCGACGAGGAGGGCCACACTTATCAAGAGTGTGAAAAGGAGCCCATAGGGTTCTTTTGTTACGGCTGCGGACGAAAGGGAGTGGTCAAACCGCGATGTCCTGTGTGCACCAGAAAAAACCCGCGTCGGGCCGAGGGCACCAACACCCGTCCTCGGTCAAACCCGATACCTGCAATCACAGCGGCGAACACGGGGACCACTCACTCTCGTCCCCACCCGTAACAAATCCCGAAGTTTTGGAGACTCCATCTAACTCCTGCGAAATATCGGATGAACCCTCAGAGATAACTACTTCTACGCCTCGAGATTCTCCGCCACATGAGACTCCCTCTCGAGCAGTTACGATTTTACAACGTGTCTCTTCGCTCCCAGAGCAGATTAAATCGACTCCAGTCATTCTTCCACGTAAGCCATACCATCAAAGGCTGCTAGAATATCGAGCTGCTCGGGAGAGAATCTTCATGTCGGCGGTAGAATACCCTGAAGGTTATATCTCGGACTTCCCCTCTCGAAGACCTAAACGTTCGACCACGCGTCTGCGAAGTTTCTGGTCTAGAGTATGTCGAATTAGAAGGTGCCTCTTGTCTGCATTCGTGTCCGTGGACAAAGACATTCGCCCTTACGCCGAGGTAGACATTTTAGGAGAAAAGGTAGTGGGTTTGTTGGACAGCGGCGCCAGCGTTAGCATTCTGGGTAAAGGAGCATTAGACAGACTCCGCGACCCGACCATAAAATGGTCCAAGTATCGATCATCGATCGAGGTAGCCAACGGAGAGCGACCCGAAGTGCATGGGCATGCCGAGATTGATGTATCTTTCCGCGGAGAAACAAGAAATATAACGCTATATATCGTACCCGCTCTTACACAATCATTATATTTGGGTATAGATTTCTGGAAGGCCTTTGGCTTAGCACCCGATGTACTCGGATCGCTCTCCGTGGTAAATACACCAATTGTCCCTACCGTTGACCCAAATCAACGTCAATTATCCTTCACGGAACAACAGCGCCTCGAATTGACAAAGTCTTTGTTTCCATCCTACTCTAACCGAGGGTTAGGTAAGACCGAGCTGTTAGAACACCGAATTGACGTGGGCGACGCTGTCCCAATAAAGCAAAGATTTTACCCCGTCTCTCCAGCAGTCCAGAAATTGATGGATGCGGAGCTCAGCCGAATGCTCTCACTTGGAGTGATAGAGGAGAGCCAGAGCTCATGGAGTTCTCCAGTCGTCCTAGTACGGAAGCCAGGCAAGGTCAGGCTCTGTTTCGACGCCCGGAAGGTGAATGCCGTCACAAAAAAGGATGCATATCCTCTTCCCCATATAGACGGCATTCTAAGCCGCCTTCCGCCGGCCAAATTTATAACGAGCCTGGACCTAAAAGATGCCTTTTGGCAGATTCCTCTGGACAAGGACTCCAGGGAGAAAACAGCGTTCACTGTACCTGGTCACCCCCTCTATCACTTCAAGGTGATGCCATTCGGTCTGTGCAACGCTCCACAGACCATGTGTCGATTGATGGACAAGGTGATCCCACATGATCTCCGGGAGACGGTGTATGTATACCTCGATGATTTACTCATCCTTTCAAAGGATTTTGAATCACATCTATCAACTCTGGCCCGTGTTGCAAGTTGTCTGGAGAAGGCGGGCCTCACCATAAACGTGGAGAAGAGCCGATTCTGCTTAAAAGAAACCACTTACCTAGGTTTCATTGTCGGAGAAAACGGAATTAGGACGTCTCCGGATAAAATTTCTGCTATGGTTGATTATCCACCGCCAAAAACCGTACGACAAGTACGCAGATTTATGGGAATGGCGGGGTGGTACCGACGATCTATACCAAATTTCGCAGACCTGTCCGGTCCTATTACCGACACTCTAAAGAAGTCTAGAAAATTCGAGTGGACGGCAGAAGCTCAATTAGCCTTCGAAAATCTCAAACAATGTTTGACTTCGGCTCCTGTTTTGGTCAGCCCCGACTTCTCCAGACCATTTATTATACAGTGCGACGCCAGCCAACATGGAGTGGGGGGCGTTCTGCTACAAACGGACGATGACGGTCACGAACGTCCCATAGCGTATGTATCCCAAAAATTGAATTCGGCTCAACGAAACTACTCGGTGACCGAACTGGAATGTTTGGCGGCCATAATAAGTATCAAGAAATTTAGGCCGTATATTGAACTCATGCCTTTCAAGATCGTTACTGACCATGCCAGTTTGAAGTGGCTCATGAGCCAGAAGGACTTGAGCGGGAGATTGGCGAGATGGAGTCTGAAGCTTCAAGGCTTCGACTTCGAAATCGAACACCGGAAAGGCAGCCTGAACGTGGTGCCAGACGCACTTTCGCGGACGGACTGTTGCGCGCTGTCGGCGCTGGAAGCCGAGCCTGAGGTCGATCTCAGCTCCCCACATTTCTCTTCTGACGAATATGTGGAGCTGGGACGACGAGTTGAAGAAGATAAGGCACGGTTTCCGGACCTGATAGTGCGTGACGGCTACATCTACCTCCGCAATGAGCCCCGTTCAGGTGATCCAATCCAAGAAGAAGAAGCCTGGAAGCTTTGGATTCCATCTGGCTTGATCCAATCCGTGATCTCAAATGCTCATGATCCGCCATTATCATCGCATGGCGGTATAGGCAAGACACTTGAAAGACTTCGTCGTCATTTTTATTGGCCACGAATGGCAATCGACGTTCGTAAGTATATTCTCTCCTGTGACACCTGTAAGGAGACGAAGTCGCCAAACGTTTCACTTCGGCCACCGATGGTGACCCCACCTAAAGCCGAACGACCTTGGCAAAGGATTTATACCGATTTGCTAGGACCGTACCCACGTACCAAGAAGGGTCATGTTTGTATTCTAATAGTACTGGACCATCTGTCGAAATTTCCCTTGCTTAAACCGCTGCGTAAAGCATCTGCGTCAGCAATAACTGAGTTTCTGGAGAAAGAAGTTTTCCATACATTCGGAGTTCCTGAAGTCATCGTATCAGATAATGGCCCACAGTTTAAATCTGCCCAGTTCACTAAGCTTTTGGATGGCTATGGCATCCAACATCTGCGTACAGCAGTATATTCTCCACAAGCGAATGCAGCGGAGAGAGTGAACCGCTCTATCTTGGCAGGGATCAGGGCCTATCTGAAGGAAGAACACACCAGGTGGGATGAAAATTTAAGTAATATCGCTAGCTCCCTTCGGAGTTCAATCCACCAAGCGACTGGTTATTCTCCCTACCGACTTTTATACGGTGTAAACATGGTTACCCATGCTTCTTCTTACGATCTTTTGAGACGCCTCCAAAGCTTATACGAGCCCCTGAATGTGGATACTTCAGATAAACTCAAGTGCATTCGGGCGAAGGCACAGGAAAATCTTGCTAAAGCTTTCCAGCAAGGAGCCAAAACTTACAACTTGCGAGCCAAACCAATCGAATTCCGTGTAGGCGAGGAAGTTTACCGGCGCAATTTCCAGCTGAGCAACTTTGCGAATCAGACCAATGCGAAGCTTGGAAAAAAATTCATAAAATGCCGAATCCGCGCACGGAAAGGTAACGCATTGTATGAACTAGAAGATCTGCAGGGCAAGCAAATCGGCATCTTCCATGCTAAAGATATTAAAAGGTGAATGAAACTGATCGATAAGGAACTGATCTTCCACTTTTATACTTATTTATCAGACTGATTTCTCAAATCTGTCGAATAAGTGCGAATTTTCATCTGTTGCCGCTGCTGGTCACAATTAACGCCGCTTATTAAATTTAAGATTCTTTTGGTCGGATACCTTTATTGATATGTTGATCTCTTATTAGAGATATGATTTTTTTTCTTCGGTCGCCCTAATAAGGCATCCGACCAGCCTAACTGGTATCGGGAGTGTCGCAGAGCCGCCTCTACTTAGTATTGCGGCTGACACCTCCCTGTTCAACCCTTCTCCCTTCCTAGTTAGAGTTCCCTTAATACCCTACCCTTATCCTATCCTCTTTGCAAATTGTTTACAAACATTTTATCACCACCCTACCTTAGTCCTGAGAGGCCCTGGCTTCGACCCTCGGAACTGGGATAGCCTCGAGACCTCTCGAGAAATACGGTTTGGTTGGACCTGGGCCATCCACCGTCTCGAGGTCTCGGGGCTGCTCTGTCTTTGAGGCAAGAAGTCAGGGAGGGTCTCCGCTGGTCGGCGCTGCGGGAATCTGTGCGTCGGAGACGGCAGGAGAACTCCCTGGAATTACAGGGAGTAGCTATTTGGTGGGCCAATCCCTGTCCGGGAGATCTCTCCTGTCGCTCTTCGTCGCCGGATTTCCGTGGAGTAGGTTGGCGGGGTACCCTTTCCTCGAAGGTTCGAATTATTCCCACACGGTCACCGGACCTTCAGTCTGGTGATTCCGCATTTTGTAGTTTTTCTCTCTCAATTTTTATCAATCCCCCCTTCATATGGCTTAGCCACTCATATATTCAAATTCACAACTAATCTTCAAAATTTTTTTTTTGCTTTTTTTGTCGGCTCCGTTTGCATCTATTAACTAAGTATCCATTAATTTTGACAAAGGCTAAATTTTGACAGCAGTGGCAGCAATGTTCCTTCCTTTTCTTCGGTCAAGACGTCCTTTCCGGCGGTTATCCGTAGGAGGGAGAAGCCTCCACCTTAACTAATTCACCCCAAAGGTCGTAGCAGATACATAATAACTCACTTTAAACACATACCGTCAAGACAAATAGCAGAGCGTCCTCCCCCGCGAATGTCCACGGACACGAAAAGGGTACGAAGTCTCCACCATCACTAGCGTTCTATTATGAAATCCCCTCCCAACTTTTACCTGCCCCATTTTTCTCACCACCCCTAAATTCTTTTTTTTTTTCGACATGGAGCACCTGTACTCCATCATCCCTTATCCTTATGCAAATACTGATGCGAAAGACTGCACAACAAGGGATCTGACAGGGGATTCCCTTCTCAGAAGACGTAGTAGGAGAGAAAAATTTTACGGCAACTCCACACTCCAAGACTCCACGGGAACAGCAGCGCCCCGAGTCAGGGTCTGGAGTGATGCGGGCCTGTTGGACAGGTGAACCCCATCTTGGGAACTGGGATGGCCGCGGAGTTGGTTTACAGCCAAAAACCCCACCGTTTTGCTTCCTCCTCTTGATAGCGATCGCTATCCAGACAGGAAGGTGATCCGCTATCAAGAGAAGGGACATAACGGAACAACCCCGAGCCTGACGCACGGGGTTGTACTAAATAGATCAACCTGATTCGACACAAGGTCCCTTTGCCTCGTTTCCGTGGGACTTTGTGAGCGGCCCACTATGGACACGGGCTCTGGACGAGTTGGCAACTCACTTGCGCTGACGAAGGAGCCTACCTCTCATCAGGGTAGTGTTCCTTTGCCAACGCAAGGGAGTGGTTGAATCAGCTGGATCTCTTTGGCCCCTCATTAAGGCCAAGGAGGTCTAGTTCTGATAGTAACCGGCTAGCTCAGTCTAGAGCGTGGGTTCATCGTGGGTCGAGCTACACATTGGGCGCTTGAGGACCATTTCTCAGCTCCTTTGTCCACGGGAACGAGGCCAACGGACCTGCCCTGTTATGGTCCGCTATGCATCTGACATGAAATGCCAACGGATGATGTCACCACCACAAATCCCACTAAAATCGAACGTGTACCTGCCAATCTAATAGTCGCACCTTTTTGCCATCCGCCGCCCCATAGAAACAAAAAAAGAAAAAATTATCTCCTCCTTTAAGATTGCCTACATAATGCCGCCGTGCAAATTACTTCCCCATCAACATATGCGCCTCTGATGCACCGCTGGCTATTTTATCTAGCAAGCTACCTGTAAAGAAAAGTCCCCTAGCAATTGCTCCCCTTAGGCTAATTGCCTCCGTATAATTACGTAAAATTCTCTGCAAGCAGAATAAAATCGCGGAAATCAAGATCATAAATTTACTCCAAGCATTGCTGCAATTTCGGAAATCCACAATTTTAGTCGCCAGTGGATACAAAAATGTAACTCGGTACCGCTAGGCAGATCTGAAAATAAAATTCCAACTGTATAGGGGCAGTGACGGCTTCCTTGTAGGAAAGAAAATTCTGCCAAATATTTCCGGCGCCGATGAAAAATAACGGGCAATGGGTACAGTCGGCGGGCAGGCCAAAAAGGATTTGATGCTTTTTTTTTTTTGCCTGGCGGGATGGCAAGTTGGAGAATTAGCGGTGCAGGCAGGCAGTTGAGAATGAGATTCGAAGGCGGTCGGACGAAAAGATTCGGTAATTAGCACAGGAGATGATCGGTCGGAATAGTTGTTTGGGCTCAAAGATACGGCGGGTGGCGATGGGACAGTTTTTCCCTCGCCTTCTTCAGCCTTTCTTCGGTTTTCGCGGTTGTTTTTGAATTTCATAGGGACCTCCCCAAAAATAATGGGTCAAGCGGGAGGTCATTGGGCGGTTGGGGAATAGGCCAGGGGTTCCAATCCATCGGGATCCCCCTTTCGGAGAGTCATTCGCCGGCAGGAACAGGGGTTCCTCCTGCCACAGTCATTTTCCCCTTACCCCGAATTGCGATCCTGTCTGCGCGAGATTTCGTGTTGCGGGCAGCTCGTCTCTGCGGCAAAATGCGGCTTCGGCAACCCCCCCACACTACCGCTACGCTAGCCTGCCAGCTCGCGCTGCCGCCAAACCGCAGAGCAGACATTTTAGCCGGGTGTCTGAGAGCTCGCTCCCACAACACATTTGTTCAGACAAAGCGAAACTGAAGGAAGGAATTTTTGTAGGTCCTCAAATTCGAACCTTAAAATTCGACAGATTGTTCCAAAATACGATGAATGAGGATGAATCTGCAGCATGGAGTTCTTTCGAAAAGGTCATAGACGGTTTCCTGGGAACAACAGTCTCCAGACTACAAAGAAATTGTAGCCAACATGGTTGAGAATTATAAAAAACTGGGATGCAATATGAGTGTTAAACTGCATTTTCTTGATTCTCACGTGGAATACTTTCCTGAAAATCTTGGGGACGTCAGTGAGGAACAAGGAGAGAGGTTTCACCAAAAAATAAAGGAGATGGAGAGACGTTATCAAGGAAGATGGGATGTGAGAATGATGGCAGACTACTGCTGGACATTGAAGAGGGACTCACCGAATAAAGTACACAAAAAGAAAACAACAAAACGTAGTTTTCAGGGAAAAGAGAAAGATTTCATTCAAAAAAACCAATGCTTGTGTAATGTACAGTGTGCGCGCCTCAATGTAAACAATTGCTGAAATGCAATATGAGGTGACGCGGGGTAGCCCGGCACTTAACCGTATGCGCGCGCCTCAAGGAAAGCGATCGCGGATTGCAACATGAGGAAGCGCCGGCAATAAACTCTCAGCGTGGCGCAATGTGTTGTGAAAGATAATAAATCAATCGAGAAGGCCCGAATGACCCACTAAGGGAAAGCAGTGCCATTTGACACTGCACTTTCCCCTGGGCCGAGGCAAGAGTTGGGGGAAAGTGTTCGGCCAATCACAGCGCCCGCACTAGGGTAAAAATTTGTATGTATAGCGTACCCTGAAAATAAAGAATCAATTCTCACTGAACCTTCGTGTTTGATTTGACTGGTTATCGCTCGGCAGAGCAACTGGTTCTAAACACCTTCCATCCCTAGATAGTGCTCCAACGAGCCTCTGGGACTCAGACTAGCAGAATCGGTCTCGATTCTGAAGAGAATTCTCGACGGCTAACTCTCAGCATCACATGGCGACCGTGACAGGACAAAAGTAAATATGCAGAAGAACCGGCAGTCTTTGGATCCAGAATTATCAGCAGAGTACCTGAGGACCTCCAAGCTGAAATGAACGAGATCGATCAACGTTTTGAGAAGTCAACCTGGCAAAAAGGAACATCCCGAAGAACCAGACAGAGAATCTCACACTCTACCCAGCAGGACATCAGGTGGAGCCATACATCCCGAGACCGGTGAGACCAGAATCTCAGGAAGCACCAGGGTACATAGCAGGCCCCAAGAAGCTGACCATTGAGGAATACAAGAAGCGAATCGGCAAAACACAGCAAGAAGCCCCGAAGAAGATGAGCCGCGGAGGAAGGCAAAAGCAACACGCGAAGCAAGCCAGCTATTTTAAGAAGAGAAAAATAAGTTTCTCACATTGGCAGAAGAGAGTAAGCGGGAAGCCAACAGGCTTAAGCACAAAGGCCGACAATTAAAACGTAGCAAATTATCAAAATATGTTTCATAAATATATATCACGATAAATTGCGGTTTCAGCAAAAGATCTATATAATATTTACACAGCAGACTTCCCTTGCATCCCACGCTGCCACTCATCCATATTTGCTGATGATACCGCTATATTTAGCACTCATGATGACGCTGCTCAAATATGTAAAAACCTACAGGAAGGCCTTATAATTATTTATAGATACTTCCATAAATGGAAAATAAAAATTAATGTAGGTAAAACTCAAGCAATGTATTTTACGCGTAGAAGACATCCACGTTTCTTACCTAATGTAAATATAAAACTAAACGGATGTGAAATTCCTTGGTCAGCCTCCGCTAAATACTTGGGTATCACGTTTGATAAAACCCTTACTTTTTCTAAACACATACAAACGGTCACAAATAAAGCTAACATTCTAATCAAAACATTATATCCATTTATTAACAGACGGTCAAGCCTGAATCTGGAAAATAAGTTGATTATATTTAAAGTAATATTCCAGGCCTTTATGTTATACGGAGCTCCTATATGGTTCCAATGTGCACGCACTCATATTAATAAGTTACAAACTTTGCAAAATAAAATTCTTAAAATGATCTTAGATTTACCGTGGCACTTCTCTACCTCGAGATTACACGATATTGCTGAAATAGCGCCCATAGCCGTGAAGGCAGATAGGATAGCAAGTAAATTTTTTGAAAAATGTTGCTTTTCAGATAATCCCTTAATTTCTGAACTACGACCGATTGGGTTGTAATAGTAGTAGTCTTAAGTAGATTTAAGTTTTAACATTTGAATTATAGCTTTAGTTTAGTTTAGTTACATTTGTTGGGTTTTAGAAAAACGATTTTGTCCCAAATTATTTAAATATTATACCGTCATACTAGAATTTCTGCTAGGCTGTTTAGCAATATTGTAGGTGCATGAATTTTATTTTTAATTCGGGCTCTAACTATATTTAAGGTGTAAATTGTATAAACTTGTATATCATTTTTTGAAATATATCTTTGAATCTTTGTTTCATAAATATAGAAAGTTTTTTTTAATGCAAGTATATACTACAGATAATTAGAATTTTTTTTTATTAATAAATAATGGTCATAAAGAAGCTAGTTGTAATAAAAATATAACTGTCCTATATCATTGTTCATGGTACAAACGGCGTAATGGGTAAAACGCAATCTAAAAACGCCGATAACAACGGCGAAATCGTTAATAACGTAATCATTGACGACACAGTTTAAATAGAGAACAAACAAATACTCACATTGCTCTTGATAATCGCGACATTAAAACTTGTACAAGTTGTGTACAAATTGTATAAAGACCACAAAAAGAGTCTTAAGCGTAAATACGCGAACGCAATAATCCAAGTATAGACGGTAACCATGAGCAAAGCAATAATCGCAATAATAGGCGTTTTCATATTAACAATAGCAGTTGCAGCAATACTAGTAGTATGGTATATGGAATATTTAGGAAACGTATATAGAGATTTCGCAGCCGGAGTTCAAAGAGTTCAAAGCAGGTACACATGGCAGTTGGATGATAGCACAAGCGAAAGGACACACTACGAAGCATACTGAGCGAGCTGCAAAGAATTGAGAACAATTTCAACAAAACTAAAAATAGGCCATATTCGGCAAAAACCCTTCAAGAGAAGGAAGACAAAGTAAAGCAGCTATTATCTGAAACGACTGAGTGCGTGAGTACGCCAGCAAACCTAGAGACGGTGCTGATTTGTAAAAAAATATACGAAGAAATAAAACTGCTTGCTGAAAGACTATTAGAGCAAGTAAAGGCACAAAGACAAGCAGAGCGCGCCATACATCAGTCTTCTTTTCTGCGATCGCCAGCCAGCGTTAAATTCGGATTGAAAGCTGCATATGCCATTTGGTCATTAGCTTCACATATCCAATTTTAAAAGGTAACTAGTTCATGGTTAATCAACGGTGTCGGACTTAGCATATTTATCGGACTTAGAATATTTTTTGACGGTGATATTCATAGTTAATCGGACTTAGAATATTTTTTCAACGTTCATATTTAAGTTTATCGGACTTTAAAATTTTTGTTAAAATTTTTGCTCTAGTGTTTGAGGCGCCCTTTCCCTTCCATTGAATTTATATAATATAAGGTAATGTAGCATGCATACGCAAGCCCCAGCACACGACGGGTCAAGTGCATCAAGCACATAATGCATAACAGCACATAACATTGCACAACAAGACCTACCTCAAAGCGTCGGTCATTAATCATACTCGTAATGGGAAACAAATGTGATCCCCGAGTAAGGCCGCACGCCAAGAACATGCTTTACGCCTTTGTTTAAACGTAAACATCGGAGCATATGAGGCACAGTGCACCGGCCGCTGATCAAAGGTGCCTAGCTAGCACTTACCCATTGAGCGCCCGATCACTTGAAGCACAGTGCATCGGCCGCTGACCAAATGTGACTAGCTAGCACTTACCCCATAAGCGCCCGCTGCGCTAAGTAAATGAGTCAAGCAACTGCCCATATGAAATGCATGAAACCCGACACCCTTATTGCGAGACGGCAACCTCGTTAAAGAAAGTGCCAAAGAACGGGAAGTGTGGCCATGAAGAAAGTGCCAAAGAATTGGGAGTGTGGCCGTTGGGAAACACTTAACAGGTCAAGTAATTTTATGTATAAATAGGGTAAGCATTTTCAATAAAGTAAGGATTCGTAACTTAGACATTGGAGTAATCACTTCGTTACCATTCCTTGGGTAAGCACGGCTAACTTAGCCGACAACCCTCCTAGCTCTGCCTTAGGGCCGACTACCTCACCACACCCAGCAAACCTCTTGGAGAAAGCTCTGCTAGATTAGCCGACTTCTCCAGAGGCATTCGTCTATCACTCAACCTATGAAGACAACCCCGATAGTATCACAGTAACGATAGAGTAGTATAATTACATGTTCCTTAATTAAAAATATTTTTTGAGTAGTTTTAACGTAAATAATTTTAGTTTTTTTTTGATCTTAGAAAATTGCATTCCGTGTTAGCACAAGGTGTTTATTAGTCACATGTGACCAACATGCCGTTGGCTAACGGCATCCAGTTTATATAAAGCAAGTTGTGCGGAATGCAATTTATATTGTGAAAGCTGGATTACTGAAGTTATTGGAATTTATAATAATAAGCTATCCTTTGTTTTGAAAGGGAATTTTGATTTTATATTATTTATCTTGGAAGAGCAAATAAACAGAATAAACGACCAAACGATATAAATTTTTCATTACCGCTACACAACCCATCAAATTTCAGGTGCCTTCAAGTTTCAGAGCAATTCTTCGGGGTTTTGTTGAATGTTGAATATTTAGTAATTCCATTCTGGAAGAAAGTGCATTGTTCAGAAACATTTGGTGGTTCTATACAAGAACCTTTTTTGAACCTGTCGGAACAGGGTCACTATCAATATAGGGGAGAAGTGGCATGAAGGAGCCAGGTTTTGAAAGAGCCACTTCTATTATTTCGGTAGTTTACCGACGGATTTGGTTGGTGATTTTATTTTTAAGTGGCAACACTGATTTCCAGTCACCCACAAACATTTGACAGTTCGCCGATATCAACCGACGCCGGAGCATCGAGTTTTTGGCTCTGAAAAGTAAGTACATATTTTACTTCATTTAAGTTGTTTTTTGGTATTATACTGTAAACAAATATAGGTACATGGATTGTAGACTGAGTTTGTGCATATATTTGGCTTTGCAGCTGCGTAAAAACTGAGCCGCAAAAGTTTTGATATTATTGTTATTTTGAAGGTTATATTTTTTTGAGAATAAGTTTTGAATGAGTGAATGGGCCATAAAAGAGCTGGCTCTTTCATAACCGGCTCCTTCATAACCCTGCATTTGAATTTTGTAAATAAAATATACTAATAATGAATATGCATTTTTTTTCATATATTATTAAATTATTTGCTTCAGATATTGCATTATGGAGAAGCCTGGTCTAAAAAAACGAAAAAGACCCGAAAAATCGGTAATTGAAGAAGCAGTCAATGAAGTTTTGGAGAAAGGTCAGTCCACAAATAAAACTGCACTTGCCTTTAATATATCGAGGACTTACTTAGCTAAAATAGTTAAAAAAGTAAAGGCTTCTGGTGAATCATCTTATAAACACTGTCCTAACATAGGAAATAAGCGTATTTTCACAACATACCAGGAGAAGATGCTTGCGGATTATTTAAAAACTGCTTCTACAATGTGCTATGGCCTACCAAGGCATCAAACTAAGAAGCTGGCATATGATTACGCCATGGCCAATGATATCTGCCCAGATAAATGGAAGGAATTTAAAACTGCAAGTAATGATTGGGTCAAAGGGTTTATGAGCAGACACAACGATTTAGCTGTGAGAACACCTGAAACCACTTCTCTAGCCCGTGCAACAAGTTTTAATAAAACTAATGTAAACACGTTCTTTGTGAAACTAAGCACTGTTTTACGCAAATACAATTTTCCTCCCCATATGATTTTTAACGCCGACGAAACAGGCTGCAGCACCGTCACCAATCCTCCTAAAGTCATAACTGAAAAAGGTTCCAAACAAATTGGGCAATACCTCAGCTGAACGAGGAGCATTGGTGACAACTCTGTTCTTTATTAATGCTGCTGGTGGTTTTTTACCGCCTATTTTTGTGTTTCCTAGAGTAAACTACAAAGATATTATGTTAAATAATGGTCCGCCTGGAGCTCTAGGGTTGGCTCAAGCTTCTGGATGGATGACTGAGGACTGTTTTGTTAAAGCGCTTGAACACTTCGTGATGCATATTAGGCCATCAAAGGAGAATCCAGCATTGATATTAATGGATAATCACAGCTCTCATGTGAATCTCAAAGTGGTTAAATTTGCCAGACAAAACTTAATCATTATAGTCACATTCCCACCGCACTGCAGTCATAAACTACAACCACTCGATGTCACAGTATATGGGCCTTTCAAAACTAGATACCGCATTGCCATGAATGAATGGATGTTATCAAACCCTGGTAAAACCTGGTAAAAAGACCAGCAACACGAACAGTTGCATCAAGACCAGCAACACGAACAGTTGCATCAAGACTAGTGTAGTAGGTGATGACCAGGGGAGAGATCCGTTGCTATTTGGAAGGATTCCCCGGGGAGATGCCGCTAAGGCAAGACTCCACAAGAGCAGCTAGGGTGTAGCCTGGGCTCTTATCGAAGTAGGGAAGGAGCAGAGGTGCTTCGAGTGAAAGTCTCGGTTTCAGTCTGTTCGCTTTATTTAAATTTCTAAGGGTATATATACAATTCTTTAGCCTATAACTACACTGCTGACCGCCTGCGTATGGGTGACTCAGAAAGCCCTGGTGTGAGGGTGAAATGCCGAGAAATGCAAGGGTTGCATGTTGCGGTCATTTCACCCAATTTCTCAATTCTCAAGTGTGGCCGTTGCCCCATCGATCGGCGCACGCCGCTATCGGCCCAATGTCGCAAGTCATAAGTGCAGCTGTGGCACCCTCGCTCCATGCACGGCGCTATCGGCCGTGGGCACGGTTTGTTTACATAAAGTGCCTGAGCGTGCATATTTCAGCTAGCACTTGCCTCATACGGAGTTTACGGGTTAGCGTAAATGGGCTCAAGTGTCTTTGACCGCACTTGTGCACCGCATGTTGTTTATTGAGTGTGGTCCGGGAGACAGATTTATGAATTGGGTTACTATCACACCTTCCCCCTTTGGGAAAAAAAATTTTTGGACAGAAAAATTGATGTTCAAAATTTTTTTTTTTTTTTTTTTTTTTTTTTTTTTTTTTTTTTTTTTTACGTGTACGGGCTCTGATTTTATGGCTTTTTGCGGCGTGAGGCAGTCAGAAATATAGTTTTACATGTTTTCTTAATTATTACTGGTTATCATATTCATATGTATTTGCTTACGATGGTACTAGATACTGCCCTTTAGGTTATATAATGCTTCTTATTATTTACTTAGTAAAATTTAAGTTTAATTTCCTTAATTGTTGGTAGTTTAGATATTTTATTTTACATGACTTACATAGCTTTGTCTATATTAAGTAACTTTAATCTATTCTTATGTATTTTTTGTGTATTCCCATAGTCGTCTACTATTATACAATTTACATTTTCTACATCTATTATTGTATAGGGTCCTTTATATAACGGATCTAATTTTTTTCTATTTACATTTGTAATTAGTACCTTGTCTCCGATCTTTAAATTTGATGGGTTACTGACAATTTGGCTAGCTTCGTTTCGTAAGCATTTTGAAAGTTCTAAGTATTCTGTAGCTTTATTCAGTGTTTTTTGCAATCTGAATTTCATTTCCTTACTATATAGATCATAGTTATACATGGGTTCTGGCGGTTGTGTTGAAAGTTCTGAGGGAATGCAGATATTTTTAGAAAAAATTAGCTCAAATGGAGTGTATCCATGCACCGTGTTCGGTGTGGTGTTGTAACAGAAAGAGTAGTAGGGTATCCATGTGTCCCAATCGTCTTTATTGTCGTTCACAAAACATCGTAAATATTCATTTAGACATTTGTGGTTCCTTTCTAAGGCTCCTATTGTCTCCGGGTGTGCAGCCGTTGCGAATAACTGCTTAATTTTTAGGATGTTACAAATTTCGGTAAATATCTGATTTTTGTACTCTGTTCCTAGGTCCGATTTGATCTTGTTCATCGGCCCGTATGTTAGTATGAACCCATTGACTAGAGCTTGAGCGATGGTGTTTGCTTCCTTGTCTGTAGTTGGAACGATTACGACGTATTTGGTTAAATCGCATTGCATTGTTACAGCGTATCGATTTCCATTGGCTGTTTTAGTGAATGGTCCTACTGTATCTATGGATACTATATCAAATGCCTTTACTGGTGTCGTTGTAATTTGCATTGTCTCTTTATGGTGCTTTTGGTGTTTATTTTTAGCACATACCTCGCATTTGGCTATGTAATTTGCAATTGTCTTCCTCATTTTCTGCCATTTATATAGGTCCTTGAGTTTATTAAACAACCTCGATTGTCCTATATGACCTCCTGTTGGTGTTGCATGAAAATTGTATAATATCTCTTGTATTTCTGCTTTGTCTGAGATATATTTTTGAGGTTTATATATGTAGATATTCAGCTTTTTAAGTCCTTTGTTTCCCATTATCTTGAATGCGGTTATATTAATAAATTCAAATATGTTACTTTCTGCAGAAAGCCTCAGTTTAGTAATCTGAGTTTGTTTATATATATCAGACTCCAGTATTTCAAATACCTGCTCTAATGCTGGTTCTACTTGCTGGGTCATTCTTATGTTCCGCTTAATTATCATTTTATTTCTGTGCACAATATTTATCTCAAGTTTAGGACTGTAGCTGCATATTTCTAATTTTAATTCCGGCAAGTGCTCTATCTTCGTAGGTGACAATGATTCCATGACGCGCAGTTGATCAGGCTGCGGTGCTGTGGTGATTATCTCCTCTTTCTGTGCGCTTGCTAAATCCTTGTTGGCTCGCTTGGCCATTGCGCGTGTTTTCACTTGGAGTATATTAATTTCCTTTAAGTCATTTATGTCGATTTTAATTCTGGATAAAGCGTCTGGTCCGGTGTTTTCTTTTCCCTTGATATATTCAATTTCAAAATCAAATTCTTCCAGATCTAGTCTCATGCGAGTTAACTTCGACGAGGGATTTTTCATTCCGAACAGATATGCTAATGGTCTATGGTCTGACTTTACTCGAAATCTTCTGCCGTAGATATATGGTCTAAAATATATTACTGCCCAGTGTATAGCTGTTAATTCTTTTTCGATGGTGGACTTGTTCTTTTCTCCAGGTGTGAATGTTTTGCTAGCATAAGCGATAGGTAGTTCTTTTCCATCAAAATTTTGCGACAATATTGCTCCGCATGCTTCGTTAGAAGCGTCAGTTGAAATTATAAATTCTTTACTAAAGTCGGGATGCTGTAAGATTGTTGGTGACATTAAGATATTCTTAAGAGTTTCAAACGCAACTTGATGGTTTTCTAACCATTCAAATTTAGCGTTTTTACGAAGAAGTTTATTAAGGGGTGTTGCTATATTAGCGAAATTTGGAACAAAACGTCTGTAGTAATTACAAAAAGCGACGAATCTTCGTACGTCGTCGGAATTTTTAGGGATTGGATAGTGCTCTATAGCTTCATATTTTGAGCTGTCAGGCTTAATGCCTTGTGCCGAAATTCGGTGACCCAAATATGTGACTTCAGTTTTGAAAAATTGACATTTTTCGGGATTAAGTTTTAAATTTTTGTCTCGGAGTCTTTGAAATACTGCTTTTAAATTCTTCAGGTGATGAGCCTGTGAACATCCTATTACTATTATGTCATCGATATATAGGAATGCTATCTCTGGAGTAAGTCCCGCCATTGCGATGTTTATCATTCGCTGAAAACTGTTTGGACTTATATTGAGTCCGAAAGGTAAACGAGTGTATTGATAGTGACCTTGGTAAGTGGAAAATGCTGTATATTTTCTAGAATTTTCTTCCAGTGGAACCTGGTGAAATCCTGACATGAGATCTAACGTAGAAAAATATTTCGCTCGTCCCATTTGATCCAGTATGTCTTCTAATCTTGGTAGTGGGAATTTGTCTGCAAGCACTTTTTTGTTTAATGTGCGGAAGTCAACAACTAATCGCCATTTCTTGTTGCCATCACTAGATTTTTTCGGTACTAGTAAAATAGGAGAATTGAAGTGAGATACTGAATTTTCTATGATACCGTCCTTTAGCATTAGCTCAACCTGTCGGTTTATTTCATGCTTATGGATTTCAGGGATTCTATAGTTTTTGGTATATACTGGCCTATTGTCTGCCAATTCTATGTGTTGCTCATAGAAATTATTTGTGGATAATGCTTCAGAATCTAATGCAAAGATATCTTGAAATTGTTTACATACTTCTTTTACTTGTGTTCTGGCGTATGTGGGAATGTGGTCAAATTTTAATTTCGATAAGACTTTGTTAGTTCTTTCGGTATCTTTGAATTTGGTACTTAAAATGTGGAAATCTGTTAATGGTTCTGCTGCGACTTGCGGTTCTTTAATTGTTACCGCCTTGCTTGTGGTATTTAAGATTCTTATTAGTGGATTATTTCTTGAAACTAAAGCTCCCGAAATGAAAATACCTGGTTCAACTTCTTTACTGGAAATAACTAAGTCGTCTGTTGTGTTTCCGTGTAGGATATTAATTTTACGGATAACCTCGCACCGTGGAGGTATCGAAATAGTATTACTTGTTGGCCCACTAAAAATTGGTAGTGTTATCGAAATATCATTAGCGTTAATGTTCAGGGTCCACGTATCATAGTCAAAGAAAAAGGATTAAAACCGAAAATGATGGAAGTCGATCAAACAAACCCGATACAACCATCCAATACATCCTTCCATAGAGGACCACCGAAAGTTTCTCAAATTTGGGACACTCTAAGTGAAGCTGGAGCCCACTTTGATGTAAACACTGTAAATCAGGCAGAGACTGTAGATTGGGATGACTTTTATTTTAAAGAAAAATTTCTTGAGAAAATTCCAAAATACTCTCGTCCCACTCGGTTAGATGCTGCTGCATTTGCTATGAAGTTTTTAAATTTCTATGTCAATGGGGAGGACTTAAATGAGACCATCAAAGAGAGTATCCTTGGTTTAATGTTCTTCATGAAAGTAGATGACTCATACATTATCTCTTCATATTTCACTGGAACTGTCCATTTCGGAGCTCCAGGAACAGTATCCAAGCTCACAACACTTAAATGGTCACCAATCTCTCTCACAGAAGCAATCAGTGCGTTAGACAGAGAGAATGCAATTGGCAAAATAATTCAACATCAAGGAACGACCAGTGAGGAAATAAGTACTACAACAGTTCAAGAGTGGTACTATAAGGTTTGGGCAGCACTTGAAAGCACAGACGAAAAAATAGTGTTCCTGACTATAAACTACTTAGGGTTTATTGCTTTACACACTGTTCGACTTATTACCAAAGATTTCAACAATCTTGAAAAACACATCCCCACTTATGTCACTGTTAGATTCACCAACTTTTGGAACACTAGATACTTCACCAAGGCAACTCCACCACCAGATGCAGCAGCATTTGATCAATTCAGCACCTACTATAAAAGATTGGGATCATTCGCCAATACCATCTCTTCCATTTTGATTTACTCGAACCACTTCCCCGATCAAAACAATGGACAAGTTCAAGCTGTTTTAAAATCCTCATGTCTTCTGTCTCTCTCAGATGTCGGACTAGGTCTAATCCATTGGCTAATAGAGGCCAAAAAGACACTAGGAATATCAGCTTCTGATCTTTTAACATACATCGCAATCGGTCCCTTTCTACCAGCAGTATCCGAAGATTGCAGGTTCGAGTCCTGTCACGGTCGCCATGTAGTAGGTGATGACCAGGGGAGAGATCCGTTGCTATTTGGAAGGATTCCCCGGGGAGATGCCGCTAAGGCAAGACTCCACAAGAGCAGCTAGGGTGTAGCCTGGGCTCTTATCGAAGTAGGGAAGGAGCAGAGGTGCTTCGAGTGAAAGTCTCGGTTTCAGTCTGTTCGCTTTATTTAAATTTCTAAGGGTATATATACAATTCTTTAGCCTATAACTACACTGCTGACCGCCTGCGTATGGGTGACTCAGAAAGCCCTGGTGTGAGGGTGAAATGCCGAGAAATGCAAGGGTTGCATGTTGCGGTCATTTCACCCAATTTCTCAATTCTCAAGTGTGGCCGTTGCCCCATCGATCGGCGCACGCCGCTATCGGCCCAATGTCGCAAGTCATAAGTGCAGCTGTGGCACCCTCGCTCCATGCACGGCGCTATCGGCCGTGGGCACGGTTTGTTTACATAAAGTGCCTGAGCGTGCATATTTCAGCTAGCACTTGCCTCATACGGAGTTTACGCGTTGGGTTAGCGTAAATGGGCTCAAGTGTCTTTGACCGCACTTGTGCACCGCATGTTGTTTATTGAGTGTGGTCCGGGAGACAGATTTATGAATTGGGTTACTATCACACTAGCAACACGAGCAGTTGCATCAAGATCCGCAACCAGTACGGTTGATTTAAAAAAGTCGTTGCTGTTTCGGCACGAAACAAATCATCGACTTATTCCACATGCTAATTTAATTTTTATATTAATTTTCAATTTTTTCTCTCTTTTTATAAGTTTCGATATAAATTTCCAACTTAAAAAAGATCTACATCTGCAGATCACATGTTCTAGTTGCGTTTCAAAATTTAATGGGTTTTTTTTACGATATTGGACACTCGACTCAAAATTGTTACGCGTATTTTCTTGTTTCCTTGTTAGTTCGTTTAATTAGGGATGGAATTTAGTATAAATTTCTTCAGAAAATTTTATTGGGGTATTGGGAAAAACCGGATGACGGATGTCGGGTCTGGAATGCCTACGCAAACAACCGAGAGGAAAAAGGAAACGACCTGCGACCCGTAGCTGCTGTC